>JAJEJO010003397.1:325389-515450 GCA_020662805.1 Glaucomys volans | reverse complement strand
TTTGAGATCTTGATAAACGGCCTCTCCTTGGTGCTAACAGTGACAGTGGTCATTGGTGTTTTTTTTTGTTTTGTTTTTTTCTTTTTTTGCCAGTTAGTTCTGGCTGTCCTTCCCCACATCTTCTGTTCAAATATAGTAGCCATCTTTTTATTTCTTCTGGACTGTACATGCTCACAACAGTTGTGTGTGTTGTAGGATGTGATGGAAAAGCATGTATGAGAATTTATTGCAGGTCAGAGACTGTTTTCCCAGCACAGACTTTGCATTAATTGGTCCAGGTTTCATCTAAAAGGGCGCCATCTCTCAACCAGGAAACTGTTTGATACAACACTGGGCAAGGTGTCTTATAATCTTCCTTCCCTGCTTTGTAACTCACCAGCAATAACGCTTATTCTCCATATCTTGTGCACCTTCAATGAATGCACATTTTCCTCACTTTCTTGACATATCCATGGAATGTTTCACACATAGTTTGTTGAGTCGGGTTTTTCAACTGTTCCTGACCCACGTCATGCTGTCTCTGTGTGGTCCGCCCAGAACTGTCCATTCAGATTCCTTGGCTTTGCCACTTGCAAGTGTCTGGAATTGTCAAGTCTCAGCTTCCAAAAGTCCTGGTTCTGTTGGCAGTATACATGATGATTCTTTAGCGGGAATTATGACCTACAAAGTCTAGTTTGTATGTAGGTATGAAGGGAATTTTTAAAAATAAATGGAAAATTAAGCTGTGAACAGCATTAGAACTTTGTCTGTTTCTTAATTTTTAAAATATGCTGATATGCCTTAAACTGTAGTTGTAGATTCTTGTCATTTTGCTGTTTGAAAATAACCAATGTGTTTTCTAAAACTATTGTGTAATCTACTTTTAGTGTTAAAGCGAAATTGTCATATGTAAGATGCATGTTAGACACTTGTCTTTTTTAAGAACTTAAATAATTGTATTATTGTGAAGTATCATTTTTTTCAAGTATGAAATTAATCTTCAGCAACATGCTGCATAATTTGGTGTCTGTTAAGGTAGGAGAGTGGTGAACAGGTAATCTATGCATATATCACTAGTGCCAAGACGTTAAGCAGGGGAAAATATATTTTTACCCAAACATTGTTTTGTGTGCCCTTTTGTGAGTTCTTTTTAGTCACTGCTTGATATACATACGTACATACACGTGCTTATTATATTGGATAAAAGAACTGGGGATGGCAGTGTCTCACGCCTTCTCACCTCAAGTGGTGGACTTCAGATGCTGCTCTGCAGGCAGCTCCAGCTTCTCCAAGACACTTGCCATGTTGTGTCCTGCAGCTCATGTGTGGTCTCTGCACCCTTCCCTCCATTCCTATTCCTGCCTGCCCTGTGGATTCAAGTGTCTGGGTGCCAGCAAAAGCATCCTCTCCCCTGGCCGTGGTGCCCATGCTGCCACTGTGCCTCCAGCCATGCTCAGTGACATCCATCCCTCTAACGACACATCGCTGTTCTTTCACAGCTTGTTATAGAGAAGCACTTTTTTTTTTAAGGTTTTAAGAACCAAATTTGAATCTGAACCTTTCTTTTTTCTCTTCTGTAGCTTCTTCTTTATGTAACCATCCTGTTGACAAGCCCTACTCTCTCCTAATGGACATAGAGCATTAGAAGAGCAGGAGCTGTCTGTTCACACGTGTTGGGGAAGAGTTACCTCATTTCCACCATCGCCTCCCGTTCTTTTAAAGTCTGGGTCAAATATTGCACTGCTGTTTGTATTTGTCAATGTTTGTTTACAAACTACTGCCCACAGTGGCTACCGAAGTGACTTCACTACCAAAAATAGTTTAATAATATTAATTAAAAGAAAAAAGGAAATAGAGTAAAACAGAGAACTTGGGCCCAGACCCAAGGCCTTGTGCTGGAATCCTCTTGCTTAGCTGTCATGTTCTTAATGCTGCTGATCCAAGGACTCATGGACCCTAACCTGAGGTGGCTGCCACCTCCAGGGCAAACTTGATCTCATGGTAACTCCTGACCTCTCTGTCCTATGAGCAACATTCTGAACAGCCCCATCAGGATCCTGAGACACCATCAGGTCATAAGATGTAGGCAACGTGTTCTTTCCTTCTGTTAGTTTTGTGGGCTTGGGGGTTGTTTTTGTGTTTGGGATTTTTTTTTTTTTTAAACATTTGATATTGCATGAACAGAGATGGCTGCAATTTTTTTCTTTGGAGTGTCCTATTGATGCAATGTTTTTATTTTTCAGCTGACCATCTGCCTCTTGAGACAGAGAAGTGGGCATCCTTCCTTTAAATTCAGGAACCATTGTTGTTTATTTGACCCTTTTTCTGTTACCTGCATCCTTATATAAGTTGTTTTGGGATTGGGATTCTGCTTTGGAAAAAAAAAAAGAAAAAAAAAGAAATTCTAGTTAGTCAGTTTTGCTTTTTGTATTGGTTATTCAAACTTACTTTTGGTATCAAAATTATGCCAATTTTAAGCTCACCTCAAGGAGAAATATAAGTGAAGTTTAAGTCACAGAATTCTGTTTATGCTCTCTTCATCCTAGATACAACTGAAAAAATTCCTTTTTTGTTACTAGGGTTTTGATCTTCAGGTCTTAATCATGTTTAAAATGAGTAGATGACTTTTTTTTTCCTCTGGGGCTCAATTTATATTTAAAGATACCTTAAAATGATTTTTCTGATCCATCCCTGCCTTTTTATTTGTTGTGAGCTCTGCTTTACTTTGTGTCCATGGTTTTTCACCAGGACCCCGGTGTCCTGGACCATGAGAAATGAACCCCACACTTAGAATGCTTCCTTTACTAAATGAAGTAAAGTCAGATTCATCTGAGCCATTAGATGATCAAACCATGAGTCAAGAGCCATCTCCTTCAAACTATGCCACAATCTATAAATACAGAAATCTAGTGATGTGACTAATGGCAATGCAAGGGTTACAACTCTGATACCCGAATGACACATTATCATCTTGTAATAAATATGTAGGTCTCATCGAAACCATGGTAACACTGAAGTATAATTGGCTTTATTCTTAAGCCCTTTACATTTAATATTGTAATATCAACTTTATTACTTTAAAAGCATTCTGCATCAGATTGTAAAGATACTTTTGAACAATGTTTCAAAGTATAGGTAGTATTATTTTTCTAAGTAGAGAAATGTGTGGTCTGAAGTTCCTATTCCTTTTTCGGTTTTGGCCCCCAGGTTAGAGGTAGTCTAAGAGTAATGTCTTCATAGACACAGAGGCTGTTCTAAGCAGGTTAGTCTCCGTGCAGTAACCTTAGGGAAGCTGGTCATAGACACCACTGACCAAGTGCCTTGTCTCTCTAAGATAGACTGCCATTGACTTGGCTTTTTACCTCAGGTGGCTCCTTTTTTTAGGTATTAGCAAAACTGGTAGGTTCTCAAGTTCTCCTGGCTGCCTAAGGGATGTGAAACCATCCTGGAAATAATTATCAGCAATAATAAAAATTATTGGGTTATCTCAAACTTGATTGTGGAAAAGAAAAGCAAGGAAAATTTAGCCATCTGAACTTATTTCCATGGGTGACAGCCTTTTTGTTTTTCATTCAAACTTTAAAAATATTACTTGATATTAGATACAGACTCTGCCTAATACAGGCATAGTCTAGCAACACAAGAATAAAGGAAACCTCTGATCTTCTGAATCAGTACACATTGAGCCACAGCAAATGAAAATAAGGCATCATCCCAATATGCTTGGCCAAACTTCTTTCCCCATCAACAGGACTCACATGAAACTTCCTTCTTAGCTATTTATATTTTTGACCATCATTGACACAAGTTACGGGTAAACAGTTCTGGATGTCTGAGAAGCTTAAGTACATAATTCTTGCTGTATTTAGGTGGACTTTCTACACAAAACCTTTTGTTTCACAGATGATTTGCTATCTTTCTACCCTGGAGATTGACAGTGAGGGCACTGTGGCCCACTTGGAAGTCCCTTGTGCTTGAATTATGACTGGTATCTATTCCTTGTGACTGACGCCATCTGGCTTTCAGATCAGTCTCCAGTGAGCAACTGTCATTCCCAGGGCTGGTGAAGGAACTGAATATATTCATTTGAAAAGACTCATGTGAACCTAGGTGTGTCCACTCAACTCCCTTTTCAACCTTGCCATTCCTGAATAGTAACTCTATGTAAATGCAATCTACTAATTGTCAGTGGAACATCATGTGTAGTTCAAAGGAGTTCCACATCTGCTTCAAATCATTCACAGTACAATGAGTTGAATGACCATCCAGTCCTTTGTGAAAATTGTCTTTCAAAATTATGCCTCAGAAGAGGCAAAGGCTTTTCTAATGAGGTCTGTCCCACAAAAGAATGAATGTGTGCGTATGTGTTTGAGGGGGAGTGGAATAACATTCCATCAGGAGCTGGGCTTAACTCATTCTTTGTACAGGCTTTTAGAACTATGATGAGTTGCAGATCTAGCTCTCCTTCTTACATCCACCCATACTACTCCCTTTCCAAAAGCTTTATTCTGTGTAATGCACCAGGTCTACCTTAGGTGCTGGGGATACAGCCACACACTATTAATTGCCCTTCTCCCTCTCTGCACCTCCTAAGCACAATGATTTTTGGAGTGAAGGAAAAGGTAAGCCCTTTCCATGCTAACTTATCTGCTGAAGTAGATCATATTCTGAAAAGTAAGAGTTCCATTCCTCACCAGTTGCATTTCTGTGGTTCTTTGCCTAAGTTTTCCCTTCATTCAGGGGTATCTGCTGCCTAACAAAATAAGCTGTTTCCAGGAAATAAGGAACCAGTTCTCTGTGTCTAGGGCTATTTTAAAAAAAAAAAATTTTTTTTTCTTTCTCTATTGCCTTAGCTATTATGTAACATAATAAGATCAACAGTTCTGATATTTGATCTGCTATGAAGATTATATGTTGATTCCAATATAAAGGGAAGAGGTCTCATTCATCCTCAGCTCAGAAGCTAGGAGCTACAAAACTAGAATTATGAGCTCATACTTCTGTATACATTGTTATGCATTTTTCAAGTGAAGAGTAATCAACAGATGATGCCACAAGGGGAGTTATTGTCTTACACATCAGTATATCATAAAAACCACTAAATTCATCACTATGAGGAGAAAAAGGTTTTAGTTAATTCCTTGGTGCATGTTGTCTGTGTAGCCTTACTCTTTACTGTCCTAATGACTGGTGGAATCCAACTCAAGCAGCAAGGTTTTAGGACCTGGCTATTTTCATGCCGTCTCAATTTCATTTGCAGGACTGCACAAAACTCACTAATTAGGATTCTTAATTTGTAAAACTGGTCTAGGTTTGTTTTGTTTTTGGTTTGAGACTGGGTATCCATCCATCCTTCTGTCCATTCCCTGATCTTACTGAAGTTCCATTTCACATGTCTCCTTAAGTGATCTGTACTCTGAACTACAAAAATTGTTGATACAGTGGCACTTTGTAACCAGAGTAGTGTTCAACTGCTCATTACCTTATAGGAAGCCCCAAAACTCAATTTCTTTCAGATATTTAAAAAGACGAATTCTTTTCCTGAAAGCACCATCTCATGGCCAAAGCTCAAAGCATTATTTAATGAGTATAGGAGGCTCTCATTAACATAGACTAATTTCAAGAATTTGTGAGGTTTTAGAAGTAACATTTACATAAGTCAAAACTTCCTGATGTCAAATATAAGGGTAAAGGTTTAAGATGAGTTGAACCTATGTTCAACCTAAGTCTTGGCTATGTGGCCCTGTATAACTCTCTAACCCTCAATTTGCTAATGAAACCAGGGATGCTTATCTCTCAGAATGATTGTGAGAAAGTTTGGCACAGTGTCTTCCCTTTCCAGTTGAGAGTGTACAAACTACCCTAGAAAGAAGATAAGCTACCCACCATGTTGGCTGAGCATCAATGGCTTAATAACATTTTCTGCTCAAGGGAAAAGGCCACCATGCTGCTTTGGGCAGTAATGTTCAAGCACAACTTGCCTTCTTGCTTCAGAAACTTGAGTTACCTGGGAAGCTTGACAATTAAGGTATGTGAAGAGTAGACAACACAGAAGTGGTTGGCTCTAACAGAAAATAATCAGTACCTCTTGGGTGGATGACACCTCAATTCCCTCAATAGTGGGAAGTCAATGCTGGTTCTCACCAGGTTAGCTGAGTTAAGAGCTACCCTCTAGCTTCCTTCAGAGACAAAGGCAATGTCAGGAATATTTCTCATGTCACATCTGCTTTCTTTGGTGTTTGGGAGCACTCATTCCCAGCTGTTCTTCCCCTTCCACAGTAAGACAACCGTCTAGAGGGAAAACATTCAGTTCTCTACAGATAACTTTATATCAGCTTTTCAGAGAATAGTCTCTCCTAGTTTCATCTTCAAGAGCTAGAGCATGTTCTTCCACTTTTTCTTGTGGGAGTATTAGAGAATAACTACTATGCCCATCAGATTTCCTTGTCTTTCCAGAGGCCTCATGGAATAGTCTTTTAACCACCAGGAGGCACCAAGCAAGTATGATACACAAAGTTTGAGTTTCCTGATCTTGGATGTAATGCCAAGATAGCAACTTGCGACAGGTTAAGTAGTTTTGGATAAAAAGGGAATAGATGGGATATTCTTAATGAAAATTTAGTTCAATATTTGCTATTTCTCAAGCCAAAGTTCTCAAAGAGCCCACAGAAGGTTGTGAGGAAAGGGGCTGAGTTGTCTAGATTACCAGGGAACACACCATTGGAAGGGTACTCGGGAGGGTCAGGTCTCAAGTACTATCATAACTTGAACTTTGAGGCATGAGAATTAGTAGTCCAACCATCCACTCAATTCAGTTTCCCATGAAAACAATACTGTTTCCAAACTGATTTAATATATATTTATATATTTGAGGCAGGGTTTTGGTAAGTTGCCCAGGCTAGTCCCGAACTTCTGGGCTCAAGCAATCCTCCTACCTCAGCAATCCCAAGTAGCAGGGATTACTGGTATGCAGCATTGCACCTATTTTTCTGGGTGGGGGGGTTATACTGGAGATTGAATCCAGGGGCACTGGACCACTGAGCTACACCCCCAGCCCTTTATATAAAAGACAAGGTCTCATGAAGTTGCTGAGGCTGGCCTCAAACTCACTACTCTCAAGTCTCCAGAGTTGCTGGGTTTATGGGTATACCAGTGCACCTGACTACCATCTATTTTTAATACTAGAAAAACCTTAAGATCAAGCAATGAAAGTCCTATTGTCCTCTGATGTTGCTCAGCTTGGAAGCTCCAGGACTACAAATCAAGTATTCTAACTCTGGACTTAATTTTACCCCTAGCTTTCTACATAATGAAACTGTCATCTGTTAAGTGTGGAAGGAGGGGACCAAGTGCCATTTGTTTTTAGATACTGAATATATATAGTTATGAACTTCTCCAGCTTCCATAATTCAGAATTGAGAGATGAAATCAAGTTGTGGGATTTTTAAAAATATGTATCTGAAGTCAATTCTTGCTATCTTCACTAACAATTCCTTCATCAGCTTCCCTCATTCCTTATACTTAGACATGAAGAAATGAATCCCCTTCAATTTTACTTCAAGGGCTAGGATTATAGCACAGTGGTAGAGTGCTTGCCTAGCATGTGTGAGGCACTGGGATCTATCCTCAGCACCAATATAAATAATGAGTAAAATAAAGGTCCATCAACAACCAAAAAAATTTTTAAGAATTTTACTTCAAGATTATAAAACGGGTAATCAATCTTTCAACAATTTTCAAAAAGCTGATGTTAACACTCTTGCTCTGCTAAACCTGAACAAAATCAGTGGGCTAAAAATGTTTTCTAGATGCAGTCTGAGCCTGCCCTCACACAGTCCCATTAGGATAAGAATTTACTGTTTGGAAGATCCCCAGCCCATCAGTGAGAAAATACCATCAAGGGACAATTCTTATGTCTAAAACCTGCATCCCTGTCACATTCATATCTTTTTCTTATTTTCAGTAAGCATACCTTAATCTTTCTGTTGTTTTCCTTAGATCAAGTAGCAGCGCCTAAGCACACAAGAAACCATCCCTCTTCACAAGCAGGGGAAAAAAAATTCAGACACAAAGATTAAGGACAACTTTTTATTGCTACCAGAGGCTTTTATCATCAGTACATGGTTCTGGTTGCAATACCTTCTTCAGACTGTGAAGGGAGCTCAGGATCCTGAAGTTAAGAAAAATACAGATTGACTGGGGTGGGAGAGGGGAAAGTAACTTTTGTTAAGAAATAGCTTAACGTAAAACTAGGGTACTAAATTCAGTTATTACATATTAGACTCAAATCATAGAGCTGCCCCATATCTAGACAGTCTCTCCTACTGATTACAAATGAGTGAAAACAGATCAGTTACAAAAATCCAATTATAGGTTACATACATGTTTCTTTGGTGAGCACCTGATGTATTAACTTTATCACAAATTCTTTTATACAATTGTCAAAAATGCTTTCAACATATCTGTCTTAATTACATGCCATTTTAAACCTTACTTTAAACAAAAATGAAGTTATTTTGTTCTTTTAAACTCTAAAAATTGAGGTAAGAACAACATAAAAATCAACGTGAGAACTTTTTCCTTCTACCACCTCTGATTCATATGGGACAATTCTCAAGTACCCTTTTCAGAATTTGAATCGTGAATCAAACATAGCCGCCATACTAAATTAAAGTGCTAAAAAAGATTTCAGAGGTCACCTATTCAGTGGAAGTCAGAAAACAAAGATGAACATGCATAAAATGCATTAAGAACAGACGCAAGCAAAAGGATTTAAATCAGGACAACAGGAACAAGGTTTGCGACTTCTCAGTTTTAGAACCTTTTTCCGAACATTAAATGTATAATTTTTGACATTAAGCAAGCTACACTTTGGCAGAGAAAAGAGTGGAACTGGTATACTATAAAGAATTTTTTTTTTAACTTTTAAAAAATATTTTGGATCTTTTGAGTTTATAGGTCTTTAAACAATGAATTGTAATTAGTTGTACAAGTAAATGAAGTTTAAAAAATTTTTTTTCCTGGCTCACTTCAAATCAGCTGAATAAGGTACACACTCCTCTACAGACTTTCCTGGTTTTGCATATTCTCATTCTCAGAGTAGTCAACCTTAGTTTTGCACTGGAAGGTAACTACATGACAGAAACAGGCTGCAAAGGTGGACAAGGGGAAGCATGTCCCTCTTGCCTTGATAAATCATTGCCACACACAGAACCCACATTTTCTGAAGCACTGTCTTCATTATAGAGCCGTTTGATTCCATCATAGAAATCATCCACTTCCATTTCCTCTACTTTGCGCTTAGCAGAGGTATGCTTGCACCCACTAGCAACTGGGAGATGATGGTAGAAGGCTGCTGTACCTCTGACTGGCACTTCTGGCTTGCTGTTGTCCTTGGAGAAATCTGGGTCTGAGACAGAGGAGGGATGTAATCCGAATGCTCCTTTGTCACAGGTCACCAGGGTGTGCTTGAGGGGACGGTAGACATAAACGGAATTTAGAGGCAGGGAAGACTGCAGAGTAGAAAGGTGATGTGCCACAAGCTCCCGACAGTGGATCAAGTGGGAGCTATCCATCTGTGCTTTCTGAAGCAGTTCAATTGTAAGAGGAAGCCAATCAGGAATGAGTTTCTCCATTTCCAAACTAACCATGGCCAGAGCAAGCATGGATCCTTTGAATTGCAGAAGTTGGTTACAGGCCATACAGTGAAGTAGTTGCTTGGTAAGGACCGCCAAATGTTGAGATGGGCTCAATCTGGGCAAACTGAAAAGTATCTGAGGCCTAGTTGACATGGCAATGGCATGGAACTGAAAATCACAAGAATATTATTTTAATTTTACTTAAATGTGTAGGAAATTATGTATAAAAATTGATGTAAACTCCTTAAGTATTACTCAATTTCTAAATTTGCAACCTTATCTTCAGAGATTTGACATATATCATAATTTCTAACTTTTCCTTAGCTAATTTCAATAGTTTCCCTTTTCCTAAAAATCAGTACCAAAAAAAAAAAAAAAAAGAGTGGGTAATCCTTTTTCAAATTACTAAAAACTTTAGGTATAGTTTATATATTAGATACATATTCAAATACGAAACAAAGACTTTAGGTATAGTTACAATGTGAAGAAAATCCAATGGTGTGGCTGTGTGAAGATCCCAATTCAACTTATCCAAAATAATTCTCTCCATTCTCAAAATTTCAGATGAGGAACACCCACAGAAACTGTCTCTTGCTAATACCTTCAGTACTGGAATTTTCTATCCAAAGAAAAGGGGAACAGAACAGAAACGAGAAGACAGAAATAAATTCATTTAAATTTTTTGTTTGGGCAAACAAAAAGCACATTAATAAATGGATAAAAAAGAGAAACAATGAATCTTGAAAGGATTATTACCTCATCCTCTTCAACAGTCTTGGCAGCTAGGAAAAAACAGCTGATTGCAATACAACTCAAGTATTTTGGGTGGGCCTAAAATTTTGAAAAGGGGGAAAAAAGCACCTTTAGTAGTTTTTCAAAGAGTTTAACTTTGAAAACTAAATATACTGAGACGTATGCACACATACTTCTATTGAATTCAATTAATTTGATTCCCACCAATTCCTTTCTAGTTCAAAGCTAACAATATCACAACCTTCACCATGTGCTATTCTACAGAAATAAAATTATTCCACTGCTTAAAGTTCAACCAAAGTTACTTAGCCAAAGTCAATTTCTACCCAGCAGAGAAGAGCTTGATTTTAGAAGCTAAATATTTAATAATGTTCCCCAAATTTAAAAGTATATTTATATGTATATATGCATATTTTTAAAGTTAGTTTTATTCTTTGCCTAGTTAACAAAGTATCCAGAAGAAAATATAAAAGGTGTTATGAAAATTAGAAAAAGACAAAAATATAAAAGAAAGACTACTAGTAACTAGTATATTTCAAATACTTTAAAAACCTATGATGTTAGGAGATGAACAGAAATGTTCTAATTAAGTGTGCACACACACACACACACACACACACACATAAACCTATTTCATGATAATAAAGAAAAGGTCCTAAAAAGCCATACAAGTTTAGGATTAGTGGTAAAAAGTATCTTTCTTGGGTTTGACACAAGATGACTTGAATTTACCTGTTTTCCTATGTACCTCATTTTCAATGCATTTGCCAATGTTGCACCAAAATGCTGTTTTTAGTCATTCAAACAATTTAGCCACATTAAATTCAAAGATGTAAAAATTAAATAACAGTAAAGCCTGTTTCCACACTTCTTTTATACTGATAGAAATATGCCAGTGTTTATATTATGCCTCAGCATAAGTGGTGCACAGTCTACAGATCTTTCAATCCTTTGCTCACAAGAGAAATAAAACATGGTTCAGTACCATCAACATTTTAAAATAATTATTAATCAGAGCTTTATAGTTAAAAAGGCATTACCAAAAATAGTATCATGTCTAGTAGGCTTCCATTTTACAGTTAAGAAACTAGTCTCAGAAATGAAGGAAAATGACACTGGTAATCTAGGAAGTGAATTCAATTTTGTTGCTAGGACAGTTTTCCAGGTCTCTTATTTCTCCATGTATGTAATACGTAAAACCCTTGACTCTAACTCAGTCCTTTACAAATAAAAGAACTTAATGGTTCACAACTCTGGGCAGGCACTACTAACTCTAAACCAAGGGTACCAATAAAAAATTCAATAATAAAAAGAATCCCAATAGCAAAGATTTCCAGAATTTCTTACACTCCATATTTTAGGTATATAAATCAATTGTTTTTCTATTTTCATGTCTTGTGATTAAATAAATGCTGAGATTTTGGCTTTAAATCTGTTGAGGGCCTATTATGACATAATATAGTAAAAAAAAAATTATAGTAATAAAGGCAATATAAGACATTAATATATTTGTGTGCTGCCATTCAAAAAATATACCAAAGTTGTTTTATGACCCCTTTACATCCCTAAATATGTTCCTGGAAAGTATTTATATTGTCCAAAAAAATCACATACTATGCATATTCAATAAATAAGAGTGACAGACAAAAATGTGCAAAAAACTTACTACACTTTTTCAAGTCTGATTCAACTGTCCCATCTCTGGTAAACCAACATGTTAGAAGATGGCTAGACATTCTGCCAATGCTATGTAGTTTGTACTAAAATCAAGAGATCAAAATTTCACAGGCTAGCCAGGTACTGTGCTGTACAACTTGGGAGGCTGCGACAGGAAGATCTCAAGTTCAAGGTCAGGCTCAGCAATTTTGTGAGGCTCTATGCAATTTGGTGAGCTCCTATCTCAAAATCATTATTTAAAAAAAAAAAAAAAAGGGTTGTGATATAGCTCAGTGATGAAGCACCCTTGGGATCAATCACTAATACTAAAAAACCCAAAATTTCTTAGGGTAAATATAAATTATGAGCACCCTGTAGCAAAAAGAAAGTTACAGAATACAATTACAAACACAAATATTTAAAACAATAGAAGATACTATGTCTTGACATGGGTACGTAATATTATTCAAGAAAGTTTCTTCACTTGTACTTCATACTATGTTTACCAACAGCCTGTGGTTTAATATCTACACTCCGAAGGAGAGGTTACATGTAAATACATCTTAAAATATTTACCTTTACAGTAGCTAAAAATCTGTCCAAAAGGCTGCTAGCAAGAGCAAATGTTTCTGGGTAAAGGTTGAATTGGTACTTGAGTTTGGCCAGCCATTGAATTACTTCATCTCTCTGGGATGGGGAAACATTCTATAAGGGAATAATTATAAAATAAATAAAATTTAAAGTCAACAAAGTTTTAGTTACCATCAAGAATATATTTAGAATTATTTCTTGTAAAAACTTAAATATTACAGAAAATACATTATTATGTTAAAAATTTCTTTAATGTTGTTAAAAATCAAACTTGAGATAGGTGAAGATAAAATGTCATCATTTGATATCAATACCAATACACATTTTTACTCTTTATTAAAATCTTCACTACATCACTTCAACAGGTATCTAGTTTAATTAACTGAGATGCTCAGGGAATATTATCATTGTAAAATTTAAACAAATTATTATCAACTGATAAGAATTGGGAAAATTTAATTACAAAATCACTTAAGAAAAGAGAACGAATTTCTAAGGCAGTAAATACCTATTCAGTTCATGAATGGACTCTGACAAACAGAATGATAGCACATTATAAAATAAAACAAATCAGTAGTAATAAATGAAAAATACCAAGGACAACAAATGAATTCCACAGTTAAAGGTGATGGAAAAACATTGAAAAAGAAATTGACTAAATTATTACTAGGAAAGACTGCCATAAACACAAACATTTTTCTTTGGTTTGAATATCCCTACATGTTGTTTTTAAATCCTGAGGCTTTATTTTTAGAGGGTAACACATTTTAAAGCAACAGTGATTTAGATATTTACTCTTGAGTTTCACTTTATTAAACAACAACTAGTAATCATCTAAAACTAAATGAAATGTCCTTATGAGTACTACTTCTACAAAGTTAAACTCAACAAAGAGTATGTGGAAAAGAGTATTTTCAGTAAGGGAGGATTACAGACAAGCAGGGAAGTAGAGGCATAGCAGTCTTTATCACTGTTTTCCACTTTATGAAAATCTTTAAAAAATATATTATCTCATTCCTTGATCCCTGTCAACTTCATGAAATAAATTCCTTTACCATACACAGATGCATCAATTCCTATGAAAGCATTAAACATTATATATTCTTGACAATGTATCTCCTCAAAAAGGAAATTTAGCTAGGATTTCTTCTTTTTTCTTGGTTTCTCTAGTGTCATGGGGGAACATATGGCTTGCTGTTCATTATAATTTCTGCCAATGCATTTGCTAATTTTTGTTCCTAATTTTATTCCAACTCTTCCTACTTCACTTCCTGTCACTTCACTTTTCAGCTTTGGCATGACAAAGTAAAGTGTTCCTTTGTGTTAGCCAAACCAACTAATCACATGCAATTTTTACATCTAGTTCTAAACTCAATTATAACTAATATTTTAAGGTAAACTACCACATATACACTTTTTGGTCACTTACCTTTGGGATGACCCTGCAATAATGCATTAGAAATGCAAAGAAAATAAGATAAAGATGGCTTATACTACTAAGATGGCGAATGAAAAAAAAAATCATTGTTTACAATAATTTAAAATCAAAACGCAGTCTGTAAAAATAAAAAAAAAAAATTAAAAAAAAAATCCCCGTAAGTCATATGGTGAGGTAGGCCATAAAAAATATCAATAAAATACGGAATACTGTATGCACAGGGCTCCAGAGAGCCCAGTGGAAGGGGACCTGGTCTAGTGTAGGCTAAAACAAAAGCTTCTTGAGATAACACAATTTGTATCTTAAGTTCAAAGTGAGGGGAGGGGGTTGATCACTGGTGCTGCAAGGACAGGAGTCATAGCATGATAGCCTATGAACTTTAAAGGATAGTAATGATGTCAACTTCAAGGCAATAAATTTTAGTTAAACACCTCAGGCTTGCAAATAAAATCAAGGTTGATAGAAGAGATTCCTGTTGATAGAAGAGATTCCTACAAACTGTTCTCTATGACAGTCAGTCAAATCATTCTATGAATCAAGAAGGGGAACAGGAAGCTGGGCATGGTGGTGCACGCCTATAATCCCAGCGACTCGGGAGGCTGAGGCAGGAGGATCTCGAGTTCAAAGCCAGCCTCAGCAACTTAGAAAGGTCCTAAAAAACTCAGTGAGACCCTCTTCTAAAATAAAAAAAAAAAAAAAATACAAAATAGGGCTGGGGATGTGGCTCAGTGGCCGAGTGCCCCTGAGTTCAATCCCCGGTTTCAAAAAAAAAAAAAAAAAGAAGGGGAACAGGAAAAGGTAGTTCATGAAACTAAAGTTATGGCTTTACAGGTTCTTGCTGCATCAGAGTAGTGGGGGAATTTATGCCCAATGGTCTATTGTCCAAAATAAAAGAAGAAACTGGAATAAGGCCATTTTTAATGTTATAAGACAGACTATCCCTCTTACAAAAAGTCTGAAAAAGGCAGCAAAATAGCACTGTTTGGAGGTATGATTTCTCTAGGTAAGAGCAAGACACACAGTCTTGCAGCTAGGACCTGGGTCAAGTATCTGTTAGTATGGTCCTTAGTTCTATAATAAACCACATTCCCATTGAGCCCTAAGATACTTTTCTAAAGGTTCTGCTCCGAAAGGTTCCTGGGAAGTGAAAGCCTTCACAAAACTTCCAGCTAAAGGAAATTAAGCATTTAAGAGAAGGAAAAGCAGTATTAAGTGAGCCAGCCAAACAAACCAACAATGAGGAAATAAATTCACAAAAGCAGAGGTAATATAATCTGATCAACCTGGGGAGGCTTTTATTATATTTAAAGGGAGAAAAAACATTTCTGAATAACAGACTAAATTAAATAATGTCATCATTTGGTGTTTGACATTAAATAACAAAAAGTTTAAGAAGTATAACAAAAGATGACATATAATAGAACCGAACAGTTTTAAGGAGATTACCATACCAAAGTTAACTAAGTGATTTAACATATAAAGCACACATACAAAGTGAATATTCATTTTCTCCTTTCCTACCTCTAAGCTACCTGATTCTGATAACAGAAAACAAATTTATGAAAATAGTATACACATGAATTAATCTTTTAAACATGACAATCATGAAAGAGATCACAAATAGGAACGAAAAAGCAAGTCATCACTAGACAATAGTAGCACCAACAACAAAAACAAACCCACAGTTTAAGACAACACATTCTTATTGAAGTAATATTAACCTAAGATCAAAAACAATAATACTATCAGAAGAGCTTTCAAGAAATAAGTTCAATGCCTTAAGTAATGTTATTCCTGTTCATCTAAAATGATGAAAGGGAAAATGAGCAAGCTCTGGACACAAAATTTATTGATTTTAATCAATGAACCTTTTTTTTTCCCCCATATGGATTGTTCAAACAAGGTTAAGATGATTCATTCAGTAAGGTGGTTGAATAACCAATCCTGAGAATTTATATTGTCATCAACATGGTAAAACCGACTGCTGTATTTCATATAGCTACATTTGAAGAACAGTAAATTCCATAAAGAAAAGTAGTAGGCAGCAAATAATTAAGAGTAAAAAAATTTCTAAAGAAAATTTGTTTGCCTTGCAAGCACAAGACCCTGGGTTCAATCCCTAGCACCGCAAAAACAAAACAAAACAAAAAAACAAAAGAAAATTTGTGGGTGGGGTTGTAAATCAGTGGTAGAGCGCTTACCTGGCATGCATGAGGCACTGAGTTCAATCCTCAGTACCACATATAAACAAATAAAGGTTCATCAACAACTAAATAAAAAAAATTTGTGTGTATATAATCCCACATGCTGCTAGCCTTTCATCAAATACACACCCTGCTCAGTTTTAAACTCTAAAAGGTTTGCCATTACCTCTAAGATTAAAGTACAGCCCCTGGGATATGGCATACAAATCTAACATCTATCTTTCCAGCCTCATATATTTCCATCACTTTCTGCCTTAAATTTCATACTGTAAAATAGTACTTCTATTTGATTCTTCCTTACCCCTGCTGTAATATTTTACATCAGTGCTCCTTTGCTAGTAACACCGTTCTTTTTAGTTGGAACACACACCTTTCTTCAATTCACCTACTTTATATCTTTCCAAGCTATTTCAGTGGTCATTCTCCACCACTTTTCCTGATAACTCAAGAGCTAAGTACCTTCCCATGTTTTCACAGCATCTCATTACACCTGTTATGTTCAATATTTTTAAAAGATTATATTTGTTTTGGTTATGATTAAGTAAGTAGCAGCAAATCTACACTCTAACTGAGAATAACTAGAAAAGCTGCTACAATAACCTATTTTTAAAGGTACCAGAACTACTGGAACAACTAAGCCACAAGGAGCCAAGATTCTGGAGAGAAGGTAACAAAAAGACATTCTGTAGTTTTTTCTTCAGGACATTTTCCTTTCCCAAGGAGAGCAAAAGGCTAAAAATAAGCCATCAGAGCTTTCAGAGTTTACAGTGTTATGGTTAAGATATGAAGTATCCCCCAAAAGCTCATGTGTGAGACAATGCAAGAAGGTTTAGAGGAGAAATGATTGGGTTGTAAGAATCTTAACCCAATCAGTGATCCCTATCCCCTGATAGGGATTAACTGAGTGGTAACTGAAGTGATAGGGTGTGGCTGGAGGAGACTGGAATTGGGGCATCGCTTTGGGGTATATATTTTGTATCTGGAGAGTGGAGACTGTTTCCTGATGATGTGAGCTCCTTTCTTCTGCCACACTATCCCACCATGATGTTCAGCCTCACATTAAGCCCTGAGGAATAGAGCCAGCTGTCTATGGATTGAGACCTCTGAAACCGTAAGCCCTCAGATAAACTATTCCTCCTTTAAAATTGTTCTAGTCAGATCCTTTAGTCTAAAATACAGAACTAGAGTCAAAATATGGAGATCTGATGAGCCAAGAACCTAGTGGGGAGTGGTCAGAGATCTGAATGCCACACTCAGCATTTTCCTCCTTTAAGACAGTTTTCTGAATGAAATTCTGAAGGCAGACACAGGGATCTTAAATGCTAAGCAAAAGACTGAAAAGAATGAGTTTAGGGGAGAGTTGAGCATCCTTTAGGAGTAAGAGGATCCTGGAACAATCCCAGCTCTCAGTTGGAACCTCCAGGTTCACTTCAGGAATTGGAGCAAACCAGAGACAGATGAAGCCACATCCAACTTCAACAGTCCTTCCTTGGAGTAAAAGAAGGTGTTGTCACCTGAAGTTGTAGCTATTTATATAATGGTCAACATCAAATAATTATAATCAATCATGACAAAAAAAAAGAACGAAATTTTAAAAAGAGAAAAAAAAAACAGGCAAGATGATCTAGATCTTTATCAGAAAAGTATTTAATGCAAGAATATGATCTAGATCTTTATCAGAAAAGTAATGCAAGAAATTAGGGTAAAAGAAGAACAGATGAATTTACACAAAGTAGAAAGAAGCAATTAAAACAAGAATAAAAAATTTTAAGGAAATAAATATACAACAGGGAAAATCAACAAAACTAAAAGCTTAATTGGCAGACCTTTAGCAAGACTGAACAAGAAAGAAAAACATAAATTGTTAAATCAAAATTGCAAAAGTAGCACAGTTATGGGGTCTTTAGATGTTAAGAGGATATTATGAACAAATTCACATGAAAAATTTGAAAATGTAGATAAAATGAATCAATTTCCCGAAAAACATAATTTACTTAAATTGAAAGAATAAATGAATAGGTCTGCATGCCAGGCCTAGAATCTCTGTTATTTGTTTGTTTGTTTTGCAGTGCTGGGGATTGAACCCAGGGCCCTGTGCTTGACAGGCAAGCACTCTACCAGCTGAGCTATGTCCCCAGCCCCTAGAATCTCTATTTTTAAGAAACCTTTTGGGCAATTCTGATACACCTAGTAGCCCTGTGTTTTGAAACCAAGTGCAGTGGTGCACGCCTGGAATCCCAGAAACTCAGGAGGCTGAGGCAAGACATTCCAAGTTTGAGGCCAGCCTCAGCAACTTAGTGATGCCCTAAGCAACTTAGTAAGAACCTGTCTCAAAATAAAAAATAAAAGTAGCTGGGGATGTGGTTCAATCCCCAGTACAAAAATAAATAAGTAATTTAAAAAGGGCTGGGGAATATAACTCAGTGCTTGACTACCATGTGCAAGATACTTCATAGTCAAATCTCTAGGAAATTATACTATATGCTATCATAAGAATAGAATGCTGTGAAAGCACACAGAGAAGGTAATAGGTGTATATATTCTTGCCTGATCACACTGTCCTAAACTTGGGATTAAGTGATACAAATTAAAAGAGAACTATGAGAGAATAACCTCAAAGTAGAGCTGAGGTGGGGAAAAGGAAAAAAACAGAAAGAAACTAGAATAAATAAGCATAAAAGGAAGCTTTGAAATATTCCATTTTTCCATTTTTACCAACAAAAAAGTTGAAAAAACAGTAGAAAAGCGAAAGCCAATCCCTGAGAATAGCAGAACAAAGGAATTAGAACCAGAATAGTGTCCCTGGGGAGTTACTCTGGCAAGTAGCTCAAGCCTCCTTAGCTCTTTATATTCCTAGCTCCATCTTCCCTATCTCCACCAGATCAAGTTCACCCAAATTTTGTAAGTACTAACTTCTACTTAGCATTACTTAATTCCTTAAGAAGTGGGTTCCTCTTAGAAGTTTTAATACTGTACTGTTCTACTATTACCTTGCTAAAAGTTAATTCACCTATAGAAATAAGCCAAATGAAGTGGGAATACAGCAATATACTACAATATTGGTGTAATACCTCCTTCAAAGACTATGTATGCTGTTAGAGTTTACTACTATGAAGTCAGGAGTGGTAGCTCATGCTTATAATCCCAATTCCAGCTACTTAGGAGACTGAGGCAGGAAGACTGCAAGTTCAAGGCCAGCTAAGTTAGCAAGACCCTGTATCAAATATAAATATAAAAGGGCTGGTGGTGTAGTTCAGAGGTAAAATGCCCCCAGGTTCAATTCCCAGTACAAAAAAAGTTTATTATTTTTATTATTGTTGGTTACATGCTGACCCTAGGATACAGAAGGAAAAAAGGTAAAGTTCTAAAAGCAACTGTTAAAAGGCTTTAAGGCTCACTATAGTGTCATAGATAAAGATGGGATTTTTTCCATTGTTAGATACCCAATTTATAGAATAGTGTCCAGAATAAAGAAAACATTCAATAAACATTTTAAAAAATCTAAAATGCACACATGCAAAATTTTTTTAAAAGTATAATGGAAAGAGATTGCAACTCAGGTAAGGGTTTGATTTGTAACTTTTACTAATTAGCTAAAGTCTTAAGCAAATTACATTAGTATTGATTATTTCAGAGTATTAATCAATGTTAAATGGCAGCATATATAAATATTCCTACCATAATTTCATTAGAGTCAACTCATCTTCCATTTGTAAAATGATAAATAAGTATTAGTAAGTGCAGAACATATTTTTTCAGCTTGTAAGAAACGAGAAAAGAAAAAAATTTACAGTTTCAATAACTTGTAAGTGAATGATAACACAAGAGGGTTTTAGATATTTGTCATTTATTCACCCACGGGTATTACAAATTTCTTGGCCACTATTCTATATGGAATAGTTACTAGGAATGCTAGTTACTAGGAATAAAAAAGATGTGTAACATGTATTACATAATCAACTTTTGGAATGAATAAGCTTCATAGTTATTTATAAAAAAAATTAACAAGTATAATTTTATGATATAAGTATAAAAAATCTCTAAAATAAAAGATATACAGTCAATAGTAACTATAAATTTAGCAGGCTATCTCCCAAGAGGTTTCCAACATTGGAATTACCTGAGTAATTCACTTAAACTCCTTATAAATTATGATGGATGTTTTTGTTCATGAAAGATAATGTTATGAATTTTGTTCTACCTCTAAGGCTAACTGTATGTCTAGAAGTACAGATTTCTTACTCTTAAACCACGAGGAGAGTGAATAGACATAACTGTCTTCTTATAGCTGTAACTCAGAAAACAACAAAAACAGTTTAACTCTTGTTTCAGAAAGAATCAAGGAGATGTTACCATGTTCTTAATGATATATACTTACCCAATGCAGTGTTAAGAAATTATTTTATATATGCAGTAGTATACTTATCTCTAATAAAACTCATCTAAACAGAGAAATCATTACCTGATTTGTAGATATTTTCGGCACATTCACCTTCCACATCTGGGCTTCCCTAGAGATTGCCTTTTCCAATAGGAAAGACAATCTCTGGTTTTCCAAAGATCCTGGAAACTTCATGATATCCTTTGGATCTGCCTGCCACCCAGCTTGATGTAGCTACCTATAAAATCAAGTATAAATAATGTTTATTATTTTATTACAGAATAAATGTAAAATATATATGTATCTTGGTACTTATTAAGTAATTCATAAAACAAAGAATGTTATGAGACCATATAGATTTTACAGCTCTTTTAAACATTAAAATGTTACACTAATAATCAGTTATCTGAAATGTTCTCAACTTCAATCTGAAAGTCAGATATAAAGAGCAAAACATGGCAGAACCTTTGGACTCTGATCAAAATGTTATTACTGCATAAAACTAGCAAAAAAAAAAAAAAAAAGTTTTTGGTCAATGGCTTTTTATACTAGAAATTCTTAGAAATAGCTGTCCCAAACATTCTTCTTAAAAAACTAGTAAGGGTCTTAATGTTTTTTAATTTGAAAGATTATTACATTAATTACATTAAATAGTTCCCACTTCTCTAGTATGAAATTATCTAGAATTTGCTTTGGGGCTGGGGGTAGTTCAATGGGACAGTGAGTGTTTAGCATGAAGGAAGTTCAAGTTCAATCCCGGGCACATCCCACCCCCAAAAATATACTTCCAATTCAGTGTCCACTAGCTATCTACGTGACTATTTACATTTGAACTGAACAGTTAAAAGCATACTAGCTCCACTTCAACAGCCAAACACGATTAGTATGAGGTACTATACTGGGAAGTTCAGAAAGGAACATATCTATCAATACAGAAAGTTCTACTGGGTAACTCTGTTCTATAAAACTAAATGGAACAATGACTGATATTCTAAAGAGCAATAGTTTAGATCAGAGCAGGGCAACTGAGAACCCAAAAGAGATGTTCTAGATTTTTTTAAAGGGAACTACAGATTTAACAGTTCTGTGACATAAAACTGGATTGAGAAATTGCTGAAGAATGTGAAAAAACATAAATTTCTTGAAAGCTAATCTACTAAAAAGGCAACGAATTTTGGAAAAAAGATTATATAAGAAAGTATAATCAATATGCCATAATATTTACATAGCAGTAATGAAAATATTGAATAGAAAGTTTAATCGTGAAAAATGTTTTGTAGTGTGCTGTAGGTAATAAGTATGGATGTTGGGAGAGGTTAGAACGAGAGCCTTATCCTTTCATTTCATGATAAGCAATCTATAAACAGAATCTAAAACTGGATGCCAGGTATGGTGGCACACACCTGTATTCCCAGCAACTCAAGAGGCTGAGGCAGGAAGATTACAAGTTCAAGGCCAGACTCAGCAACCTGAAAAGTTCTGAGCAACTTAGAGACCCTGTCTCAAAACAAATTAAGGGCTCAGTGGTAAAGTACCCCTGGATTCAATTCTGGGTACCAAAAAACAAACAAAAAGAAAATCTAAAACAGGTATATAGAAAAACAGCAGTAGGGCAAGTTATCAGAAAATGTGATCTTAAATAACAGGAGAAACAGGAAAGTGTTGAAAGGGGGTTACCCCCAGAGAAGGAGGAAAGGGTGGGAAGACTTGCTGTAGGGATATGCTGTTTTTCATTATAAAAGTCTTATAATTATTTGACTTTTTAAACTATGTGCCTATATTTTGAGCTTCAGATTCATGTTTTAGGAATCTTTAACATGTGACAAGTTCCAAATTTTTTTTTACAAAATTAGAAAATTCACAAAAGAGCAAACCTCTTATTTCCACATTTATCCAATTCTAGCTACTATCTTCTTTTGCATTACTCATTTTACATACCATTTCCTTGCCACTCAACTTATTACAAATTACCTCCATTCAACCTGATTTTCTTTTTGCTTCTTTAAACCCTGAGTTTTGGCAAATTTCCTGTAATGAGAACAAAGTATTTTCATACTAAGAAAAAAGGAAAACAACTTAGGAGAAAGAAATTACACCTATCCTAAAAGGCCTAATCCAAAGGTAATTTCTTAATTCTCTAATCAGATGTGATTTCTGTCTCCTTTGAAAGTAGCTTTCCACTATCTCCCCAACGAAATAAGTTCTTTTGAAGCTACATTTACCAATTAACATCTTTTATACTGTGATATAAATATTATACCCACAGCAGAGTACTTTTGAATAAAGTGGGACTTCACATATGGTTCTAGTTTCAACCACTGGGGGCAAAAACAAAACCATACAACCAAAACCAAAACAAACATACCCAAGTCTAATTTCTTTTTCATGGGTCAATCCTTCAGATATTTGGACTGCTATCATGTTCACTGGCTCATCTTCTTCATAGCTGAAAAACTGTTCAATGATTCTCACATGACATTTTGACTCTTTTAATTAGCACCACATTTCAGATAAAATTTATGATCAGCTAAAGACTTTCTCAGGTATACTGTGAAGCCAATTCCACTTCTCTCTGCTCCATCTCTGCATAGGTTTTTGGTAACTTTTGGGGGTGGAATACATGCTTGTATAGAACTTGAAATGGATTTTTTAGTTTTAAGTCATCATATTAGATTCTATCCACTGTTGAATTTTGTCAAGATGTTTAAGATTCCAATTTTATTGCCTTGGTGCTTCCTCTCAAATCTTCCACAATTTGATGAGCAAGCTCGCTATAATTTCATCTAAAACAGAAATATTAGCCTTGGGACTGTAGTGTAAGCTAGATGACCATCTGTCAAGAGATATTTAAAAGAAACACTAATATTGGATAGAGATTGAACATCATAGGTGGTAAGATCTCTTCCAAACCTAATTTTAGTCTGTAGTTTATAAACTCCTGTCAAACCTCAAATTTAAGTAATTTTTTTTTTCATGCCATTAGCTATATCCAACAATTGCTCAGTAGGATCTATATCAGCCTTCTCAACATACCCCAACAACTAGCTGCCACTAAGGACTTCTCCCTTAAAATGCTTGATTTGAAGATTATATTTAGAAGGTATAGATGAAGACAGAGAGGGACAGAATCATGTAAGGAAGAATAAAATTGGGCTCAAGGGATTTCTAGGCACCAATCTCCTACAGTTAAGGCCCTTAGTAAGACTTTAAAATAGGTAGATGCTCTAACAACTCTTTAAAAACAAAGGAATCTGATCAAAGAAAAAAGTCACAATCAGAAAACACTTTTGAGATAAGTGATAATGAAGACATAATAAACCAGAACTTTCAGGATGCAATGAAAGCGGTCCTTAGAGGGAAACATCTGAAAATGTCTTATTAAAAAAAAAAGATCTCAAATCCACGTAGAGTAACCCTTAAGATAATGAAAAAAATAAAACCATAGCTAAAGCAATCCAGAAGCAAGGAAATTACAGTAGTAGAAATTAATTAAGTAGAGAATATTAAAACTATAGAGAAAAATCAATGAAATCAAAAGTTGGTTCTTCGGGAAGATCAAAATGGCAAACCTTTAGCTAGTCTTACCAACAAAAACCAGAAACAATAAATTACCAAGATCCAGAAATAAAAATTATAGAAGAATTTCCTGAACAACTATATGCAAATACATTGGGATAATTTAGAAAAAAATGGACAAATTCTAAGAAACACAAACTATAAAAACTGACTTAATAGCCAAACAGCCATAAGGTAAAAAAAAAAAAAAAAAGCTACTAAGAAAAATCCATGCTCAGATGGCTTCACTGGCTAATTCAACCAAACATTTACAGAAAAAATAATGCCAATTTTTTATGAACTCTTCCAAAAACATAGAAAAACATCAACTCATTCTATGAAGCCAGTTATTACACTACCAAAACTAGACAAGCATAACTAGAAAACTCCAGCTGAATACAGATGCATAATTCCTCAACAAAATACTAGCAATCTGAATTCTGTAACATAATAAAAAGGATCATAAACCATAACCAAGAGGAATCTGTCCCACAATGCAAGATTGGCTCAATGATGAGAAATCAATTAATGTAATGCACCATATTAATAGTTGGGGAAAAAAGATAATTATTTGCTTCCACTAGGGAAATGTAACAAAGGAAAGGGAAAAACATTAAAATTTCCCTAAATTTTTAAAAATGGTGTACAATGCAAGTAAAAGTAAAGAAAGGGAGGTTAACTGTGGAAAGGTTCCAGATTAAATGAAGCCACAGAAAAATAAAGTGCAATACCTAGCCTGCACTGGATTCTGAACTGAATCCTGCACTGAAGGGAGATAAGATGCTATAAGGGTCATTAATGGGTCAAATGACATAAGTGGAATAGGGACAGTAGATTATACAAAATTAAATCTATTAATTTTAGATCTACTGAAATTAAAAACTACTGTGATTCTTCAGAATATCCCTATTCCCAGGAAATACACACTAATCATTTCAGAAGTAAAAAGTCATAATGTACACAATTTATACATTGAGGGAGAAAAAGATTAAAAAAAAGGGATGAAATGTCAAGTGAATCTGGGCAAAAAAATGTAAGTTTGAAATTATTTATAAAAATGTAGAAAAAGGAAAAAAGCCCATAACTTATGAAAGTGCTTAAATTAGTATTTTTATACTCTTTTTATAAAACTATTAAGACAGATACCATGGGCTTCATTTTTTCACTTTTACTGACAATGCACCATCCTATTTTAAAATGTGCAAAACAGATAATTTAGGTCACATGAATAATGAATGCTGCTAAGGAATAAAATACAAACACTTAAAATACAATACAATTTTACTCCTTTTAATAAGAGTTTTATATCTTATGCCTACCCTTAGTGCCATGCAAAATAGTCTCTAAAAACAAAGACTGTGTATCCCTTACCCAAAATGCTTGGGGCCAGAAAGTGTTTTTTTTTTTAAGATTCTGGAATATTTGCATATACTAATGAGGTGGATGGGGTCTAGTCAAATCAGGAAATAAATTTATATACACAGTCTGAAGGTAATCTTATACAATTTTTCAGTAATTTTGTAAATGAAACAAAGTTTCAAGATATGGAATTTTCCATTTGTGGGCTCAGGTCAGCACTCAAAAATTTTTTGGACTTTGAAGCATTTTTTTTTTTTCAGATCAGGGATGTACAATCTGAATTTGGGTAGATACATTCCACACAACACTGATGCTGAGTTTTACATTCCTCCTCCTTTCCATTCTCTCAACTACTATACTTCACACTTACAAACAGCCTAAACAATATTACATACAGGACCACCTCCTCTTCTGAGGTAAAGTAATAGGTATACAATACTAACAACTTCATTAATGTGTAATTATCATATTTATGATCGTAATACCAACTCTAATCCTGTACTGATGCTGACTCCTGAATCTTAGTTCCTCATCTGAAAAGTGTGATTAACAGGACCCTACAAGAAAATCACATTCTACTACTCCCTTCTTGACTTTATACACCAGCAGAAACAAACTACAGGTAATCCTAATTCCAAAATGTGCTTTTTCCCAGTCTATATGACTTTTCCTACACTTTTTTTTCTTTCTTGGTACTGTGAGATTGAATTCAGGGGCACTCAACCATTGAGCCACATCCCCAGCCCTATTTTGTACTTTACTTAGAGACAGGATCTCACTGAGTTGCTTAGCACCTCACTTTTGCTGAGGCTGGCTTTGAACTCAAAATCCTCCTGCCTCAGCCTCCTTAGCTGCTGGGATTATGGGCATGGGCCACCGCACCCAGTCCATACACTGTTCTTTCAACTAAAAATGTTCTTTTTTACCTTATGCTCCCCTTCATAAATTACTACCAGTCTACGAATAGTACCCTCTGGAATGGCCCATTTGGGCCCTGCTTTCCTACATCTGCACTTGGGCATAATTCTACTTCTGCTTTTAATTACTTTATGATAATTATTTGTAGGCTCTCTCCCCTACTAACCCTTAGTTCCTTAATCACAAACTCTTAAGTTTAGTACCATAATAAATAATAAGCTTATACCTTTTAGGTGCTTATAAGTAAAGCACTGAGGGTTCACTATTTGGCCAGTTATTGTTCAAAGTGTTATGTCATATTAACTCATATAATGCTCACACGTTATGAAGCTTGAATTATTAAATACATTTTAAAGATGAACAAGCATGCACAGAAGGGTAAATACTTCATTTAAAAAGTATTAAACAATTAGCACACACACTAGTAATCCCTTGGTGGTCCAGATGGCTGATGTAGGAGGATACCAAGTTCAAAGCCAGTCTCAAAAACTTGGAGAGACCCTAAGTAACTTAGAGAGACCCTGTCTAAATCAAACATAAAAAAGGGCCAGGGATGTGACTCAGTAGTTAAGCACTCCTGCGTTCAATCCCCAGTACCAAAAAACAAATCAAAAGAAAAAATGTACAATATCAGCTTCCAATCTTGATCAAGATATGAAGGGTGCCACTGTAACCTACTAGAATGTCACACTATTCCACACATTTACCTGTTAACTGCAGTTCATATCTATTATATTTTCCCAATATATGCTGATTCTAATAGTCTACCCTTACATTCAGTATTAAACTTTTCCTAGTCCAAGAGAACGGCATTCATTTCTCATCCTTCTGGTCCTAGTTTAGTTAATTTAAACCCTGTCCATTCTGTTTGTCTAGTCCTTTCTGGCACAAATGACCTGGAAAAACTAGAAACAGATAACACTCCTACTCATCTTTTCAACAATTCATTTTCAGAGACGTTAGAGCATAAGATTCTGACCAACTTTGGCTAGCGGGTCCTCAGCGTTATTTATTTAGGAAGTAAATCTCATGGAGTTTGTTTTCCTCATTTGTAAAATGAGGCTCCTACCACCTGTATGGAGTCCTTGTGAGGATGAAATAAGAACAGTGCCAGGCAGATAAGTCTAATCTAGAATTGCTGAGCTAACACCGAGTGGCTCTGAGCAGAAAACAATCGAAATATTTTAACCTGACAAAGATTTTCAGTCGGAATCCATCCTACTTCCTCACAGATATCTTTCACCATTTTGCTTTCCAATTCTCAATTTCTGCTGAAATGATTATCAAGCCCCACCTCAGCCTTGGGTCCACTTTTCCAAATTCGATACTTTCAACCTCTAGTTCAGGGTGCAACTTAATTCTCACCTCTACGGGTTCCCCCACCCGCACAAGCCCTGGGTAACCCTCCCCTCTCGCAAATTTGCACAGCCCTGTCAGTCCTCCCCATTCACTCGGCTTTGAAAGCCAGGTTATCTTGGGGTACTCGCGGCAGGATCCGTCGAGTGTGAGGGGGGGTGTGTCCCCTTCTTTGTGTCCTGATACAGGCTTGGGAAGCCTATAACACGCAAGCCCGAGAAGGGAATGTGCTGCTACTACAAAAAAGTTACTTCCTAACAGAAAAATCGGCCCGAAAGGGAACCAAGCACGGATGTTTCCAAACCGCAGGTGTCCGCGGGTTTCGGCCGGAGGGCTAGGGGTCGTCCCCAGGTTCCTCCGAAGGGGGACCGTGCTCCGAGGCTCGGGCCAGCAGCGCGCGCCGCCGGGCGCCTCCACTCGGGCGGCAGGGGCGAAGCGCGCGGGCGGCAGTCACGGACACGCGTCGAGCCCCCCGCCCCCGCCCCTCACCTTCTCCTCCTCTTCCTCCTCCTCCTCCTCCCCGGCAGAGCTGTAGGCCGCACAGTGGTGACGCGGGGTCATCCGCGGGCCCGTTACCACCTCATTTTCCTCAGCGCGCGGCGGCGGGGGCGCGCAGGACGAGGACGGACCGACTGAGGAGGGAGAAGAGAAGGAACCCGGCGGGGGTGGGGGGGCGCGGTAGCTGGCGCTCGAGCGGGACGCACGGCTGCGGCCGGAGGGTCGGTCAGCGAATTAGTTCCATGACCACCCTGGACCTGAGGCCGCCACCGCCGGTCCCGCTCCTCCAACCGCCGCCGCTGGTGCCCAGGTGAGGAGGGGGCTCCCTCTCGCCATAGGGCGGCGGGGGCCGGGGAGAGGCGGGGGGTGAGACCGGCTCTGCCCCTGCCCGGGGGAAGCGCCTCCGAGGGGAAATGGTGAAAGGAGGGGAAGGGGGGAAAGAAAAGAAAAGAAAAGAAAGGGGAAAAGGGGGAAAAAATAAGAAAAAGCGAGACAGAGGCGCTACCGCGTCCGCTCGCGGGGAAGGCTGGGGAGGGAGGGGAAGGGAGGAAGAAGTGCCGGCTGCCTCGGCTCCGCCCTCGCGGACTGATTCCTAGCTAGCGGCCTCCTTGTAAACAACACTAGATTAGCCTCTCGCCCTCCCCTTTCCTCCTCTCCGCCTCCTTCCCCTTCGCTGTCCAACCAACACAAAGAGAAATCTGCCCAAAAGTTGGGCTGTTGTAGAGGAACTGTGGAAGTCGTTGATAGTTGAGTGAAAGAAGAAAGGACATTTTCCGTGTGTTAAGATGAGCTAAAAGCTCACGGACTTGTTTTCCTTGAAGGAGCGGAAGGGTCCTTGGTTAACCTGATGATGACGTAAGCGCCCTCTCCGGTAGCTGAAGAGGCGTGCGGTAGCCGGAGAGTGTGCTGCGCATGCGCCCCTGAGAAGAAAAGAAGTAACTGAGCGCTCGCTTGGGGGAAGGGTTGTCTGATTTGCTCTCCTGCTCAACCTATAGCCAGCTGGTTTTTTCCAATCTAACTTATCCCCCACGCTTATAAAAGGATTTATAGATAAGGGGCTGGGGATCTGTTGTGTAAAGGTCTTGCATTCTTGTTGACTTCGCCACAAATGTCTAATTTCTTTGTCGTTGACGTGTAAAACGATTTGTAGGTTTTTTCCCTCCCCTGCGGCTACATCCTGTGGATGAAGGGGGAAACTAAAGAGCTTTTAGAAATCAGAAAATAGGGGGCGTCATCCTGGGTGCTCAAGACTTCATTTAAAGCAGTGAATTGTACTGATGGTAGTGCGCCAAGAGAATTCTATCCATTTAACCAACACTTCTGTTTTATTACTAGGTTTTTAAGGAGTGGGTGACATAAATGCGTTTTACTCTAAATGGTAATTTTTGCCTTTTAATTGTTTTAATTATTAAATGAATGCATAGTCTTACAGAATGCTTTGGAAGAGAGGAGAAAACCTTAAACTCAACCATTTATAGAAATAACCTCATTTATGTTTTTCATTTTTTGTCTTCCAAATGCCTGTTATGACAGTGAAAAAAATTGATGCAGCACTAAGTTTATTCAGCAGACTAGCAATCTTGAAGTAACCGGTACAGAAATAGCTCCTGCCTTCAAGGAGTCTACAGTCCAAGCACAGAGGTAGCGGTTGAGCTAAATATCACTGCCTAAAATTACCCAATGCATTCATTTGTTTACTTGGGCTTTTATCCCTTCCCTAAAATACAAGTTCAGGTCACAAATGGCAGGAATCTTGTATGTTTTTTGTCAGGTATCTTTACATGTAAAAGATTCACTATTTGATTACTGCCTGAATAAACATATACCAGTATCAAAAGTATTAAAGTGGAAAATTGCAGGCTGCTATGGAAACAGTTACCTCTAGCCTAGTTTGGAATATCAAAGAAGGTTTCTCTGAAGAAGTGACATTTAAGATGAGACTTGAAACCACAGGGCAAAAAAGTGGGCAAGGAAGGAGATGGGTGGAGGAAGCAACATATATCAAGGTTCTAAAGCTCATTATGAAAAGTCCCTGGAAACTAGGGTGGCAGGCCCTCAGGGAGTTGAGGGGCAGAACCAAGACCAGGTCCAGAAGGCCTGGGACAGGTTCATGGGACAATATGGATTGGGAAACCCTATGGGAATCCCTGGAAGGATTTCAGCTAGGTTATTTTTGTGTCTTGCTTTTTTCCCTTCATGTAGCCTTTTTCTGCATTAAGTGGTCTTCATTTTACATAGCCAACATTTAAGCATAAAGAGTAGTGGTCTGCCCAATACATTTGAGAGTGTAGTGTAATTCCACTGTTGAGCCCCCCAAAATTGCATCTTATTTTCACTTTTGTAAAAATAATAAGGACTAGGGGTGTATCTCAATGATAGTGTGGTTTCCTAGTATGTGCAAGGGTTGGGTTCAATCCTCTAGTCTGCAAAACAAAACCCAATATATATCCACTCAAGAAATCATACTCAAATGTTCACAGAGCATTATTCATAGTAGTCAAAAGGCAAAACAACTCAAATGTCTGTTGTCATGATTTGGATATGGTTTGTCTTCACCAAAACTCATGTTGAGGCTATGTCCTCTATATGTGTTTTAAGATGTGAAGTCTTGAAGAGGGATTAATGTCTTTCAAGAGAGACTGGATCAGATATCATGGGAATGGATTAATTCTTGAAAGAGTAAGTTGTTACAAGATGAGTTCACTTTCCTTGGGTCCCTTGCTGCCTTTCTTGCCACGAAATCTCTTCCATTCTTCCACATGTTCCCACTCCCCCTTCCTCCAGGAAGCCCTCTCCAGAAGCCAAGCAAATGCCAGCAGGATACTCCTGGACTTCCAGAGCTATGAGCCCAAAGAAACCAATCTATCTCTCTCTCTCTCTCTCATCCATAAATTACCCAGTCTCAGGTATTTTACTAAAACAGAAAACTAAGACAGCCATCAGCTGATGAATGTACAAGTTAAATGTAGTAAATCTGTACAATAGAGTATAACTTGGCCTTAATAAAAAGAAAGTACTACTATGTTCTGTGGATGACCTTTGAAACAAGCCAAGGCAAAGAAGCCAATCACAAAAGACCATATATTATATGATTCCCTTTCTTTGAATGTCCAGAATAGGCAAACCTATAAGGACAGGAAGTAGATTAGTGATTGCTTAGGCTGGTGACAGATATGGGTTTGAGGGATGATAGCTAATGGGTTGGTTCTTGAGGTGAAGAAAATGTTTTGAAATTGATTGTGGTGATGTTTGCTCTGAATATGTTAAGAAAACAGTGAATTGGGGGCTGGGGTTATAGCTCAGTTGGTAGAGTGCTTGTCTTGCAAGCACAAGGCCCTTGGTTCAATCCCCAGCTCCACAAAAAAAAAAAAAAAAACCAGTGAATTGTACACTTTAAATGGATGAATTATGAACAATGGTATGTGAAATATATATCAATAAAGCTGTTACTGAAAAAATGAAGGAAAAAAATGTCCCTTGACATCTTTTTGCATAACCTTTTCTGGGTTATTCCTGGGTCCTGTTGTATTTACATTTTTATGGCATTTAATGAATACTGATTTGCCAAATTGTTTGGCATAGGAGTTGAACCAATTAAAATGTAACCAGGAGTATTTTAAAAGTGACCACTTCATTATATATTTATTCTTTTTACAGTTCAGTTTAATTAAAACCGTCTCGCTGTCTGTGAGATTGCCAGTGACAATTTAATTCACAGTACTATAAATATAATTACAAGTGGTTAATAGGTAAGGAACTAGTTCCAGTTGTCTGAAAAACAAATGGACATTCTTTTTCTTCACTATTCATTTATAAAATTTTAGTTCAACAGTTTTTCTTAATAACTAACTTTCTTATAATGAATAATAGTTGTAAAAATGGGAAGTTATGAGATCCCCTGAGACGATAAATACAGCATATAAGAAGACATTAATATTTATATTTTGATAAGGAATTTATATTTTTAGGGATGTTTCCCTTTTATCCTAAATTGTAAAATTAGATTGCCATTCTAATGGCATTTGAGAATAATAATAATTATACATACTGATGACTCACTATCTACCAGGCATTATACTGAGTACTTTTATTTTATTCTCTCATTTTTTTAATCCCCACATCACTTTTCTACAGTAGTATTTTTATTGTCCCCATGTTTCAGAAGATCAAGAGGTAAAGTAAATCCCCAAGGTTGGCCACACAGTTTAGAAAGGCACAGCCAGGACTCAAACGCTGCTTGACTGACTCCTGGGCATGGTATGCCTTTAACACTACTCTGCTGGCTTGGCCTGTAGATATTTTTGGCTAGCATTAAATTTTAGAGTAAAAATACTCACCCTAGGGTTATTTTTGGCTTGTATTTAATCTTATAACAAATATTTTTTTTAAAAAAATTCAGGGAGTAGTTGTTATTTGTGTTTCTAAAGAGCTGATTTTTTTTGAGGAGTTATTAAAATTCTTAGACTTGCTTTATTTCATGACAGAAATAGCAAATCTTAAAATAAAAACATGCCTTGCTTCAAATGCAGAGTAGTAAAGTCAGGAAGCACCTGAGAAATTGTGCTATTTTAATAAAGGTTGTGCTCTGAAATGGAAAATAATGTGAAGTCTAAGAAGACTTCAGAAGTCTAGCTGAGGAAGGGGACCAAATTGTTGAACACAAAGTGGTTTGTTACCCTTAGTTTTTCAAGAAATACAATTAGAAATGTACTACTTACATTTTTATGAGTAAAGAAGGCAAGCCTCTTTAATTTCTGTCTATTTAATCTTTAGGCAGAAATTTCTAGTGTGTTTCCTGAATAAATCTTTTCAGTAATATTTCTACCAGATAATTAATGAAGTACAATCTTGTAGGAGAAATATCAAAACCAACAGGAACAAGGGAAATGGTTTACTATCTTTATAAACACTTATCTTTAGCATCTGCCTACACTTAAAGGTTCTGTTAACAGCTGCCAAAATATTTGTTTTCATTCATTTCTACAGAGGTGGAATGGAAGAGAAGAAAACTTCCCAGACCAACCATCATGACATCAAGAGATTGGAAGCCCCATTCACCAAATGTTAAGAGCTCCTAATTAACATGAAAAAGGACTCAGCATATCAAAATCAACCTGCTTTTCTTATTTCAGACAACTCTGGATGTAAACTCACTTTCAGTTTCATGTTTAGGTCCTTACTTAAAAGGACTTCACTAGAAGGAACCATTGGTTTCCTGCTTTATAAGAGAAGCCATGGCAATCAAATAACAACCACCTATTTGTATTGGTATCTCAAAAATCTTCTGTAAAAGCATTTTATTTATTTATTTATTTATTTATTTATTTATTTATTTATTTTGGTTGGGAGAAAAATCATCACTAAAATAATTTATTTTACTCTTTTAAATACTTTGGAATCTTGAACCACTACATTTAGTAAATTGAGTAAAAAAATATTTTTGTATATTTTATGGAATCAAACTACCAAGACCCTTTCTTTCTCATTATGCATTTATGGGGGCAGGGGAAGGTTTAAATCTTCCAAAGATTAATTTTTGTCTCATCACAACATAGTTTACTGTACCCCTCCTTTTATTTAAATTGGGAATCAAATTATCCACAAGCAAGTTTTCCAAGGTTCATTCTAAAAATAAAACAAAACACACATACCTAAGCTGCTTTTATTTAGCAAATATTTGAATTCCAGTTGCATACCAGGTCAGGCACTGTAAGAGGTTCTAAGGTGAGTAAAATATGGGCTTACTTGTAAGAAACAATCATTCTTTAATTCAGCAACATTTACTAGCTACTCAGCTTCTCTATAACTTGACCTCATTTTCCTCACCTGTAAAATGGTGATAGTAATATTATATCCCCTAGAGCTTTTAGTGGACTAACTGGGATAATATTTTCAAAAGGCTCAGAACAATGTATGACACATAGGAAACATTAATTTTTAGCTTAACTGTTATAAGAGGTCTCTGTGTACCAGGTTTGAGTCTGACTTTTTTTACTTAGTACAGTTAACATGGCTCACTCTCAGGCAGCTCCCAGCCTTGGAAGGGAGATGAATACATGAGCATTATTAATATGACTTAAGTATGGTAGTAGTGATAACACGAAATGCTATGGGGCAACAGAAAAGAGAAAGTCTGCATGTTAGTAAAGGCTCTCATACATGTGGGTTGACTATAGTATTAGTTACTTACTGTGTAATCAATTCCTCAAAACTTAGTTGCATAAAACAACAAATATTTGTTATCTCACAGTTTTTAAAGCTCAGGAACTGGTTGGTGAGTACTGTAGTTGGGTGGTTCTGGCTCAGCGTCTTTCATGAGCTTATAATGAAATTGTTGGCTGGGGCCAAAGTCATGAGGCAGCTGGAGAATCTGCTTCTAAATTCAGTGGCTGTTGGCTGGAGTCTTCAGTTCCTCACCCCTGGGCCTCTCCCTAGGATGCCCAAGACCAGACTACTAACTTCCTCTATTATAAGTGATAGATAGGGTGAGAGTATCTGTAGAGGCAGGGAGACAAAGAGAGATGGAAGCTGTGATCATTTTATAACCCTACCTTGGAAGTTATGAATTGTCACTGCCATATTCTATTCCTCTGAAGCAACCCAGAGAGTCCAGTCTAGGCTGAAGGGGAAGGGAATTAAACTTCAGGGGAAGAATATTAAAGAATTTATGGATATAATTTTAAAACCACAACAGGTATGGAAGGAAAAATAGGTCTATGTATATTTAGAGGGGGTGGCCATAACAGAAAAAATCTTAAATCTTAAGATTTAAGATTTCTTAGTATGTACTTGAGCATGGATAGAGAATTGAGGGGATTACTATTACTCACATTTTAAAAATGAAATGGAGACTTAGGAAGATAAAGTAACTTTCCCAGCATATATAGCTAGTAAATGGGAAATCTAAGTCCTGAACCTCATATTTCTAATTATGGAACCTCTGATCTTATCATTAACTATACTAGGGATCTCCAGAAAAATTGAACCAACTGTGTTATAATAAAGAGAAGTGGGGGTTTTGTTGTTGTTCTTTTTTTAAAGAATTGGTTTACTTGATTATAGAAGCTTGGTAAGTCCAAAATCTATAGGGTAGGCTGCAAACTGGTGACCCAGGAAGAGTTGCAGTTTGAATCCATCCACAAGTCTGCCAGAAAAATTCTCCCTCAGGGAAAGTCAGTCAGTTCTGTTAGTCTTCAACGTATTAGATGGTCCACCTACCATGAAGGATAATCTGCTATACTCAAAATTCACTAATTTTAATGTTGATCTCATTTAAAAACAAAACTTCACAGAAACATCCAGAATAATAGTTGACCAAATATCTGGCACTGTGACCCAGTCAAGTTGATACATACTATTAACTATCATACTACCATAAATGACAGTGACAATTTGGGGTTCAGATTATAGAGGGTCCTGAATGCTGTACTAAGCTGTTGTTAAATTTTTGTTTTTGTTTTAATGCAGTGCTGGGGATTGAATCCAGTGCCTTGTGCATGCTGGGCATGTGTTCTACCACTGAGCTACACCCTGGTTCCTGTTAGTTGGATTTATACAAAATTAACCAGTTACTGAGATACATTAGCTTGAACATCTGATATTGGTGGAAATAGGGAAGTCCCATAGAATATTCTTAATTCTTTTAGGGAATGTTGTGTCTTAGAATATTTGTCTGTTGTGCTTTATTTGTTAATCCTGTTTTCTAATGACAAATCTGGTTTTTTTATTAATTTTTTTTGTCTTTTCAATTCTTTTCCTTTACGGTCCACATACTTTTACTGATAAGCTTTTTTCATAAATTTACTTATTTCAAAATATATGAATATTTCACACATTTAATTTCAAAATGCTGTTCTCCATTATTTATTCTCTCCTGTTTAGACCTTTTTCTCTTAAGCTTTTATTTCTCTTTGATACCTTATTTCCAGGGTTCCTTTAAACCATGCTTCCTACTAGAGGGGATTGTGAAATTAGGAAGGAAGACAGAAAGTAGGTAGAAATTAAAGAGCCCAGTGTGTAGACAACTGGATTGGTGATTCAAAAGGTATAAATGTTCAAGCTTTCATTTTTTTCAGAGTATGCATTAAATAAAAGCTGTTTGAACTGTGCTGCTTTGTGGGTAACAATGAGCAAAAAACCTTAAAATTTTTCTTGGGGGCTCAGAATTTGAAGTCCCAGCCTGTTGTTTTTGGACCACTCCAGTCTGGGTTGCCATTGGAGAATAAGACAGATAATTGGGGGGAAGCTAGAGAGTGTCGTTACGCTGCCCAAAAAATGATCTGTATTTAAAGCTGGTGAATAGACCCTGTTAGGAAAGACCAGAAAACAAAATTTAGAAAGTCAGTACAAACAAAAGTTGCACCAAGCTAGAAACCAGTACATCAAGCTGGAAAGGAAAAATACTGGGATTGCAGAAAAATGGGACCTGAAACCTCCTGGTAAAGCATAAAACAAGAGGATTGGGAGTGTTTCTGTGGACCCAATAGTCCATCTTCAACTTACCCTTTGGAGAACAGTGTATAGTTTGTGAGTTTCAAACTACTCATGATTTGGGGAGTCCATTATATGAGTGGATTTTGTGGGTAGGGAAAGACATCAAAGCCATTCAAGGGAGATGCCAGTTTCCTTAAAAGGGACAATTTAATTCCTCAGTGCTATTCTCTGTTCCCACCCTTCATCCCCATTGCCATATTGACCATCTTAGAAACTCAAGTGTGATTTCCTTCTTCATCACAGTTGGAAAAGGGCTTCATAACTAGTGCATGAAAGGATATATAAAAATTTTACCAAAACCAGTTTTTCTTATTTCCAGACATATTAACACAAATATTATGTCATTAATATAGAGGGGATTTTGATACTTTATCTCTCTTTTATAAAATCAAACCTACACCATCTTGGGGAAAAAAAAGTTTTTCCTATTATTTTACCTTGACAGAATATGGGAGGTATTCTGTAAGTTCTCTAAGTAATCCATTCCAAAGGGATGTTCTCCTTTTAATTGTTAAAACTAGTCTTAACATGTTTGTCATCTAAACTGTATGATAACAGAACCTAAGACTCAAAGATGCAACCACACAAAATAGTTCTTTGAATTCATTAATGTTAACAGCTAATTTTTATTTATTGAAGAAATTTATAATTTCTTATTTCTGTTAAGAACCACTTGCACTTTAAGGGGAAAATTATGTATATTCCAAAATCTACTACACTATCACAAAAGATAATTTCCATTCCAGAATCTAAAATGTCTTCTGAACACTTGAGGATGAGGTTAGGTAAGGAGTAGATGATAATACCAGAGAAATATGGTGAGAGGAATCAATTTTTATGGGGCAGAGACTGCAATATTCAATGAAATCTTTCACTCCTCCCCAAATACCAGATATTCTCTGTGTGCCTTTCAGACAGAGGCACTGATCAATTTTTATAGGTCCACTGGAACTTGGCCTCCTGACTGCTATCAGGAATATACAATGTACATATAAGTAGGTAATGAATATTTCAAAACTGTTTTGAATGCCACTTTTTTGAATGTCACTTTTTCTCACTGAATCATTGAATAGAACTTGCAACAGACTTCCTTTGACAGCTACTCCCATGTACATTATGATATGTGCATCTTTTGCTATAGAAGGTTTTAATTAAGGTCAGAGAAACTGAACCTTGACTGTATCAAAGCAGAAAAGACTTAGTAATAGTATCGTTTTTATATTTATGCATAGTATATTGCTATTCACTTTAGCCTTTAAATTACTGCCTTGGTGCCTAAAAGTGAACAAAAGGCAGGAAGTTATTCTCTGAGTTCTCATTAGTCACTGAATTAAAATTGAATTTATAAAAATGATAATGTCACATACCACATGTTGACTTTTCCATGTACATTAAACAAAGGAACAAGATAAAATGTAATTTCCTAAGCTGACAGATCCAAGATTCTTTATCATAATATTAAAATTATCCCTAATGTTAGGAGTTAAAATAGAGTAAAGGCCAACATTAGAAAAGATTTTCCAAAAAAAATTTCTTTTTTTAGTACAGGCCCTTTTTGTGAGTCTACCAATCTACATTTTTAAATTCTTTTTAGATATACATGATGATAGAGTATATTTTGACATATTTTATACATACATGGAGTATTCTAGTGGTTGTATATGATTTGGAATTACACTGGCTTTGTAGTCGTATCCGAACATAGTAAAGTTATGTCCAATTTCCAATTCCCATTCCCATTCCCCCCTCCCTTCCCTTCATTTGTCTAATTCAATGAACTTCTATTCTTCCCTCTCACACCTCATTGTGTGTTAGCATCCCCATATCAGAGAGAACATTCGACCTTTGGTTTTTAGGGATTAGCTTATTTCACTTAGCATGATAGTGTCCAGTTCCATCCATTTACAGGCAAATGCCATACACACATACATATACACACATACCACATTTTCTTTATCCATTCATCTTTTGAGGGGCACCTCGGTTGGTTTCATAGCTTAGCTATTGTAGTTGGCTGATTTTAAGTCCTTTGGGTATATACTGAGGAGTGGGATGACTGGGGCAAATGGTAGTTCTGTTCCAAGTTTTCTGAGAAATCTCCATACTGCTTTCTGTAGTGGTTGCAACAATTTGTAGTCTCACCAGCAGTGTATAACTTTTTCCCCACTTCCTCACCAACATTTATTGTTACTTGTATTTTTCTTTTTCTTTCTTTTTTATTTTTGGCAGGGGGAGTATCAGGGGATTGAACTCTGGGACATTTGGCCACTGAGGCAAATCCCCAGCCCTGTTTTGTGTTTTATTTAGAGACAGGTCTCACTGAGTTGCTTAGCATCTCACTTTTGCTGAGGCTGGCTTTGAACTTGCAATCCTCCTGCCTCAGCCTCCTGAGCTGCTGGGATTACAGGTGTGCACCACCGTGCACGGCTGTTACTTGTATTCTTGATAATTGCCATTCTGACTCGAGTAATGTATTCTGTCTCAGGGGGTGTTGACAACATCAGGGGTTTCTGGCATTGAGTTCCTACCTGCATAGACGCTGGCACCCAACCCTCAGTTCTCCCAGCACTAAAGGTCCTTCTTTCTGTGGCAGATCCTAGAAGAGTTAACTCTATCTTTTTGATAGCCATTAAAAGAATTCCAGCTCTTTGCTCTGTGCTTAAGAACAGAATGACTGTGGGGTTTTTTAAGCTGGCTGTCTTCCGATGTGTCCTGAATTTGGCATGGCCTTAGAGGTCACTAACTCATAGTTTGTACCTACCAATAATCAGGGATCCTGTTACCATTGAGTGCAACATCTGTGTGTTGTGGTATGTAAAGGGGAAGTGTGATGAAGTGGGACCCCCTCGGCCAGTGTTACAATCCTTTCAATGAATTTCTAAACAGAGTTGCCTTTGTTTCTGTATTTATTGAGCTCAGTGTTAAATCCCATGTTAATGCATTTCCTTATGGTTCTTAGCTCTTAGACTGTCATTGACTTCAGTGGTACTACGTCATGCAGCATTTAATGTGGCACTACTTAACCCCTGTAAATGTCTGCACACATTAACTCAAAACTACTCAAAGACGGTTCCTTGCCCATTTCAGGTTACCACAAAGAAATTAAGGAGCAGCCCCATTCCTCCCTTTTGCCCTTTTAGTGGGGACTACTCTGAATTCGGAAGCATTTTCTTTCTTTCTTTTCTTTCTCTCTTTCTCTCTCTCTCTCTCTCCTTTTCTCTTTCTTTTTTCTTTCTTTCTCTGTCTCTGCCTGCTACAACCTCTCCTAGCCTGCTCCAGTTTGCTGAACTTTGTAGATTGTGCAGGTAAACATGCCCCATGTAGATGTAACTTTTATTTTTTAAGAAAGAAATTCACTTTCTGTCAACAAAGTATAAACATAACTTCTCTCAAATACATAATAAAGTATTTCATCATTTAATTTGGCTAGTTAGGAAAATGCTTTGTAAGGACAAAGCATTGCACCTGAAGATTATGTTGGAAACCAATACTTATCATTTCATTTTGTAATTTTCTTATAAAATTCTTTAGAATTTAGAACTTAGAAACTTCTTGATTTTATTAGATTTGTCAACTAGTTTCTCTAGAGTGAATGGAATTTTCATAATCTGCTATGTGCTTTTTTTCTTCAAGCCTGTTTTTTGAGCAGGAACTACAGAGAAGCTGCAGGGAGGAGATGAAGTATCCTGGTGGGAGCAACATCATAAGTTGATGAAACTTTTCCTTTTCAGTAGAATCCTCATGTCTTTGACTTCCAACATAAGGCTCTCATCAACTTTTTAACAGTGAAATTTAGGTAGCTTTCAACTTCTTTTTTAAGATCCAGAGTGCAAAAAATTCTCCGGGACATGCCTTCATTTAAATATAGCATGGAACAGTGTGTGGTTCAGATGCATGCTATTATCAGTCAATTCTACAAGCCACATTTACTGGTGAAAGCTGAGTCGTTTGATCCTCCTTGATTCAACAAACAAATATTCAAATATTTGTTGAGTATCAGCTGTGTACAAAGTCTTGGGCTGCAATTAAAATATCAAACTGATCATAAAACCAGGAGATAATGTTATAAACTCTAATATGCCTGTTGGCAAATGTGTATGATCACACATTTAAGGGAAAATTGTGAACACAAAATGTATGTGCAAAAATATTAGAAATTTCTATATTAATCTAGAATGTAATTACCCATGAAATCATAGAGCTCTTAATTCAAAGGACATTTTTTGCCTTCCAATGTTGGCTTGGATTTGTGCTTAATATTCTCCAGGATTTAACCAGACCAGATGGAAAGGAAGCAAATGCTCTTAAACTCATAGGCCAATCTTCCATTATCCAGTGATCTGGTATGAAATATTTCTGATACAAGTAGAATCAAACTTCCTACTGTTTTTCTAATAGCTATTGATGTGTATGTCTCTCCCAAATTTATATGTTGTAGCCTAATCCCCAAGGCGATGATATTTGGAAGTGGGACCTTAGGGAGTAATTATGACAAGAGGGTAGATCCCTCACGAATGAGATTAGTGACTATAAGGAGAAGATCTCTTGGTCACGTGAGGCTGCTAACTATAAGGCAAGAAGGCTGCTAACTATAAGGTAAAAAGAGACTCGGGTCAGACATGTGATTTTGTATGGCCTTGACCTTAGATTTCCCAGCCTCCTAAATTGTGAGAAATGAATGCCTGTTTTTCAAGATACCCAGTCCATAGTAATTTTGTTACAGCAGCCTGAACTTAGTAAGATCAACTAGGATTTTAGCCTGTACGTTTTACTATTTGCCTATTAGCATTCAGTTAATGTGATAAGGCCATTAATTCACCTTAGACTTGGCATTTTTGTAGACTCCCAAATGATTTCTTCCCCAAGGTAAACATCAAAACGCCATTATCACCAAGAAACTCTATTTCTTGTCAAGTATTTTGTGTTTATCCTTATTTCCCCTTTCATTGAATCTACTTAAAATTGTACCTCTCCTCACAAGTTCCCACTTTCCTAAGACTTCTTAAGCACTTTTTCTTTATTCTAAGATCCTGTTGAGATTTAGTGTATCTCACCTCCTAGAAATTTAGATCTGTTTCATGAAGTGCTTACAATTGTATAGTGTGTATGTGTTTGGGTATTTCAAAATGGAATTTTGACAAACTTTTAGCATCTAATTGGCTTTCATTAGAGATTCACAAATGGCCCATCATCTCATGAGAAAAGAAAAGAGCTCCCATGAGCTGAGCAGATAAGGTGGTTTTCCTGGGTAGGAAAAGGCCTAAAGCAAAAAGGGAACAGAAAGCAGATTGGTTCTTACAAAATTTCTTTCCTAATGGGATTAAAACAGAGGGGACTTCCTCATTATGCTGGCACAGGTAAATTTGACCCCTTTTGATTGGTTACTGTGAACCCATGTTTTTTAAAACATTTGAAAGTTCAGTTTGATTAGGTGGCTTGTAAAGTAAATGACTTTATTCTGGTTTGGTCTTTTCTATTGGGACCACCTGTAGGAGCTCAATACAAAACAGTGAGTTTTCATAAATTTTATTTAATAATATATATGCACACATAAATTTTGTGAAAGGATAAGCTTTGGCTAATTTTGTGAGTTAAGAATGCTTTTTTTTTTTTTTTTTTGGTTTTTGGTTCCGAGGATTAAACCCAGTGGTAGTTAAGCAGAGAGCCACATCTCCAGCCCTTTTTAATATTTTATTTACAGACAGGGTCTCACTGAGTTGTTTTAGGGCCTCACTAAATTGCTGAGGCCGACTTTGAACTCCTCAGCTTTTCCTCCTGCCTCAGCTTTCGAAGTGCTGGGATTACAGGTGTGGGCCATGCACCTGGCAAGAATGCTTTTCTTGAGTGAATTAATGCTCTTATCACATTAGCTGATTATTAAAATGCACAAAGTTTAAAACATACAAATCTGAAGAAATGGCCTACATATTAATTTACAATAAAAAAACAGTTGATGGAGTTTATTAAGTTGTTGAGCTAATTTGATAGCCTAAACTATAGCAGTCAAGCAAAACCTCTATGAAATTCTTATTTACATACTAACACTCTCCTCAGTTAGGGGTTTTTATAGCTTCAGGAAAATACTAAGTAAATTTAGGGGACTTCCAGAGGTAGCAAAATGAGGTGGGGAAAACCAAATATTTATCATATTTTTTTGATAATTGGAGCCCAAACTCTTGTGACATAAACTGCACAATTTCTATTCCCTAGATTGTTTCCTCCTGAGGGTTCCAGGTTTTCCTGCATCTTGAAATAAAAGGGCAGAGTTTTTACTTCAGGGTTGTGAATAAGAAATTAGATTCTAAGTGGTGGGAGAGGTGTAAGTCAGCCAAGGGTACAGAGTGCTCTGGAACCAAGCTTTCTTGGGACATAAACCATGTTTATTTTAGACATAAAACTTTCTAACTCCAAGTGGAAAAAGAAAATATTTCTTACTTATAAAGAATATCAGTCTTTGCCAGAATGTTAGGAAACAACCCAGTCATACAAACCCTGAGGCTCTGAGGCGCGTTTGCAGAGTTTCCCTTCTTTAACTGCTGTTGTTGCCTGTCTGGCCCTATGCCAAGCCCAGGTTCTCAGTTCTGGTATTGAGCTTAAGGACAAAAGTGCATCTACAGCACTGGCTGAATTCTTTAGTGAATCTGTCCACCTGCTCCAGGTAAGTCAGTGTGTTCCAAGGGAATCCTTGGGACACAGAAAGCATATTGTGCACTGTGAATGCAGCCCTTTTATAGGACTGCCTCAGAATCTGTCATTAGACAAAACCATAGCCTTCTGCTTCCTGGAAAGCTTCCTGCAAAGGTTTCAAAGCTGTAAGATGATTTACAACCTTATTCATTTTAGTTGCAGACTTGAGCACACAGATGGCCTATTTAAACTACTAATAAATCTGCTATATCAGGCGAGGTTGTATTCATTTGTGCAGTTGCATTTTACCAAAATATTGTATGGTTAAATTCTAGACTCTCAAAATAATTTCAAATGTGGTCACAATTCCTGCAGAGCCTCTTTTGGAAAGTACCCCACACATTTGCCACTATTGCTTTAAAATATGGTTTCCAGTGGAGTTTGAGGCCCTGAATCTAGAGTAATTTGATTTCTTTTCTGAGGCATAGAGTATGAAGCATGAGGTAGCCTTCATACAAAGCAGGGTTTCTTGCTTGGGGCTGAATAATTCTTTGCTGAAAGGACTGTCTTGTGTATTGAAGAGTTTCTTCTAGGCCTGAAGCTTACTAAACTGCAGTTGCTTGGGCAGTGGTCAGCAGCATTTTTGTTGTTTCCTCCTTCAAGAGGTGAGCTGATTGCTGGCCCCATCTTTTGAATGGAATGTTTTGAGCCCATTTTCCCTTTGGAAGCTTTCCAACTTCTGAACTAGGAGCTCTCAACAGGCCTGGAGCTTCAACCCACTCACTTCATAACATTTCTGCCCTCTATTCTATCCTGTAAGTACCTTATATCCTTCTAATGAATTTATGTTGTGCTATATGTTTTCTCTCTGATGTCTCTTCCCAATTCAGTAAATGACAACTCCATTCTTTCAGTTGCTCAGATCAGGAACCTTGGCATCACCTTTGACTCCTTTTTTTCTCACGTCCTGTGTCATTCAGCATCCTGGTGATTATGGAGAGCACACTAAAGGGGGTATCTGAAAAAAATTCAATGACTTATTAGGAGCAAAAGAATACTCCATTTTTGTTCCCTGACCTCACATCTCCTAGTTATGTTTGTTGTCTGAACCCAACCAAAGGAGAACAGGAGAATCCAGATATTGTAGTCTGTGGAGTTAGACTTTCAGGTCACAGGAAAAAAGTGGAAGGTATATTTGAAGGGGCAATCAGAGAACCCCCAGTGTACCCTGATTAGCAAATATGTTGACTCAACCTTGAAATAGATCCAGAATCTAACAATCACTCACTACCTGTTTCAGTACCTGCCTGGCCCAAGTCACTGTTTCTCACCTGGATAATTACATTATCCTCCCTCCTCCATCCATTTACCCAGCTTTATTTTTTTAATAGAAATTCCTTGCACAGTGTAGGCATTCAAGACATTAATTTAATTAATTCTCAGGTTAATCTGATTTGATTGAAATTTCTTGTACGTAAAGAATGTAAGATGAATCAGATTTTTATGGTGTACTCTCATTTTGTTTATAATAAAATTGTTTGTACATATGAAAAAGGCTGGAAGTACCTTTAAGAATGTTAGAAATGATTATTGGTGATTTAAATTTTCTTCTTTGATTATAATACTTCTGAAGTTCTCTATAATAACTATAGATGATTTTTGTAATCACATAAAAATATATACCTTTATTTAAAAGAACTGACTAGTGTCAACCAGATCTTCTAATTTAACTTGACATAGTGTCAACCAGATCTTCTAATTTAACTTGACAATTCTTTCTCATCTCTTATGGAATGCTTTTCATTCTTCTTGAGCACTTGTGCGGGATGCACCCTGTACCTCTGTGTACTTGGCTCTATCATCGGAATCTGACCTATTCAAATTGCAATAACCTGACTCCTTGCCTCCTACCTTCTGCATGGGTTCGGCTAATGACTGAAGCTGAAATCTAGAGGGCAAGAGGAGAGCAAGGTCAGATTATTTATTCCCCTAGTTCGCTCCCTCTGTTTCTGTGGCTGTGTTCCTATTCCTAATGGCCATAGCTCCTGGCTTCTCTAAACTGCTTTCCCTAGGTCCCAGTAATTGCCCCCTCCTCTTACTCCTTCAGGCCTAGGAACAGGAGCAATTATCAGTATTGCTAGCCTTGGGGTAAGATACCATCGCTGCTTCTTTCTTATGCTTGCTCCCAATTCCATATAAACTCAGTGTACAATATCTGTTCTGCCACAAGCCAAACAAGGACAGCATTTGACTCCATCTTCTTCCATTTACTCTCAGAAAAATGATTTTGCCTTGTTATTTTTTTTACTGAGAAGGTTGCAAGGTTGCAGCCTTATATCAGCTTTCATGGTTTTATTCAAACAGCCATGCATCATCACCCAACAGCAGTGTCTATACAGTGGCTTGCTGTCCTCTCTAATATTGATTTCACAGAGCACACTGCAGAGTTTATTCAGGACAGGGCTCTACCCTACTCGCCTTTAAGAATGTCTTTCCTTCATTGGCTTTTCTCCCTTCTTTCATTCCCTCTCATGTTCCCAAAGTCCCAAACCTTAGTTTTACTCTTGATAGTTTTTAAAAGAAGCCTTATCAATTTTTTACCTCTTTATTACTTTTATTCAGATAATTTCTATATATGCTAGCTGTTCTAATAGTTTAAACTCCAGACCTTTGTCTATCAGCTGCTAGACATTTTATGCAGATTTCTAGTTATCTCCTCAAATCTAACATCTTGTCATCCTTCTCTTCATCTCCAGGGAGATTTATTGCCATTGCCTATATTTTTTCCAATGACTTGGATTTAAAAGTTTAAAACATTGAAGTTCATTTTTTTATTTGTTCTGATTTGTTGTCCATGACAGTAGAATGCATTTATACATTTTGATAGATCATACATAAATGGAGTGTAATTTCTCATTTGAGGTTATTTTTTAATGATTCTATTTTCTGTATCTCACAAGTCCAGTTACTTACTGAATTCCATAGTTTTTGTCTTAAACTTATTAAAGTTCTTTTTCCATCCTTGGAAAAAGATGCTATTCTAATCAGTGTAATCAATGTCTTTTTTTTTTTAACTATTTAAGGCTAAGATTATGTCAATACTCACTTGTCTTCAAATTTCAAACCCCACTCCCAGTCCTATGCACAGATTAACCTTTCTAGAATATTGCTAATATTCAGTTTTAAGATGTAGCTCCAATTAATAACAATTACAATATCAACAACAATATTGAGTACTTGCTATGTGCTAGCTGCCATACTAAGTTCTTTCACATGAATTAATTATTTCAAGCAGAAGAATCCTACTAATAAACAATTCTATAGTTGGAGGACTTTTAGAACACTTAGAAAATTCACAGGATCACCTAGTATTGGTGGGGCTGGGATGTAAGCTTCACTTGAATCCAGAAGTTATGATCTTAATCTTTTATCTCTGCTACGTATATCCCTCAACTTGAATTCCAAAGTGTTCTACAAACTGCTTCCACCCTTTTGATCCAATTTCAGCTTTCATTTCTCTCCACATTATGATGAGGGTTGGTTCCCTAATGCACCATAAACACACAATGTTCATTCTATTTTTTAAATACTTATGATTTTTTTCTTCCATCATCAGATCAAATTCTCTTCTTAAGTTAAGGCCTGGCTCCAGACCACAATAAAGCCTTCACAAAATGTCATAGTATGCATGAATCTTTTATTTCTCAGGGTTTGTAAGACCACTTAGTGTCTGCATCACTCACTTTCACATTCTATCACAAAGTACTTGGATTTTTTTCCCCCAGTACTGGGGACTGAACCCCAGGTTCTTGTGTATGCCAGGCAAACACTCTACCACTTAGCCTCATCCTTGGACCTTTTTATTTTGAGATAGGGAAGGTCTTGCTACATTGCCCTGGTTGACCTTGAACTTGCTGTCCTACTGCCTCAGTCTCCTGACAATTTCAGATTACAGGTGTGTGCCACTGTGTCCAGTAGTACTTCGAATTTTTATTTAACTGTTATGTGTAAAATTGCCATGTATTCATCCCAGAATAAAATACTGAAAAGTTGTCAAATACTGTGTAAGTGCTGAGAATACAAAAATAGGTAAGTTTTGGTCTTTGAACTTAGAATTTAATTCAAAGGGGAAACAAATGTGTAAACTAAACTACTACAGTATACTCTGAAAATTGTCAATATTGCAAGGTTGAATAGCAAGATGGTTTAGCAGGTGAGTTTTGGAGTAGCCCAGGTCTAAGTATGTTTTCTAGCTCTGATCCTCAATAACTAAAAATCTCATAACTCTATAAGCCTCTGTTCCCTTATTTGCAAAATGAAGACACTAATAGTATCTACTTATTAAGATTCTTAACAAAATTAGATGATTTTAGTCAGTGACTGATGTCACTTTCCGGCACAAGATATTCCTTGTACACTTCCTGCCCCCACCCAGGAATCAGCCTTTTTTCCAAAGAGCCTGGTTCCTTTTAGTTGAGAAGAATGGTAATATTTAGAAACCTACATCTGGGCCCTAGTGGGCTCATTGCTACTGCGGTGATACTGCTTTCAAACCCACGGAAGGGACACAAATACATATGTGTGTTTGTATTTTTTATCTCTATATATTGAAAGTCATGAGTTCATGTTAATATCCCCAGTGCAATTCAATACCTCATTCATGTTTTCTCCCTTTCTATAATTGTAATTTGTTTCTCTAGTAATGAGAAACCTGGTTTCCCCTATATTCAATATATGTGCTTTTTTGATCACTGTTTTTTGTACACAACCAACCCTCCTAACTGCCACCACCTTCTCACCCTGCAGATGCCTTCCTCTGCTCTGGGTGACCCGCTCCCTGAATACACACACAGATTCTCTCCTCCTTCTGTTGGGGTTCTCACATCCATGCTGAATGGAGTTCTTGCAGGGTCCCCCTTTTCGCCCCACTCAGGCTCTGCCATCCTGTGTAGGTTGCCATGGTCCTCCTCTACTTCACTCCAGGGGACCCCCCACCTTGCTGAGTCCCAATCTAGATTTTGGTTTCTGTTGCTGAGGAAGTGAAGAACTGAGCAGAAGTAAGCAAGGTAAGGAAAGGAGAAGAGAAAGAAAAGAACATTTTTATTTCTTTAAAGTAATGCATTATGAACTGTATTCCCTTTTTGTATTTGAATCTTTATCTCTAATTCATTTATTTCCTATGGTAGATTCCCAGATATGGAATTATTGGACCTAATGTTATAAACCAAGTGACTTATCTTAATTTTTAATCCTTCCAGCAGTATAATAGTGTTTATTTTGTTCTGGATAGCTTTAAGTGTGATATTTAATTCTCAGAGAATTTTTATTAATTGTTTTTTCTGTGAGAACTATTTTTTTAAATTTTTTTTTTAGTTGTAGATGGGTACAATACTTTTTATTTATTTTTGTGTGGTGCTGAGGATGTAACCCAGTTCCTCACACTTACTAGGCAAGTGCTGTACCACTGGGTCACAAACCCAGCCCAAGAATTTGTATTAATTTTATAGATGAAAATAGTATATTATTTTCTACTCCCTTGATTGATAATAGCATTGAATATTTTTTTATTTAAGTCATTTTTAGTTTCTATTTGTAACATCTATTTTCTTGCCCATTTACATTTTGGAATTTTAGTATTTATGTAGATATGTTAATGGTACTAACAGAGTCATATTTATTTATTTGGTCTGGGGATTGAACCCAGGGGTCCTTTACCACTGAGCTACATCCACAGCCCTTTTACAGTTTTTAAATTTTGAGACAGGGTCTCACTAAGCTTCTGAGGCTGGCCTCGAACTTGTTATCCTCTTGCCTCAGCCTTCCAAGTCACTGGGATTACAGGTGTGCACCACTGCATCTAGCCCCGGTAATACTTAAGAAAGATTAATTTTTAATCCATAACTAGCTTCTTCTTGCCATCATTTACATTTCTACTTGCCTTACTCTGTTGACAATATTCTCAGATAAATGCAAACTAAGGGTGAAATTCCTCTAAGAAAACATAAAATTAGGAAAATAAATGGTCTGTTATAAAGCCATTCATACATATGGTGCAGTTTAAAGAAAACAAATTAGTTATTTGGTCATCATTATCATCTTTTTTCCTTTCTATTAGTTTGATAGATTTATCTAATTGTCTCAATTGTTTACAGTTAAAAGAATTTGAGACCATGATAGTAATGTTAGAATACCGTGAAATGAATTTTTCATCATTATTTAGTCTCCTTTATTTCTAATGTATTTTTCTCATCTAACAGTCTACTTTAATAGTCAGTTTTATTTTAGTTAAATTTTGTATAATATAACATTCTTCAATCTTTTATTTTCAACCTTTTAGTATCTTTATGCTTTATGTGTAAGATTCAGGATCCCACAGTGTAAATAGGGAATGTAATTCAAAATGTTAACTGAAGAGAGTTTAATGAAGGAATACTTTAGCAAGGTGTGGACAGCATTAAGGAAACCAATGAAAGATGATGAAATGCCCTGGCCACTGGTTACCAAGAAAGGTATTTATGTCCCTAACTCTAAAGGGTCAAAGATAACAGTATCACTGGAATCCAACAATAGCTGTTTCTTGGAAGAGGAGTGCCTGTCAGGAGCTGTGGTCCTAACCAGAGATAGCACAACCACTGAAAAATTGGCACAGTGGGGAAGGAACCTGGGGAACTAATATACCTACCTTTTTCTCTCCCACCCTGTGATCTCCTGCCACCATCTGCTGTTGGCCAAACCCCATGCAGTTAAAGGACAAAAGGAACTGAGGTATGCAGAGAATGGAGTGGGGACACAGAGCCAGAAATAGAAGAGGGGAGAGAAGCCAACATGTCAGCAGTTCAGGTTGGATTTGTTGTGGTGGTAATATGTTTAACTTTTAAATAGAGCACTCACTCCATTTTTGCAGTCATTGAGATTAGTGTATTTCTACCATCTTATTTTGTGACTTGCATCTGTTTTTTTCTCCTGTCATGGCTGCTTTTTTATTATTTGAGCCATTTTCCTCATTCCACTTATTCCATTTCTATTATTTTGGTGGTTACTTTAGAAATTTATCTTGTGCTCTCTTTAACTGCCCACCAAACAATAGGAGAATCTTTGAAGCACTCTTAAATTTTTTAAAAAATTTTATTTTAATTTTTTATTTGTTTTAATTAGTTGTATATGATAGAATGCATTCATACATTTTGATAAATCATACATAAATGGAGTATAATTTCTCATTTTTCTGATTGTAGATATTGTAGGATCACATCAGTCATGCAGTCATGTATTACATGAGGTAATAATGTCTGTTTCACTCTATTATCCTTCCTACCCCTATGCCCCTTCCCCTCCCCCTTCACTCCCCTCTACCTAGTATAAAGTGACTCTATTCTTTCCTAGCCCCTAACCCCTTATTGTGAATTAGCATCCTCATATCAGGAAAACATTCAACCTTTGGTTTTTTGGGTTTGGCTTATTTTGCTTAGCATGATACTCTCCAACTCCATCCATTTATCAGCAAATGCCATAATTTTATTCTTCTTTAAAACCAAGTAATATTCCATTGTGTGTATATATACATATACCATATTTTCTTTATAGAGCACTTTTAATTTTATTATTCCTTTTTTTACTTATATTGCAAAAATCATTGGGTATTCAATAAGATATTATTTGTTGTTCTATATAGCCAATATTTATTTAGATTTAACTGTTTTCCTTGATTAACATTCATTCTTGCATCTTAGACTTTCCATCTCAAATCATTCTCCCTCTTTCCATCTTTTGGAATGTCCCCTGTGGAGATCTATTGGTGATTAACTCTTCATTCATTTTCTTATTTATGAAAATGTCTTTATCTCACCCTCGATAGTGAGTAACATTTTTGCCAGGTGTATAATTCTTGGTTGACATCTTCACATGTTTTATGGACTCAGGGCCTTCATATATTTGTTGAGATGTCTGCTGTCAGCCCAGTTGTCACTTCTTTGAAGGATAGATTTATAAATATTTTCTACCCAAGTGTTGTGGCTTCACTATGATATGTCGAGTTGTGAATTTCTTTATATATGTATCCGTCACAGGATTTATAGATAATTCTAGAATTTGTTGATTGTAACCTTTCATTAGTTCATAAAAATTGTCATATTCCTTCAAATATTACATCTGTTTTATTTGTACCTTTTCCTCTTCTTTTTGGAACACTGAATAGGAATATACTAAAATTTTCCCTCCATCTTTCATGTTTTCATCTTCCTTTCTGTATCTTCTATCACTTTGACTCTGTATACTGCATTCTATATAATTGTCTCAGACCTAATTTCTAGTTTATGATCTTTTTCTTCTTTAAAATTTTTTTTGTAGTTGCACATGGACACCATGCTTTTATTTTGTTTATTTTTATGTGGTGCTAAAGATCGAACCCAGAGCATTACAAGTACTAGGCAAGCGCTCTGCCACTGAGCCCCAGCCCCAGACCCTATGATCTTTTTCTTTAGTTCTAGATATTCTGCTGTTCACCTTGTCCACACAGTTTTAAATTTCAATCCATATATTTTTCATTTTTAGAAATTCTAGCAGGTTCTTTTTCAAATCTAGTCATTTTTAGAGTCTTTCCCTTCATATTCTGTTTTTGTTGTTGTTGGGGATTGAATCAGAGCTTTGTGCACGCAAAACACTCTACCATTAAGCTACACTTTCAGTGCCATGTTCTTGTTTTTAAATCTTTCTCTTATTCCTTTACATTGTGAACTGAGTGTTTGTTTCCTTCCAAATTTATGTTTATCCCTTACCCCATGTAATGGCATTAGAAGGTAGGGCCTTGGGAAGTGATTAGATCATAAGGGTAGAGCCCTCTTGAACCCCAAAGAGCTCTTTCAGTTTTTTTTTTTCCCCCACTATGTGAGGATACAGGAAGTCATCAATCTGCAACCCAGAGGAGGGTCCTTGCCAAAAGATGACCATGGAATATAGGCATATTAATCTTATTTCTGTGTTTAATAATTCCAGTATTTGAAACTTGGACATCTAATTTTTCTCCTGATTGTTTTTGCTGCATCTTGCTTAAAATGCTTTTTTTCTTTTTGAATTTTTTGTATTTTGTGATTCTTGAGGTGCTATTCTTTCAAACTTTATATAGGGAAAAACTTTGAAGCCTGAGTTGAAAATGGGTTCTTCTAGAAAAGTATTTGTGTATGTTTCTGACTGGCAGATTGTATGTTCTACACATAGCAACAACGATATGTCTCATCCCACACACTCTTCTTATGATGTGACTTTGACACTTCTCTCATTGAGAAGTGAGATCCATGTCCCTGTTCTTTGAATCTGGGAGGGCTTTTGATCAGGCAATTCTATGTGACTTCCACAGATAGGAGGTAAAATGGCAATATCATTTCCTCTTGTTTCTCGTGGGATACTTTGCACTTGGAACCAGCCACCAGGCTGTGAGAAACCATGCAGCCACATGGAATAGCTATGTAAGTCTTCTTGCCAGTGGCCTCAGATGAAGTCCTAGCCAACAGCCATCATCAGCCGCCAGACATGTAGATGAGTCAGTCTTCAGATGATCCTACTTCCACCAACTCACACCCTAGTCTTAAGTCTCAGATGGGCACTAGACAACATAGCACAGAGACTAATGGACCTCTTTCACACTACCCAAATTCTTGGCCCACAGAAACTGTGAGTATAATACTATGACCATTGTTTTACCATATGGAGTTTAGGGAGCCCAGGTTTTTACTGAGCAACCAATAATCAGAACATTTCTGTCAGATGTCTGTGGGTGAAGCCAACCTAAAAATACCTTTAGTTCTAGATTTGAAGGTTTGGGAGCAACAAAAGTAATGTAACTATGAATTCTTAGATTTTTTTCATCCTTCTACCCAATGCCATGGCTCACGAGTGGCAATTTTCCTTTGGTCTCATTGTTTGGCAATATTTGTATTTACTGAATATTTATCCCTTTGGTTTGGGAGGGCTTTGGGTTTGGTTTTGGGCTTTAGCCTCTGCTCTGTACTTTCTGAAAATTAAAAAACCAAACAAATAAAAACCCTGATGCTCAAGTTCACTGAGGTTTGACAAGTGCTCTTAAATAAAACCAGTTTCACTGCTCCTTTTACTTATCTTGCTTCCTATTTTAACTTAGTTTTTGGCCTATACATGTATCTCTTTTTCATAACTCTTTGATGCATTTTAAAAGATGCTTTGCATATCATAAATGGAATTTTTGGTCGTTTTTAGCAGGTGGCTTGGGCAGGGTATCTAATTCACCATCTTATTGGGAACAGAAAGTTTTTGTTATTGGCTGAACTGTGTCTCTCAAAATGTAAAGGTCTTTAAAGAGGTAGTGAAGGTAAAATGAAATTGTTAGGGTGCCTCCTAATCCAGTATGACTGGTATCCTTAAGACAAGAAAATTAGGTCACGGACATGATGAACAGGGGGAAGACCATGTGAACAAAATGGAGAAGACAACATCTGCAAGCCAAGGAAAGAAACCTCAAAAAAGAAGTCAGCCCTTTTGACACCTTTCTGTCAGACTTCCAGCCACCAGAACTGTAAGAAATAAATTTCTGTTGTTTAAGCCATGTACTCTGCAGTACTTTGTAATGTCAACCCTATGCATCACCCACTCCTTCATTTGTTTAATTGTCTAGAGCACCATTCTTGCCAATTTATTAAGGTACTGGATATTCAATTTGTATTTTTCACAACTTTTATGTTTCTGATTTCCCTGCTGCTTTCTTTTGACCATTTCTTTGTTCTTCAGCACTCACAAACAACATGAAAGAGAAATAAAGGCAGTAAGACATCATTTCCTCTGCTGTACATTCTAGTTAAAATTTTGGGATATTAGTATGATGCTGGAAGGGAAGAAACTTTAAGCCAAATCAAGTTTTTGCAAAATTTCATCTATTGTTCCCTATGACTAAAATAACACAGTCTTTTGTCCTATTTGTTATAAATGACAGCACATAGATCAATGTATAATCTATTTTTTGCCCAAGATTCAGAAAGATTTTAATCTATTTGATGTAACAAAAGAGAAGCTATTAGGATGTTTATATCTGGTAGTTATTAAGATATTTTTTAAATTTAAAAAAAATCAGTCTACCTCATTTTTGGAATTTTAGTTCCAAAAAGCATATGCTTAGAAGATTTCAAAGAATCATTATTTGTTACTCAAATTAGTTCAAAACTTACAACGTAGACAATGGAAATCTTATGAAGACTTATAAAAATTTCAAATTATTTTTGGAGGTAATAAGATGTAACATAGAGATTTTGGGATACAGCCAGGACCTGCAGGACCCCCAGCTCAACTGATCGAACCTGGCCTCCAGGACCCCCCCGCCTGAACAACTGCACTTCACTTGGACTCAATACCCACACTCCCTACTGCAGCTCCCCATTTACCAACACGGTCGGAAGCCAGTACAGACATCTTGGATTATCCTGGAAGCAGAAGCTGCCATCTTTAGGTGGGGCAAATCCCATCCTGAGGCTGGAGACTGGAAGCTCATTGTCAGATACCTCTCATTCATCAGGCTACTGAAGACTGGGCGGTTTGAATAGATTATGACCATTTTAGTGTAGATTTTTTTTTTCTCCTTTTTGAAATGTTTTAAGTTTTCATTTCTTTATTTTTCTTCCTCTGTTTTCCTTTTGTTTATCCATTTCCTCAGAGTCTCTTTCTCCCTTTTCTCATGCTAATAACCAACTTCTTTTGATTCTGTTTTCAATCTTCCTACAGTCTAGTACTTCTATAACACTTTTGTTATCCCATTAACAGTTATATCCTACACTCCTCTCCACCCTCTTTGTCCATCATTAGAAACTGCAGACCTCATTGCAAATCTATTGTTTATACTGTAGATAATAATCGAACTCATCCTCTCTGTTTATTATGACAATATTGTTAACAGCTTCATAGGGGCTATTTGGTTTAGGGCTGCAAATTGTCAGTACTGGGTGCTGCTAATATTGATCTCCCCCTTAAAGAAGTAGTTCTGGAAACCTGCAGGGTCACTGTGAGCCTATAGGGGGGAAACTGCAATACCCCAGATCTGCATTGTTACAGGGGAAGATACATGAACAATGAGATAAGAGAGCAAATGCAGGCAATGAATGATCACTGCAGTAAACAGTTGAAAGAGCAACTGCAGGAAGCACACAATCATTTCAACAAAGAGAGATTCTAAAAAAACACCAAACAGAAATCCTTGAAATGAAGGAAACAATAAACCAAATAAAAAACTCAATGGAAAGCGTTACCAACAGACTAGATCACTTGAAAGACAAAACCTCAGACAAAGAAGGCAAAATATTTACTCTTGAAAATAAAGTTGAGCAAACAGAGAAGATGGTAAGAAATCATGAACGGAACCTACAAGAACTATGGGATATCATGAAAAGACCAAATTGAAGAATTATTGGGATTGAGAAATGCACAGAGATACAAACCAAAGGAATGAACAACCTATTCAATGAAATATCAGAAAATTTCCCAAACCTGAAGAATGAAATGGAAAAATCAACTATAAGAGGCTTACAGAACACCAAATGCACAAAACTACTGCAGATCCACACCAAGGCACATTATAATGAAAATGCCTAAGATCCAAAATAAAGATAGAATTTTAAAGGCTGCGAGATAAAAGCATCAGATTACATATAGGGGGAAACCAATGCTGATATCAGCAGATTTCTCAGCCCAGACCATAAGAGCTGGAAGTGCCTGGAACAGCATATTTCAAGCTCTGAAGAACATGGTTGCCAACCAAGAATCTTAAACCCAGCAAAACTAACCTTCAGATTTGAAGATGAAATAAAATCCTTTCATAATAAAAAAAACTTAAAAGAATTTACGAATAGAAAGTCTGTGTTACAGAACATTCTCAGCAAAATATTCCATGAGGAAGAAGTGAAAAACAACAATGTAGGTCAGAAAAGAGAGGAATTACCCTAAAGGAAAAACCAATCAAAGAAGAAACCAAGTCAAGTTAAAAACCAAAACTAAGCCAAAATGACTAGGAATACAAATCGTATCTCAATAATAACCCTGAGTGATAATGGCCTAAACTCATTAATCAAAAGGCACAGACTGGCAGATTGGATTAAAAAGAAGGACTTGGGCTGGGGATATAACTCAGTTGGTAGAGTGCTTGCCTTGCAGGCACAAGGCCCTAGGTTCAATCCCCGGCACCACGAAAAATAAAAATAAAAATAAATAAAAAGAAACATTCCACAATATGCTGCCTTGAAGAGACTCATCTCATAGAAAAAGACATCCACAGACTAAAGGTGAAAGGATGGGGGAAAAAGAACCTACCATGCACACAGACTCAGTAAAAAAGCAGGGGTTTCCATTCTTACATCACATAAAATAGACTTCAAGCCAAAGTTAGTCAGAAGGGATAAAGAAGGACATTTCATACTGTGTAAGGGAACCATAAATCAAGAAGACATAACAATCATAAATATTTATGCCCCAAACAATGGTACATTCATGTACATCAAACAAATCCTTCTTAATTTCAGGAATCAAATAGACCACAACACAAGAATTCTGGATGACCTTAACACATCACTGTCTCCATTGGATACATCTTCCAAACAAAAACTAAACAAAGAAACCATAGAAATCAATAACACAATCAATAACTTAGACTGAACTGAAATATATAGAATATTCCATCCATCAATGAGCGAATACACTTTCTTTTCAGGAGCACATGAATCCTTCTCTAAAATAGACCATATATTATGCCATAAAGCAGTCCTTAGTAAATACAAAAAAATAGAGATCCTACCTTGTATTCTATCAAATCATAATGGAATGAAATTAGAAATCAATGATAAAATAAAAAACAGAAACTACTCCAACACCTAGAGACTAAATAATATGCTATTGAATGAAGCATGGATAACAGAAAACATCAGGGAGGAGATAAAAAAGTTCTTAGAGGGCTGGGGATTTAGCTCAGTTGGTAGGGTGCTTGCTTTGGAAGCACAAGGCCCTGGGTTCAATCCCCAGGACTACACACACACACAAAAAAAATCTTAGAGGTAAATGAGAATGACGATACAATGTATCAAAATCTCTGGGACACTATGAAAGCAGTAGTAAGAGGAAAATTCATTACATGGAGCGCATTCAAGAAAAGAATAAAAAAATCAACAACTAAGCAATCTAACATTACATCTCAAAGCCCTAGAAAAAGAACAGAACAATACCAAAAGTAGTAGAAGACAGGGAATAATTAAAGTTAGAGCTGAAATCAATGAAATTGAAACAAAAGAAACAATTCAAAAAATTGAAAAAACAAAAAGTTGGTTCTTTGAAAAAGTAAACAAAATAGATAAATCCTTAGCCACACTACCAAAGAGGAGAGAGAAAACTCAAATTACTGAAGTTCATGATGAAAAAGAAAATATCATGAAAGACACCATTGAGATCCATAATTAGAAGCTACTTTGAAAATCTATACTCCAACAAAATAGAAAATCTTGAAGACATTGACAAATTTCTAGAGACATATGATCCTCCCAAACTGAACCAGGAGGACATACACAATTCAGACAGATCAATTTCAAGCAATGAAATAGGCATCAAAAGCCTACCAAGCAAGATAAGTCTGGGACCAGACATATTCTACAGATTCTCAGCTGAGTTCTACATGATCTTCAAAGAACTTATACCAATACTCCTCAAAGTATTCCATGAAGTAGAAAAGGAGGGAACCCTTCCAAATTCATTTTATGGAACTGGTATCACTCTGATACCAAAACCAGACAAAGATGCATCAAGAAAAGAAAACTTTAGACCAATATCTTTGATCACCATAGACACAAAAATCCTTAACAACATTCTGGCAAATCGCATACAAACACATATTAAGAAGATAATGCACCATGATCAAGTGGGGTTTATCCTAGGGATGCAACATCCAAAAATCAATAAATGTAATAAATCAATAAATGTAATTCATCAATAGACTTAAGATTAAGAATCATATGATTATTTCAATAGATGCAGAGAAAGCATTTGACAAAATACACACCCCTTCATGCTCAAAACACTAGCAAATATAGGGATAGTGGGAACATACCTCAACATTGTAAAGGCTATTTATGCTAAGCCCACTGCCAACATCATTCTTAATGGAGAAAAACTGAAATCATTCCCTTTAAAAACTGGAACAAGACAGGAATTCCCTCTTTCTCCACTTCTATTCAACTTCATGCTTGAAATACTAGTCAGAGCAATTAGACAGACCAAAGAAATTAAAGGGATATCAATAGGAAAAGAAGAACTCAAGCTGTCACTATTTCCTGATGATATGATTCTATATTTAGAGGATCCAAAAAACTCCACCAGAAAACTTCTAGACCTAATAAATAATTCAGCAAAATAGCAGGATATAAAATCAACACACATAAATCTAATGCATTTCTATTCATAAGTGATGAATCAACCGAAGGAGTAATTAGGAAAACAAGTCTGTTCATGATAGCCTAAAAATAAATACTTGGGAATCAATCTAACAAAAGAGGTGAAAGATCTCTACAATGGAAACTACAGAACATTAAAGAAAGAAATTGAAGAACTTAGAAGATTCCATGTTCTAGGATAGGTAGAATTAATATTATCAAAATGGCCATGCTTCCAAAGGCACTATACAGATTTAACACAGTTCCAAATAAAATCCCAATGACATTCCTCATAGAAATAGAGAAAGCAATCATGAAATTCATCAGGAAGAACAAAAGACCCAGAAGAGCCAAAGCAATCCTCGGCAGGAAAAGTGATGCAGGAGGTATCACAATACCAGACCTTAAACTCTACTATAGAGCAATAGTAACAAAAATGGCATGGTATTGGCACCAAAATAGACAGGTAGACCAAGGGTACAGAATAGAAGACACAGAGACAAACCCACATAAGTACAGTTATCTAGTTATCATACTAGACAAAGGTGCCAAAAACATACAGTGGACAAAAGATAGCCTCTTCAACAAATGGTGCTGGCAGAACTGGAAATCCATATACAGTAAAATGAAATTAAACCCCCATCTCTCACCCTATACAAAACTCAACTCAAAATGGATCAAGGATCTAGTCATTAGACCTGAGACCCTTCACCAAATAGAAGAAAAAATAGGCCTGAATCTTCATTGTGTTGGCTTAGGACCCAACTTCCTTAACAAGACCCCTAGAGTGCAAGGAATAAAAGCAAGAATCAATAAATAGGATGGATTCAAACTAAAAAGCTTTCTCTCAGCAAAGGAAGCAATCAACAATGTGAAAAGAGAGCATAAAAGAGTGAAGAAATCTTTTCCACACACACTTCAGATAGAGCACTAATCTCCAAAATTTATAAAGAACTTAAAAAACTTTACACCAAAAATACAAAGAACCCAATCAGTAAATGGGTTAAGGAACTGGCAGACACTTCACAGAAGAAGATATACAGGTGATCAACCAATATATGAAAAAGTGCTCATCATTTCTAGTAATTAGAGAAATGCAAATTAAAACCACCCTAAGATTTCATCTATCTCCAATTAGAATGACTATTATCAAGAACACGAGCAATAATAAGTTTTGGCGAGGATGTGGGGAAAAAGGCACATTCATACATTGCTGGTGGAGTTGCAAATTGGTGCAGCCACTCTGGAAAGTAGTATGGAGATTCCTCAGAAAACTTGGAATGGATCCATCTTTTGACCCAGCTATCCCACTCCTCAGTTTATAACCAAAGGACTTAAACTTGGCATACTACAGTGATGCAGCCACATCAATGTTCATAGCTGCTCAATTCACAATAGCTAGATTGTGGAACCAACCTAGATGCCTCTCAATTGATAAATGGATAAAGAAACTGTGGTATGTATACACAATGGAATATTACTCAGCCACAAAGAAGAATAAAATTGTGGCATTTGCTGGTAAATGGATGGATGGAGTTCATGCTAAGTGAAACAAACCAAGCCCAAAAAACCAAAGGCTGAATGTTTTCTCTGATAAGTGGTTGATGATACTTAATGGGGTGGGGGTGAGGGTGGCACGAGAAGAATGGAGGATCTTTGGATGGTGTATAGGAAAATGGGATTGGAGGAAGTGGGGGAAGGAAAGATAGTAGACTGAGACAGACATTATTACCCTATGTACATGTATGATTACATGAATGGTGTGAATATAAATTGTGTACAACCATAGAAATGAAAAGTTGTACCCCATTTGTGTACAATGAATGAAAATACAGTCTGTAAAAATAAAAATTAAAAAAAAAAGAAAAAAAAGATGTAACACAGAAACAGATGGAGAATTGAAAACCTATACTAGTTTTAACAAGTATGCTGAATTGGGCTTAAGTACTGAGTCACATTTTCTGTTCTTTCAAATTAATTTAACATTAATACTACTCAGGCTTAATGAAAGAATTCTCACATGTGAAGAAGGTTTGATGACACGTGTACACATATTTTGGGGGACTATGGGAATTCTGAGGATCTCTGATAACAAAGGATGCTAAAATAAGACCTCCCCTTAAAAGAACAATCTCATTCTCTCATATTTGGAGTAAGTTGGGGCATTTTCTTATTAAATCAGAAGACTCCAAATTTTCACAACAGGGGTGGTTTATGTAATGAAAATAAAAGCACGCTTCCTAAAGATAGTAAAATACACACACACACACACACACACACACACGCACACAAATACAATCTCTTGAGACCAGAGGAAGGGGAAATGTTAAGATTTGGAGAAGGGTGGGGAGCCTAAACTCCTGCTTAGATAGCTGAGAGAGGGGAGGGCCAGGAGCTGAAAAGAGTGTTCTAGAGCATTCAAGGCAAGGGAAAGGCCGTGTCCAAGCTTGGGGGAAAGATAGGCTACCACAGAGGACTCCTGGGTACAGGCCTTCCAGATCTTCATTTCTAGTATGTCAGAGGAGAAACTAGGAGAGCTAAGATTTTTGAACTTTATCCTCAGCAGCATGAAATGCTCTTGATGATTCAGATCAACTGATCAGATTCAGTTTCTGGGCCAACCTTCTAATAAGGATTGTTTTTCATGAACCTTCCTTCTTCCAAAACACCTGAGTGTGAAATCTCTTTACTGGGTCAAGCGATCCTCAGGCTCCTAATTATAAAAGGCTCTCTGGGGAAATTCTTGGGTCTGATAATTCACTGGGAGAGACCCATTTCTACCCCAGTGTTCAGTTAATCAAATGTCGAGAATAAATAGCTGATAAGAGAGGTTTTCATAGTTTCAAGAAGAGGCAGCACAATATGGGCAGTAGGAGAGGGTAGAAGAGTAGGAAAAGTGAAAGCAAAAAGTTCAAGTTTCTCTTGTCCTTCTGGGCCTCTTATTTTCAGTGTTGGGTGAACACAGAAATGTCTTTGGAGGTACTTTTATGTGGGAGACGTGATTGAAGCACTACTGAGTCCCAGGGTGTTGCTAAGGTTATGACGCATGATTTATGGAGCTGATCTTGTTGTCTTAGTCAGTTGCTAGTGCCACCACAGATAAGCATTATTTATTTCCACAGAATGCAGTGAATCAACGTCTTACAGAACGCATGCAAATGAACTTCTCTAATTTCTTGTGGTTTATGCACCAGAGTGGTCACCCCACTTGCATTACAAGTCAGTGACACTTACTTATTAAGTACCATCTTTCTTTTGTATTCTGCCTCCTGCCACAGAGCATTTTAGGCTACTTGTAGGAAATACACTTTTTCTACATATACCATCCTGTTTAACTGAAGGAGTTTAGGGGCTCATTGCTCATTATAAGGGAACAGAAAGCTGGAGTTGAGCAGCCTGACCAAGTTGGTGTTTCACATCACCTGACAAATGAAGCAGACTGAGTTCTGGTATCTTCAGGTAGTAACCACCAGCATTTGGATAAATCAAATAATAAAGTCTAGAAATTCATTCAATTTGCTCTGTTTCAGCATTTTTTAAAGGGGTACTTGGTAACCCAAATAAATCTTTCAATAAATGTAGAAAACATTTGGAGAAGTTTTTAAATTTATCATTATGAAGTTGCACAAAGTCTCGAAGTTACACAAAGGATTTCTTCCTAACTTGCAAATTTTAAAAATTACAGGAGAAGGCTCTTCCTTTATTGTAAAAGGCAATATGAAAGCATACAAATATTTAAGTCCACTTTTATGGAAGATTTTTTTTTATTCCTTCTTTTCCAGAATGGAGACCCTTTCTTTGTGGCTCTGAAAAATGTCCATGAGATCAGACATTTCCTGAAGCCACTTCCTTGAATCTCTGCATCCTTCCTTGAATTAGTCAGGAGAGGCTCTGCTATGTTGCAATGATGAACAAACCTTACAACCTTATTAAACTCACTTAGGCAAAGCCCACTGTTGGTTCTGCTGCAACTTTTCAGGGCAGTGCCTTTCCAAGTGGTAATGTAGGAATTCAGGTTGCTTTCATCTTAACAGTTACTCTATATGGAACTCAAGGCTTCCAGAGATGGGGAGGCAAAGGATAAGCATGAGAATTCATATGTGCCCCTAACCGTCATAGACTGAAAATGACAAACATCACTTCCAATCCCAGTTCATTGGAGAGAGCTCATCACATGGCCCCAACGTAACTTTAAGTTCAGTGTGCTTAGGAAGGAAAGGAAATCCTATCATGATTACCACTAAGTATCTACCATATTCTCTCTCTTGCTAAGGTCCCTTCCTCCCCAACACCCATGCATTCAGCAGTGATGACCTCTAAATGTCTTCAGTTTGTTGTTTGTGGGTGCCTCTATAACCATTCTTCAGGATTATTCTAGCAATAAGCTCTGAAGCAGGTGAGAGGCTAAGAAAGGAGAGGTTTCCCATGCTTGGGAAGGGGGAAGCCAGCAAAAATCAGATTTCCTTTCCCCAAACCTATTTATCATCTGGTCCTGCCATGGTAAGGCAGATGGCATAGTGGAGCTCTTCATCTGGCCCCACCTCTGTGCACTGAGAAGATGGTGTGGTTCTCATCCATAAGCATCAATTTCTTTTTTTTTCCCTTTATTGAGGTATATACATGTGTGTATGTGTGTGTGTGTGTGTGTGTGTGTGTATGCTAGACAATGTGATGATTTGATGTAAGAATATGTTGTGAAATATTACCCCAATGAAGTTGATTAGCATGTCTATTGTTGTGTAGCGAAAAGAAGATCTATTCTGTGCACATTTCAAGTATACAACACATTGCTGTACTATTAACTATAGTTGCCCTACTGTACATTAGATCTTCAGAACTTATTCATCCTGCTTAACTGAAACTTTGTGCCTTTTAACCAACCCCTCCCTATTTCCCTTACCCTGTAGCCTCTTGTGACCAACCATCTACTATGTTTCTGAATTTGACTTTTTAGATCACACTTGTGATATTATACAGTAGTTCATCCATTTGGTTGGAAATGGTAGGATTTCCTTTATTCTTCCAAGGATGAATAATATTCTACTATGTGTATGTATGAGATTTTTTTTTAATCCATTCGTCAGTGGACACTTAGACTGTTTGCATTATATCAGCAATTGTGAATAATGCTGCATGAACTTGGGAGTGCAGATGTCTCTTTGACATACCAATTTCATTTCCTTTGACTTTATACCCAGTAGTGGAATTATTGGGTAATGTGATGATTTTTTAAAAAAATGTTCTGAGGAACCACCACACACTATTTTCCACAATGGCTGTACTGATTTATATTCCACCAACAGTGTGTAAGAGTTCACTTTTCTGCATATTCTTGCCAACACATTATCTTTGAACCTCAATTTCTAAAGAGAGGAATCTCATTTCCATCTGGTTCCTAAAAGAAAAATAGACAATAATGTAGGCAATTTTTTAAAATAGGTAAAATTTATTCTTAGAGATCTATGAAATTTGTTTACTTGTTTCTAACGTATCCTATGCTTCTTTATCCCTGCCTCCCTGCCCCACCTCTCCTCCCAATTCACAGATTTAGTTATTTGTACCCAGAGTGCAAATCCACACACATGGCATGTCAACTTCACAGATTCCCTTAAATCAGTTTACAAAGTTCCTCCTCTTTTCTCACCAAGCACAACTTTCCTCAGCTCTGGTGGAGCCAGATGTTTGTTCATAAGGTAAATACATGGCATACTTTGTGGTTATAAAAGCATTTTTAATTCATAATTTAATCTAGATGTAATGTATAAGCAAAGTTTTAATTAGGCTATTATTTCCATTAGAGTTTTGGGTTTATACATCCTGTGAAAAAAGATCTTCGTACTTCCCCATGATTTAATGCCTTCAATTACATAGTTTTAATATCATATATTTTGGGCAACCAATCTCTACCCCTCCAAAAAAGTAGGGCTTCTAATACCTAATGCAGTCCTCCCCAACCTCCATTGCTCTGGGGACATGCATGGTTTAAAGACTGCAGATACAAAGAATGTGATCACCAGGTAGTTTCTCTATGCTCAGGAAAAGATTGGATGAAGCTAACAGTCATTAAAGATTCTAAGATCCCAGAAATGTATTCTCTTAACATCAGAACTTCAGGACTCTTATCTCCAGCAAGAAGGTGCCTTAGATAGCTCTCACACACAATGCTTAATATAAAAAGAAGAATACAGAATGTGTAGGTAATCTGAAGTAAAATGGACCATTTACAGATTTATTATCCTCCTTTTCCAACACTGTAGGCTCTGAGAGGTCCAGTGACTCTCTTGGGCACCCAGTAAAAGAGAGGTAAGACTAAGATCTCTGGGTTCTCATGCTATGCTACTCCACCAACCACAGACCTCACCTCCTTCCTTTCTTACAATTAATATGCAGAGTATAAAATGTACTTAGCAGATAGGGTGGTGAAACAGAGTACATAGAAAACTACAATGCTACCTAGCAAGCACACAAAATAAAATCTGAATTTAGATGACTCAAGAAATTGCCTTGTAAATTTGATAGGCAGCTCTCAATAGATAATTTAAGTGCTAGGCACTGTGATAAGTGGGATACAAAGAATGCTCAGAATAAAGCTCCCTACTACAACATGATAACCACCACAGAACAACAGTGAGGAGGAGTGTCGTAGACATTGTTGTTGCTCAACCTTGATTTCTTTTGTACACTAGGGAGATCGTTCTTTTGCTGCTAAGTGCCTTGGCTAACAGCTTATAGCAGTGACTTTCTCCAGAGACTTGACCTTGGCTAAGTGGAACTGCCTCTCTGGAGGCTCTTGAGACCCTCTTCAAGGGTGATCAAGGACTGACTCATTTCCACTCTTCTATCCACTTTCCTCCTAGCTCAGCCTTTACTAGGAACTGTATCCTTGCTCAGCTTTTTCCTTTTCTATCTTGGTTCTTTCCTCTCTCAGATTTTTCCTAGAGCATTTCCTAATTAAGTACATATACAGAATCCCTTCCTCAGATTCTGCTTCTACAAAAAGCCATCTTTCTCAGTGTAAGACAAGTGTTGCTGTAGGTCACAGAGCAGTCTCTTAGACATAATGATTAGGGAAGGATTTGTAATATATCCTCTATAAGAGTTTTAATAGACTCCAACACTTCCGACTATTTATAGGATATTTAACATGATTGAGCTTCCCCATTGACTATTTTTCCTTCTTAATACCGAATGACTGAGACTAGGGAGGTTGAGGAAGGAGGATCACGAATTCAAAGTCAGCCTTTGCAACTTGGCAAGACCCTGAATCTAATAAAATATCTAAAGGGCTGGGAATGTGGCTCAGTGGCTAAGTGCCCCTGGGTTTAATCCCTAGTACCTCCCGGTCAAAAAAAAAAAAAAGGACTGAAGGATTTAGTTTTTCAAAATGATCTTTCAATTAATTATATATGTGTGTGTGTGTGTGTACTTAAGAAATATCCTTTGGGGAACAAAAAGTCATTTTAGTTAAAAAAAGAAAAAGTCTCCCCCTGCTTCTTACAAAATTAATAAAGACTATGATGTGGGGAAAACTGAGAGCCTCATAGTAGATGCAATCATGCTTTGGGGAGATTTGGGAGAGTTGGCTATTTTATTCCCTATTTGTGCTTTCCGAAAAATGAGTTTATGACTGCTTGATAAAGAACAATATCAAAGCAAATTTTCTTATTGGTAGAGGTAATTCCTCTTGTTCATTCTTATTATCACATGCTGGTCTCTCTCTAAGCAATCATATTCTCTTCTTTGACTGTCCTATGTAAAAAGAACACAAATAATCCACTACCATCTTGAATATTGATATATTAGGTTAAATTATTAGACACAAGATTGAACATTAGAGTCACCTCCTGAATGTACCTCACAAACCTCCAGATGATTGAATATTTAACAACAAAGATAGGTCATTAACCAAGAGCCAATGGAGGTGCAAAATTGTAATGATAACTAACCCTTGGCCAGTTGCCGTACTAAGAGCTTTGCAATATTGTTGAGTGTTCACAATATGAATAGACTATATCATTCTCAAGGAAACTGAGACATAGAACACTTCCAGAACTTTTCCAAAGTCTCCCAGGTCTTAACTAAAAGATTTAATGCTAGGAAGTCTGGTTATGGAGTCCATTGTCTAAGCACTAAGACACACTACTTTTTTGTGGGGGAAATAAGACTCAAAGCTTATGATGTTCTATGAGGTATAGATTTTACAATGTACAGTAAGCTGAATGGTCTGAGAAAAATGTATAATCTCATCTGGGTTACTTTTCATAGTTACAGACAGAATTTTTTTTAAGTAGGCCAGTTTCTAGGATGATCTACAGCCCCTTAAATGAAAAGGGAATTGAAAATGTGGTTAATACTTATTAAAATTCATGTAAACACCAATGTTTCTTTTTTTAAAAAACGTTCTTGCTGGATGTTTATATATTTGCATTTTAAGAGGATAGAAACTGCAAATTTTAGAAAACTCGTCTTTGAAAATTACCTTACAGCTCATTAAAACTTGAATTTGTTCATTCTTTAGGGTGTTGGAAAGTGTTGCACAAATGCAGCCTCAGGATTTTGCATGTCTTACTTCTGGTTTATAATATTGTTCATTATTCAAAGAGCACAGTACAATGACTACAATATGAAAACACAGAAACAATAGGTACAAAGTAGGTCTAGAAAACAAGATTGCCAGTTTGGAATGAAAACAGAAGGCCAGTGTTACATGTTAGGAGAAAAGATTTGTGTTGTCAGTAGTACATACAGTGAGAGACAGTCTGACTTAATGTAGCTGTTTTAATTAATTGGCTCAAATTGTTGCTATTATCAGAACCCACCTTAAAAGTAAGATATTGTAAGCTAGGCACCCCAAAATGTACCGGCATCAGAAGTTGAGAGGCAGGAGGATCAGTTGAGTCTAGGAGTCAGAAAACATCTGTGACAACACAGTGAGACCTGACTCAAAAATAAACAAAAATAAAGAGCTGGGTGCGGTGATGCATGTCTGTAATCCTAGTGGCTTGGGAGGCTGAGGCAGGAGGTTCCCAAGTTCAAAGCCAGCCTCAGCAAAAGAGAGGTGCTAAGCAACTCAGTGAGACCCTGTCTCTAAATAAAATACAAAATAGGGCTGGGGATGTAGCTCAGTAGTTGAGGCCCCTGAGTTCAATCCCTGTTACCAAAATAAATAAATAAACAAAATAATATATGATATCTAGCAAACATTTATTTAGAATTCTCAGTAGTATCAGAGTACTAAAACTCTAACACAAGTTCCTTTTCTACTTGTTATGCAGAATAAGACAGATTTTGTTTGAGTGAAAGGAATGGAGCAGTTCTAGAAAACTGGAGACCATTGTGTGGGGGATGGCAGGTCCACGTGGGTGACAGAAGTGGACTCTGAGAAGCATCAAGTGCATGGTAAACAGAGATCTCAAAATGAAGAGATTTCTCAAAACACATTTTTATATTATTGCCTGGGGTCAGAAAGTTTTTTTATTGAGGGGTTGGATCTGAAATATCCTATTTTTAGGTCATAAGATGTAACCTCATCTATTTGGATCACTTAAGAGTTGTTTTGCCTAAGATGTGGAGATAGAGGGTTCATACCTTACATGGATATTGTTTGGAATCAGTTAACTGATGATGCCCTGCATAACTGCCCCCATCTCTTATTTGGCCCAAGCTGGATCAATCAGAGCACGTTCCCCATCGATTTGGAATAGAGGTGAATGAAGAACAGAGGGAAGGAAGAAGGAAAGGAAGGAGGGGGACTGAAGCTGTGGGTGGCAGGAAAACTGCCAGGCAGACAGGAAAACAGCAAACTGGGGTGCATAGGCAGAAAATGCTATTGTTACATTGAGAGAAACACAGATAGGAACACAAAAGAAATTAGGGATGGTCTTTTGGAGGCCAGATCATGTCTTTATGCCTCCATCAGCTTCTCCTTGTTTGCTTAACTTAATTCAACTGGCTTTGTTTTTCTGCAACTAAAAGACTCCCAATCAGATCATTTTCACTTATCATTCTTAATGGTGTATAGTTCAATTGTTTTTCTCTTTTTGAATTAGGAGTAAAATAGCAACAATTTTTCAAATACATAGCTCCTTCCCTTGGGCTTGTGGCCCCTACATGGTTTGTGGAGCACAAAATCATGTCAATTTTATTTTCTCTCATTGCACCTTATGTTTGGAAGCATTATTGGTACATATGCCTAAGTTGAGATATATTAATTTAACATTGAGATGATGTGGTAGCACCTAACAGGATGCCTTCCCCAATGAATGAGTTAATTAACCTCCATTGGATGCAAGACACAGAGGCTCACTCAAGATATTAAAAAAAAAAAATTGGATTTTTAGAAGAATATAAATAGACAAAAGGAATCTCGCTAAGATCTACAGGCTGGCACGGCAACTCTAAGACTTAGATTTTCAAGTTGGCATTCAACAGAAGAAGTTTGCTGACCTTCCACCATTATGATGGTTTGGTTCCTCTTCATGCTTTTATTGCTTCTGCCTCTCCTGCTCATTCCCTTTTAAGCCTGTCTTTAGTGCCTGTTTTCCTTAATCGTTGTATCTCCTTTTTTGTAATTTCAGCTTCTAATTGTTGTTATGCTCATGACCCATCAGTCCTGACTACCCCATTTCTTCTTCGGGTGTTTCTTTCTCCTCCAGCACCTGTACCACTTACACCTGGCAGATTCCTTTTTGTATATCCCCTATAAAATATTGGGAGAGAAGGAGTTTAATTTCTCTCATTAATATCTGTTTCAGTAAAGTTCTTCATTGATGTCATCATAAATATCCTGGTTTTTTTAGGTTTTATGTTGAATGCCTTTAGCTCAAAGTCATGACTTGGTGATGATGGGGATGGCAAATGTTATGAAGGATCCACATGGTCTAATGGTAGATATTAGCTGCCTGGAGATGTCTCCTCAAGAGGGATCGTGGATGTGATTAACTTGTTTAATATAACTTTCAATAAATAAGTCCTTCCTCTTTTTTTTTTTTTAAACCGGGAATTGAACTCAGGGGCACTGGGCCACTAAGCCACATCCCCAGTCCTATTTTGTATTTTATTTAGAGACAGGGTCTCACTGAGTTGCTTAGCGCCTTGCCTTTGCTGAGGCTGGCTTTGAACTCCCAATCCTCCTGCCTCAGCCTCCCCAACCACTGGGATTGCAGGAGTGTGCCACTGCGCCCATCTCCCTTTTTTTTTTTGAGTATTTTTTTTTTTGGCATCTAGCCTAGTGACCTGGAGAAACATCTTTCTAAGGGAAAAAATATATCCAATCTTTCACATTTGTGGTGGTCCTTATATACATGTAAACTTCACAGAAGACTACTCATGGCTAGATATTTTTTCAATTGTCTTGTGCAGCAGTTTCCAAAGTGTGGTTCTATGAGAGTTTGTAGAGATCCTTTTTGGAATTTATGGGGTCAGAATTATTTTATGATAGTACTAAGATGGTATAATCTTATAATACTATTAAACTGTGCTGACATTTTCACTAATGGTGTAAAGAAATGGTGGTTTAAATTGCTGGCATCTGAGTATGACTCAAGGCAGTAGCACTGATCCATACTTGGAGTCATTGTATTTTCTCACTAGTGCACTTGCAAGTTAAATTATTGATTTTATTAAATCTTGACCTTGGTTACACACTTTTAAATATTCTACACACAAATGGGAAGTATGCTATATTGGTTCAGCTTGAGGTAATGGTAGCCATCTTGAGTTGTAGTTGCTACAGTTGCCCTAGAGTAACCTTGGTTGGTTTTTCCTGCATAGTTTCCCAACAAACTATAAATAGATGAAATCACTAGAATGGTTTGAAGAGTTTTACAACCAGACTTGGGATCCAGAAATGTGCCTTCCTCTCTGATACCAGTTTAAGATAAACCAGATATATACTGGCCAGAATAAAGTCCCTTTAATCCTAACCCCCACTTCTTCTGACCCAAATTGCAGGGATCCGACAGATCATGCTGTTGCCCAGGGCATGCTTCTGTCAATAAGTCCTCCAATAATTGTATTCCATGTGATTCTAGATCTGTGTGTTTCCTTTCTTCATTCTCATGGCACCTTGGGGCCATTTCTCGTACACTGAAACCATATTATTCCAGAACATATGCATAAAGCGCTTTTGCTATATATAGAAGTACAATGGTTGTCTTGAAGAAAAACTCTGTGCAATTATTTGAGATACAGGCTGAACTAACTGCTTTTTTCATGGAATACCAGTTTTTCTTGAGAGAATATAGAAAAACTATGGCTATTCAGATTTGGGTATTTGGCAGATATTGTCTCAAAAATTCATGAAGTAAACCTGTCATTTTAAGGGAAACATTTGACTTATTACCAAGGATAAAATTTGAGTGAAAATTAGAATTTCAAAAAGCTTATATACACCATTGTGAACTTGATAGTTTTCTAATACTTTAAGACTTTGCTGATAAGATTGGGAGTGATAGTAGTGAATATAATTTTTAACATATGTAATGAAATATGCCAACATTTGGAAGATCTGCACAACTCAGTGAACCAATGTTTTCCAAATGATCAAAGTTTTATATTACAGCATGGGTAAAAGATCCACTCAAAATGAAAGACAGACTGGTGGATATTATATAGCAAGGTTCTAAAAGTTCATTACATGCTTTCAGATTCTACATTACAACTGACCTTTAAGGAACTGCCACTTTTTAAATTTAGAGTAGTGTCAAAGAAAAATAACCACAATTATCTGAAAAGCCTATTTAAAATATGGGCTCCTCTCTTTTCTAATAAAATATCTGCAATGGGGCCAGATTTTCTTCATATATTTAAATCAAGACAAGATATCACCACAGGACACATATACAGGTAGATAGGAATATCTAGTAGGTTTTTTTGTTTTTTGTTTTTTTCAATTTTGTTGCAGTGCTAGGGACTGAACCTAGTACTTCTGCAGGCTTGGCAAGGCTCTACCTCTGGGCCACATCCCCAGCCCAAGGTATTTTCTACTAATCCAGACACTTAGGAGATTTTTCCAAAATGTGAAACAATGTTTCTCTTCTCATTAACTGTTTTTTTTTAATTAAAATGTTATTTATGTTAATAAGGAATGGGGTTACTATTGTTATTTGGATACAACAAATAAAAATTTTATGAATTTCACAGTTCTAATTTTGAATCCTATAAATATTTTTAGATACAATCTTCACAATCAAAAGTTCTTTGAGGTTAACAATATTTATATGAATGTAAGGCAAACCTGGAGTGGTAGCACATGTCTATGATTTCAGTGACTTAGGAAGTTGAGGCAGGAGAATGACAAGTTCAAGACCAATTTAGGCAACTTACTGAGATCCTGTCTCAAAATACAAAATAAAAATGACTGGGGATGAAGTTCAGAGGCAAAGCAGCCCTGGCCTCAGTACCCAGTACTGCCAAAAAAAGAAAAAGAAAAAGTGGAAGTGCTAGAGCTGACTGTTACTGGCTCATGAAAGCCAAAGGTGTACATTTCTTTTCAGCTGTTCATTCAATGACATCATTTGGTGGCTTGAAATTGGACATATAGGAAGTATTTACAAAGCATACATCAACAAATGTGCAAATCAGAGTTTTAAAAAATTATTTACTAAACATACCAATGTATTACTCTGTAAAGGAATCCTGAGATCAAAATGTTGGTAAAAGCATTGGACTAGTGGGTACTTCTGGCTCTCTCCTCTGTCACCTTCCCATAGGAAATCATCCTGAATCATTCTTTTATTTGTTCAACAAGTGTTCCTTGAATATCTATTTTCTAGGCATTATGTTGGGAAATGAAGCTGACGAGATGAATATTTTCCAATTTTACCTGTCATTATAGAGTTCTTTTTGTAGTGGGGATATTGATAATTCTTATGGTAGGGGTTGTTAATGGTAACTGGGAAAAAAATTTCTGACCTAGACCAGGGCATGACAGAATCCTCGGAAGGTGTCTTTATCAGTTAGCATCCTGGCAGGAGACAGAAATCACACTGATAATTTAACATGAGGAATTGTTAACAAGGTACAAAGTCATTACCTAGGTAACCAAAAAGGCAAAGGGAAAATACCAAGTTACTACAGAAGAAGTCATTGCAAGAAGGAGCTGCCACTTTGAGGCTGGTGCAATAAAGAAAATAGATTGGCATGATTGAAATTTAGGTTCTTCAGTAGAGGCCTGTAAAGTTGAAATTCAGATATCAGAGGATGAGGCTCATCCTGGTACTGTTGTCTTTGAGCAGAACAAAATGAGGATAGTTCTGCAAGTATAAGAAAAACTGCTGCCATGGGAGAAAAAAACAGTGCTGTGTGTGTGAAGAAATGATGCTCGGGCAATGCTCAAGAGCACAAAAAGTAGGCAGAAAGAGAACATGTGACAAGACCCTCCCTTCTCTTCCCCTCTTTCAGTGTCCTTCTAGAACACGCTATCAGCAGGGCTTAACAGGAAGCCAGCTGGCAAAGCAGAAATGTGGTTTGGAGAGTTCCTGAACCAACATCATTAGGCAGAATATGGAAGGGTACATTTGCAGCTGAAAGATAATAGCTTAATAACTGACACAGTCTATCTCTTGGCTGCTTGGCATCCACATTTACCTACTAATTCAATCTTCTAACTCAAGAAAAAGAACTGTTTTTCTGCCCAATGAGATTCAATTATCCTTTATATGAATGAAGACATTTTTACCTTCTCCCAAAGTGAGAAGACACTAAGTGCTAATAATTATTGAATTAAATGTCTTGGAAAAATGGGAGATTGTGCTCCATTTATGTATGATCTATTATCAAAATGTATAAATGCATTCTACTGTCATGTAGAATAAGTTAGAACAACTTTAAAAAAACTTAAGAAAAAATTGGGAGACAATCTTACCACCCTTCTCTGTACCATGTCAGTTACCCCTCAAATTTGACCACAGTCTAATCTGACATTTCTTCACAAGACTAAAGTTAACATCCAACACTTGTGTCAAATAATGAAAAGAGAAGAAAATAATTTGTGTGTCTATTTCTCTCTCGCGCGCGCTAAATATGTACATAGTAAGCTGGGTAGAAAATACACAAAGCTGCTGAACTCTTTATTTTTATAACTGGCCACAAGACCATCATTGACATTGATATTTTTAACTTATTTCTTCTTTTCTATATTTTATTTATCCTCAGGTAGGACCTCAAGTGATTGTTTTTTGTTTTTTTTGTTTGTTTGTTTTGCCTTGGCAATGGGATCTAGGCTTTCTATGCTGGAACATCTAAATATTAACTTGTTCTGGTTTTTTTTAATGGCTGAAAATTTCCATTAAATTTCATTATTGTACATGGAAGTACTTAAAAGCCTTTTCAGAAAATCCCCTGGGCTCCAGGCATAGTCCTCCCTACTGCCATTGTGAAGCAGAAACTCGATTTATCTTCTCTAATTTGGGGAAATCATTCCAGCCAATAGCTTAAAGAGCCAAAAAGAGATCATATGTCAGTCTCAAGTTCCAATTCAATGAAGCCATTGTTATATCTCTTGGCAAAAACTTTCTGCCCTTGGAAACCAAGACTGTGCAATCAACAGAACTGAAACTTTGAAGTATGTGAGGCAAAACTTCTATGAGTGGTCATTGGGTAATATTGAGGGGATCCTTTCCCATGTCCCCCTTGATTCCTGGTCCCATATGTTTTGGTTATAGAAGAGACAGCATTTATAGTTGCCGATTCAGAGTATTTCATTTTGTAAATTAGAACTCCATTCCTTGACTGGCGTTGTAAACTAGTTCAGGAGGTTAGTCCACTATTCCATTAAGCCAACTGCTTCTGGGTGATGGAGTATGTGGAAAGACCAGAAAATTCCATGGGAAAGAGCCCATGGTGGCACTTTTCTGGCTGCAAAATGATTATTTGATTAGGAGCAATGTTTACAGAATGCCATTTTGGTGAATAAAGCATTCTGAAAGTTCAAAAATGGACTCTCAAAAGTATCACAAACAGGAAAAGAAAATCCATTTCCAAAATCCGTATCCATTTTAGTGAGGACAAATTTCCACCTCCTCCATAATACAAGGATCCACTGTAATCAGGCTGTACCAGGTAGCTAACTGGCCTCCTGGGAGTGAAATGTAGTGTTAGTTTCTGCTGCAAGTCCTTTAGGCATGCATCAGGAATAGTAGCAAGGTCAGTCCACCGTATTAAGCCTGTGAATAACCTCCATTCTTGCCACTCTGAACACTTTATACATGGACCCATAAGTAAGCCCCACAGTGGTTGGTGATTGAAATAAAACAGAATATGACATTTTCCTACTTGATTATTGAAAACTTATCCAGTGGATGCTCATTATAGGTATTCACATGAAATATAAATGTTTTCATGCTGTTGCCCCATTTGGAGAAATCCATTTACATGCCTCTTCCCACCTGTATTCTAATACTATTCTTACCAAGTCCCTGAACATCCAGCTAACCTATTAGCAACTGCCCATGAATCAGGTTAAGTCCCATGATTAGCATGTATAAGGCCCTGGGTTTAAGCAATAGACACACAGACACTCCTAAAAGGTTCACCTAGTGCCTCTTCTTTAGTGGTAGATTCTTCAAGGTGCAAAAGAGATATTTTGAGATGTCCCATATCATGTGACTCTCAGGAATTTCACCTAGATAAGACGTCCTTGAATTTTTGTGGGGTTTAGCTTCTATTTGCTGTTCTCATATGCATTATTAAGTGATCTAAAAATACTTGCTACTTTCTGTCCAGGACCAGCTCAGCTGCAACAAATATTAACAAATGCAGTGGACCAGTGTGTTTTATGTGGACTGTCAACATCCTCATAATCTCTGTAGAGCATATTATAGGCAGAAAGCAGGAGAGCTGCCATAGTCTTGAAATTACATTAGGTAATAGCAAACTGTTTCTGGTTATCCTTGCAAATTGATATGGAAAAAGAAGCATTTAAAGATCAATAGCAGCAAACTAGGTGCTAGGGGATCTTGATATGTTCTAGAAATGAGATTATATCTAAATAGCAGCTGCAATTGGAGTCACTGGTTTAAGATTACAATAATATACAGTTAATCTCCAAGATCCATCTGATTTCTGTGTAGGCCAAACAGGAAAAGTGAATGGAGATGTGACAGGAATCACAGACCCTTCTTTTTGTCCAATCTTTGATGGTGGAGCTAATCTCTAAATTCCATCAGAGATATGGTATTGCTTATGATTTGCAATCCTGGTAATGATAGGAATTTCCAGGGGCTTCTCCTGACTCATTTTCACCATTATGATCCCCAGTGAGCAGAATTTCAATAGGACAATTATAGAATATATAACAGAATTATCCTCCCTTTGAGTTATCCTACTTAAATGAGGGCACAGCTGGGTTATGTGTCCATCCAGTCAGTTATCCTTTGAAGACTGCTCTCACACGTGGCAGAACAGACTGGGGTTCAAAGAAAATATCTGATATGGTTGTTTGGATGAGACAGCTTCTGAGTGTTGTTTTGAATATGTTGAAGTTAATGATACCCAGAAGGCTACTGCATTAGTGAGTCTGAAATTCAGGAATTCTAGCTCCTCCTCCAAACTTCCAAGGCCCTGTGCATAACTTTAGCATAGCACTTAGTATGTTTTATTTAAGTGACCTATTTATGTGCTTGCTTTTTGACCAGACTATAAAGGGCTATGTCTTTTTTTTTCTCCCCAAGATCCATGTGGTACCTGCCACACAGTAGTTGCTCAAAAAGTGTTCACTGAGTTGAAGTGGAAGTTTTCTCTTATTCAATGTTCCTGTGAAGTTTTAGAATACCCTCCAAGAAGTGGTAAAGTGACAGCTAATACATAACCAAGAGTATTATCTGCATTTTGGACACTGGTTCTGTGCCTAGAAAATCCCTATCAAGCAATCTTTGGGCAGTAGACTAACCACTTCATGTTCCCTAAGGAGAGTGTTTTGAGTCTATAATTAATTTATAGAATGTATGCTAATATTATATTTCTTATATTAGGGTATGATGTGACATAGATGCATTTAATTGATTGTCTTGCATTCCAAAGGAATGCTAAGTCATTTATTAACATCACCTACAACTCCTAAAACTTAAAATTTTACTAGTAATATTCATAGAGAGTTTACATTATTTCCCAAGAACAAAAAATCATCAACAGTGAGGCAAAGTATATGAATCACATGGGTTTTTTCAAATATGAAACTAATAATCACAACAAACCTATATATGAAAGGAAATACATTGTTTGGTATGAAACAGAATATATGTGTATAATTTAGAATCCTTAAAACGCAATGATTGAGTTCCCTTGATTGTATTAACCAATGAACAGGTGTTTGATTTCCAGTATTGGTGTAACTGGTTGGGTTAAGATGAGAAGTTACCATGAATCAGTGGCTTCTGAGAACACAGAGTGATCTCAGAAATGGAGAAATAATAACTATTTGGATTACATTACTATTGTTCTATATGCCACACACTACAATAAAAAAAAACTATACTTTTCAGTTGAGTGTCATCTTTTTTTCTTTAATAAAATCACAAAAAGGGTTAGCATCATTTAGAGCACAGTTGTCCCATACACAGCTGTCTAGGTTCACTGGCACACGGCAGATCTGAATTTGGGTCATAATCAGCTTTGAGATATTTGACCTCAAGGGCTGTAGGGGAAAGTGAATTAAGCCTGTGAGAGTAAGCACATGGCTTTTCTCCATGGTGACCTACTTTGTCCACCTCTCAAAACAATATGGAAAAAAGACAGCTGAGTAGTGATGGCCATTTGGTGGTAGAAATGATTGATAAGGAAATACAGAGCACAGATTTGCAAGGACAGAGCAATATAAAAACCAAAGCAAAGAGAAGGAAATAGGTCATTACTACAGTGTCCTTGTGAGAAATAAAACAAGCAATATTAATTCTTATCCAAACATTTTATGAGTGCATTGTTCATTAAATTATACTGATGCCAATCCTTGGGACTGGCAACAATATGCTTGATATATGAGATTTGTTTACATAATTTGTGTCCAGATTGGTTCACCCAGTTACTTCATAAGGACAAGGTTCATTTTCATGTTGGCAAGTTAGCTCTATACAGATAAAGTTCTGTTCCTTTGCTCTAGCTCATATGCTATTCAATTTGGGTCTCTCCCAAGCACAGGTGATTGCTCATGTGGATAGTTTGGTAGAATTGATTCTAATAATAATAATAATTATTATTACATTTATAATATTATTATTATTATTAGTGGTGCTGGGGATTGAACCCAGGGCCTTCTGCATGCAAGGGAAGCACTCTACCAACTGAGCTATATTCCCCAGCCTCTTTATAATTATTGAAAAGATGACTCAAAGCAATTTCTCTCTTGATAAAGGTAATGAATAACATTAAGAAAAACTTGTTCCCCTTACCAAACACTTAAGCTTTCTGTGTGTATTATTTCATTTAATCTTCATGAAGCTACCATTTTTAGGTAAGGAAATGGGCTTTAAAAAGTTAAGCTTGCCATATAAGTTATATGGATATTAAACAATGAAGATGAAATTTGAACACAAGATAATGCATATCTGTCCAGCACTTTTACAGTTGCATTTACAGATGTTCTTCCACTTTATCTTCTCAGTCTCATGAAGTAGTCAGGAGTTATCCTATTTTTACAAATGTAGGAATGAAGGTTTTGAGAGGCCACTTAGTTGGCAGGTGTCAGGTCAGTTTTGAAAGTCAGGTTTCAGTATCTTTTAATTATCAGACAGCCAAGGTCAAGCATGTGTTTATTTATGCTAAGCTAAAGACTATACAGTCCAAAACAAAATGTGGGTTTCATAATTATCCAGATTATTCAGGCCTCCATAGAATCCAACCAATTTTATTTTTGTTTAATGAAATAAAGAACATGTCTGAAATACAATTCATTCTTGGCTACTTATTCTATTATGTTTTCTAACTGGGGTCCCTCAAAATTATGAGATAACAAATGTATTTGTCATATTCTTTTTAATGCATTATGTTTAGTAACAATTTTTGTTTTAGTAAAAAATTATGTTTGAATAGTAAGGAATAATATTCAGATTTTTAGAACTATAAATTTTTATCTTTTGCTGATTATTGATATTGAATACAGTATTTTTTAGCTTTAGGAGTCTCAAAGTTTGCCTTGAAACTGTATGGACTGATGAATAAAAGTTTTATATTTTAAAACAAAGCTGGTTTAAAATAGGTAGGTAGTAGGAGGATAACAATCTGTTATAGATAGAGAGAAAATGGATTTAGAGTTTCAAGTAATACATTGAAGCTCTATTCCTGCTTGGATTGTGCATATTTAAGCTCATTTTAAACTATGTGTGTTTAACTTGATTTCCACACAAATTGATAATTCAGAACCTCTAGTCAGTGGTTCCAAATGAAGCAGATTACTATGTTTAAATCGCAGTATCATAAAAGTCATTTTGTTAACAGATCCTCCTTTAAGGAGGTATACATTTGTTCACACATGCACTTGCACAACTGTACACACAATGTACACATCTGTGTGGGGCAAAAAAATTTTCAGCATACCTTTTAACTAAAGAAGTGCTATTTACTTGCTCCGACTTTTTGTTAATAGACATTATACTTTCTTGTGTTTCTGTTTGTATGTATATGTTTGCATCTATGTTTATGTACATGCATATTAATTTAAAAATAAAAGGAAATCTTTAGCCCTATATGTGTAAATAATTATTGCATGTTTAAGTATGGTTGTCTTTGACTTTATAGAACATTTTCTCCCAAATCAAGCAGCCAGAAGATTCTTATTGAGAATCTGCTTTGTGATTAGCTGTATGCAAAGAGGAAGATACAGAAGCATAAGCCATTCTGACCCTGTTTTGTTTTGGTTTTTGTACTGTGGATAGAACTCAGGGGTGCTCAACACCGAGTCACATCCCCAGCCCTTTTTTGTATTTTGTTTAGAGACAGGATCTCACTGAGTTGCTTATGGTCTCGCTAAGTTGCTGAGGCTGGCTTTGAACTTGTGATCCTCCTGCCTCAGCCTCCTAAACTGCTGGGATTACAGGCAGGCACCACTGTGCCCTGTTGGTCCTTGTTTTTAAGAATTATAAAAATAGGAAACATGTGGTTGGGTGGGCACATCTGCAATCCTGCAACTTGGGAGGCTAAGACAGGAGGATTGCAAGCTCCAGGCCAGCCTCAGCAACTTAGCAAGAACTTGACTCAAATAAAAAAATAAAAAAGACTGGAATACAGCTCAGTGGTAAAACACCCCTGGGTGCTTTGAACCCCTGGGTTCAATGCTCAGTACCCCCCCCCCCCAAAAAAAAGGGACATGGTGGCAAGGATGTGGTACAGCAGATACTCAGAGTGCTGATGAGAGTGGAAACTGATTCACTTGTTCTGGAAACCAGTTGTTGCTACTCAATCAAGTTGAAGATGGATACACCTGGAGACCCAGAAATTCCATTTCTAGGCATTTACTATAGAGAATCTCTGGATGTGTACACAAATAAATGGAAGAAAAACATGAATTGCAACTTTTTTTTGTAATGCGAATAAACTAGAAAGATTCCCAAAGCCTATTCAAAGTAGAACAGATGGAACAAAGAGAATTTTTATATATTGGAATTATATACCTATAAAAATTGCTATGGCTATAGGGAAACATGGATGAAGCTCAGAAACATAATTTTTTTAAAAATCAGAAAAATACGTTCAGTGTGATTCCACCTTCATAAAATTGAAAAACTAGACAATGTATTTGTTATGGATATAAACAATATTCTATTACAAGAAAGAAGGAAATGATTGATACTAAGGTCACCCTTAGGAGAGAGAGTGGAGGATGTGATCCAATATGGCATTGAGAGGTTCCAGATTATATTCTATTTCTTAACCTGGCTGGTGGATATATAAATACTTGTTTTATCAGTGGTCCTTAAATTGTATGTATATCCTATATGCTATCTTATATGTATTTTCGAAATACAATTTTTTAAAAATGTATCAGAAAAAAGAACAGAAGACTTTCTCCCCCACACCCACATTTTCCGTAATGTGTTTTTCATAATTAAAATGAAAATGATGCATTTTTAGAGAAGTGACAATATTCTGACTTATCCTAAATAGATCACAAAATATAAATTGAAGTAACTTTATTTAGGACCATGGATTTCACAAATAACCTGGGAAGCACCAGTGTTAAGAAAGAACTTCCCAAGGAGGAAGTTTTACCAACACATACTCTTGGGTAGCTCAGATGCTGTTAGTTCTGTTCTTGGGCAGGAAGCTTCTCACTCTTGGACATGCACATAACATTCTGAGTTGAAGGGAGACTTTACACAGTAGAAGCAATTTTTTAGAAACAGCCAACAATCTCCTCTCCAAAGGTTTATCTAATCTCCCTTCGCCTCCAGAGATTAAATTATCTCCCTCTTTCGCTGCTGCACTTTGTAAACACTCCCATCTTTGCACAGATCCCAAGTAGTATTGTTATTTGTTCGGTTTGTCCCCTCTAGGCTCTGAGCTCTCTGAAGGCAGAGCCTAAACCATAGTCTCTTTGTATCCCTGTTTCCATCATTTTTCCTGGAGTAGAGTAACTGCCCACTTAATGTTCATTAAACTGAATCAAAGAAGGAAAAAAAAAATTAAATGTAGTGGGGGCTGCATTTGTAAGACACATGGCTACAGAAACCTGAATATTGTGAAAAGCTCACCAACTTTCATGCAGAAGGAATCAATACATATCTTTCATATTTAAATAGAAGATCTTGAGATAATACATTGTCTAGCATAAAAACTTACGAACATTACACAAGCACAATAAATTGGTAACTTCTGGCTTTTATATACTCTGTGCCACCTTCGCCATATCTACCCTTGTACATGCAGTGCAGGCCGCAAAACTAAAATTTTGTCTTTTTAACAGTGAGATATCAGAGGGCCTTGACTTCTACTTTGTCTAATGGTATGCAGGTTGAGAATATGATAGCAGAACCAGCCATGCAGGGCAATCAGATTATTTGCTGATTATAACCTTCTGTTATAAAGAATTTGAAAATGCTTCCATGTCACAAAATAGTAAACCCAAATGTTTGCAAAATGGTTCTTATCAGGACCAATAGGAACACGGTAGCAATTTTCCTCTGGCACCTAAACATTTGCAGAATATTGATATGACACTTTTTCACAGAATGTCTCAAGTCTTTAGACATCTCCCCCAGGCAGAAAAGAAAGAACATCTTTCTTCTTCCACTACTGCCTTTCCTGGGTTTTGAGTGGTGGGTCTGTGCTGAAGCAATTAGCCTACCTTTGTTAAAAATAAATTAATCCAAAACTCTAGACCAAGGGCAGTTGATCCTTGTAGGCCTGATCTCTGGGGACAGGGTTTTTGTTTGTTTGTTTTTGTTTTTCAGATTTAGTTTGGTAGAAATTAATATGAAATTTCTCAAAAGTATGCTCATTACATATTGAAGTGGGGGGGAACCACATACAAGTATGCAGGTAAATAGTTTATTGATTAAAATTTCTAATCAAACACTCAATCCAAGCTGCCTTGGTACAGGCTAACCTAAACTACTGATACAAGCATTTTGAGTGACTTATATAGCCAAATGTGTCAACTTTATGTCCCAATTCAGAATGGATTTTTCTTCCCCCCCCCCCATACTGGAATCATTATATAAAATACTGGTTAACAGTGTGGGTACTAGAGTCAGGTTGTCTGGGTATGACACCGATTCCACCACTGTCTCACTGTGCGGTTAAGTGACTTTCTAGGCCTTTGCATCTGAGCTGTAGTACTTACCACTTGGTATATTATAGGCATTAAAATTATGTCAATACATGTCAATCACCTAGCATAGTGTATGACAATTATTGATTGCTACATGAGGGTTTATTAGGAAGCTAATGAAATTTAACATTGGGGGTCTTTATTCGCACAGGCTACCTCCAAGTCCTCAGGAGGGGGCCCTAGTAGAGGGTTTATGTGATGGTTAACTTTATGTGTCAACTTGACTAAGCTAAGAGATGCCCAGATATCTGATAAAACATTATTTCTAGGTGTGTCTGAGGGTGTTTCCAGAATAAATTAGAATTTGAATCAATAGACAGTAAAGAAGTCCTCTCCAATGTGGTCAGGCATCATTCAATTCACTGAAGGCCTGAATAGAACAAAAGTGGGGAGGAAGAGAAAATTCATTTTTTGCTTGAGCTAAAACATCCATCTTCTTCTTCCATGGACATTGACACTTCTGGTGAGTGTTAGCTATTACTGTAACAAGACACCTGAGAGAATCAGCTTGAAAAAAGGAAAGGTTTATTTTGGCATGGTTTTGGAGGTTTTAGTCCATGACTGATTGTCCCTGTTGCTTTGGGCCAGAAGTGCCCAATACATCATGAGAGGGGCATGTGTTGGAGGAGGCCCATTTGCCTCATGATTGGGTGTGAAAGAAGAAGAGGAAGAGGCTAGGGTGCCAATATCCCCTTCAAGGACATACCTCCACTGACCTAACTTCCTCCGACTGGGCCTCTTAAAGGCTCCATCATCTTCCAGTAGTGCCACAGGCTGGGGACCAAGCCTTTTAACACATGCGCCTTTGGGGGACATTTTAATGTAGCAACCAACTTTCCTGGGTTTCTGGCTTGCAGACAGCAGCCATAGGACTTCTTAATCTTCAGAATTGCATGAGCCAATTCCTTATAATAAATCTTCTATTTGATATATCCTATTGGGTCTAATTCTCAGAAAAAGCTTATAAAGTTCACTTTTTTTCTTTTTTCTTTTTTTTTAGTTATATAGAGCAAGTGATTTTAGCTGCAATCTATTAAGGCTATTATCACTCTCCATGTCAAATTCTACTTTAATCATTTTCACTTGTGTTTGGAGGCATTTGAGCTATACTACTAGCATTTTTGGAACCTAGGGCAAGTTGAATTTTGGATGTACCATTTTAACGGAAAATTGGAAGCACACTTTGGGATATTTCAATAAAACAATTGGGAAATGACTGACTCCTAATTTGAATAAAAAAGAAAGGTGCTGCTTGGTGCCATGGCACATGCCTGTAATCCCAATGACTCAGAAGGCAAAAGGGAGGCACTAAGCATCTCAGTGAGACCCTGTCTCTAAATAAAATATAAAAAGTAGGGCTGTGGATGTGGCTCAGTGGTCGAGCCCCATGGTACCCCACCCCCGCAAAAAAGAAGAAGGCTGAGCCAGGAAGAGCACAAACTGAGACCAGTTTGGGCAATTTACAAGACCCTGTCTCAAAAACACAAAAAGGGCTGGAGATGTGGCTGAGTGGTATGGTGTCCTGGGTTCAATCCCTAGTACTGCAAAATGTAAGTAAAATAAAATGTGCCCTCTTCTGTCATTCATACATGTTTTTGTTAAATAACTAAGAGAAAATTTAAATAAAAACTAATGGTGTATGAAAGAAAAGTCATAAAAATGCATGATGAAATCAGTAGAATGTGCTCAAATGTCAAAAAACAAATTGAACAATTTTTTTCCCCAGATCATTCCAAAAGCAGTATTTCCTTAAAAGGACAGAACTTTAGAAGAAGTGTTGGATAGACTCCTGGATTGTTTGGTACTCTAATTTAATGAAGAAATCATAAGACCATATTAAAAATAGAAATTTCTTGATGATTTGATCCAAAATGCTGAAACTGACAAAGGAGACACAAAACTCAAAATATGCTTCTGCAATAAGGAAACAAGTGACAAGGCTAAATAATGAGTGAGCCCAACTTTTATTGGTGTTCTGAATTTTTGTAGCTCATATACAGAAAAACTTTTACAGGTTTTCCCAAATCAGACATCAACTCTAAAATGTAATATGATGTGAAAAATGAATTATAAAATGGAAACATACATTTTAAAATACAGTAATTTTTTAAAACCTCCAACCCTGATCAGCCATGTTGAAAGGAATGATTAAATTTTTTAAAATGTTTTCTACAGAGAATTTTATTGTAATATTATTATCATATGAAGAGGTGATTAGAGAGTATGCAGCAAAAAACATTGGCACAAAGTTTCACAGTCACATGTCAGGAAATTTATTTCATTTTATTTTTGATAACTTTATTTATTTTTATGTGGTGCTGAGGATGGAACCCAGTGCCTCATGCACGCTAGTCAAGTGTGTCACCACTGAGCTACAACCCCAGCCCAGGAAATTTATCAATAAAAAATATCATGACATTTCCAGCTTTTTGATGTTTGTGAATGTGAAAGATTTTATCTTCTGGAGGGGGGGCACCACAATGTCTCCCATTTTTTATGCTCTAGTTGTAAGGTGATTGACACTTCCCATTGAACTTGAATAGACTGATAGTGGATGGCGAGGTACTGTAGTAGGCAGAATAAAACATCCCCCAACTGCTCACAGCCTAATCTCCACAACCTGTGAACACGTCATTTTAGCTGGCAAGGGAGACTTAAGACTATAAAGTGACTGATTTCAAGATAGATTTTTCTGCATTATCTGGGTGGGCTCAGTGTAACCACAGGTTCCTATAAGTAAAAGGAAGCAGCTGTGATGCTGGGTCGGAAGACAGAGGAAGAGGCAATGAGCCAAGGAGGACAAATGGCCTGCAGACACTGGAAAAGGCAAGAAAATGCATTCTCCTTAGAGTCTGCAGAAGGAAGGCAGCCCTGCCATTATCTTGATTTGAACCCAGCAAGACCCATTCCAAACATATGGCCTAGCCTCTAGAACTATTAGAGAGTAAATGTATGCTGTTTTAAGCCACTAAGTTTGTGGTAACTTGTTATGGAAGAATGCAAAACTAATAGAGATGCTATATGATTGCAAAGGTTAGTTTATAAAAGGAGATAATAGCATTCATCTGATTTTCTTCACGTCCCATCACCATGGCATGAGGAAGTAAAAAGACTACACAGTGAGGCCATGTACGTAAGTGTTCTCACCACTAACCTCAGCTGAGGTCCCAGTACACAGTCAGCATGGACTCTAGATAACAAGCAAGTGAGTCACAAAATGACTGCAGACCCAGCCACCTGAGAACCTGAGCAAGGACTGTCTAGTTAAGCTCAGTCAACACCCAGAACTATGGGAGATACTGATAAAACTATTGTTGTTTAAAGCCCTTAGGTTTGGTTGTGATTCACTGCACAGCAATAGAGAGGTACAAGAGTGTATGCCAACTTTTAAAAATGTATCATTTGTCTTGATTTGTCTCATTTTAAATATTCACTTTCATATCTAATTTTGTATTTGTAAATTCTCCTCTTTTTCCTAGAGAGAGCCCCTTCAGATTGTCAAGTTTCAACTCCCCTCCCACTGCCCCAAATCTGGTTTGGTTCCTGCATGTAGCTACAATTTCTTCTTCAAAATGTGGGAGAAAACATCATATTTGGAATTAAACACACTTGTGAATTTTTGTTATAAAGCAAGATTTCTTTTTAGAAGTTGAAAAGAACCTTCATTTTGAAACCACTTTAAAATGTTAACAAAAGCAAAATTTAAGCTTATACTCCTTATTCATATCACTGTAAATGTCAACTGCCTTTTCATTTAAGATCAAAATAAGAGATCCTTACTTTCACAGATGTAAAACTTCTTCTGGGAATAAGATGATATATTCAACAGACGTCTCCTAAGTGATTCTTTGCTGAAAGTGACAACTTTGTACAGCAGTGTGATACCAAGAAAAGACAGAAAATATCTGACATATTATGGTTCTTGGAACAAATTACAGAAGAAAGTGCTCTGTAAATAATAACATACAACGTCCCAGAATGTAGTCTGGGCACTTATATTTACTTTGGAAGCTGGCACAGTGGGTCTGCTTGAACCCCAGCTACTTGGGAGGCTGAGGCAGGAGGAGCACTTGAGACCGGGAATTCGAGACCAACATGGGCAACATAGTGAGAAACTCTCTCTTTAAAAAAAGAGAGAAAAAGAAAAATATATATACACTTAGGTGAGAGCCACCGTTCTGAAATAACCAGCTCTGATTTCAGGAATCTCTGTACTCTCAATTGCACTCTCCTCTACAATCTTTCCACATTCTGTCAAAGCTACTTCATTTTTTCAGTTGATTTTCAGTCTAAAAGAAAGAGCTCAGGATACTAAAGCGATGCATGGGCCACAGAGTCAAATGAGCATAGAGCTCTGGGATTTCAGAGAGTTTACACAAGGCTAACTCACTTCAAGCTGGTAGAACTGGGAGGGGCTAAACCGGCTGGCTAGAAAAACTGGTCCTCTTGCTGTAGTCATTCAAATGATTTCTACAGTGTGGATAATTCCCACAATTCTGAGACTGCGCATTTTAATATCTGGGAACTGTGTTGTGATTATCATCAACTTTTCCATGGACGTATAAACAATTCCCCAGAAAGATGTTATGTGCTTTTCTCATTAAAACAAACAAACAAAAAAACCTACATGGTAAAATGTTGGGCTTGCTGACTTCAGATTTGAGAAGATTTTGTTCATGTTCAGAAAATCAGGAAGGAGAATATGAGAGAAGCTTTGCTGATTTATTCAGTTGATTACTTGAGGAAAGGGATGGATTGTCTAATATATAAATTGTCTCATTTTTCCAGGTTCAGATTAAAACATGAGCTGTTAGTTGAAAAATTGGAATCACTTTCAAAGGGCATCCTAGATTCCCTGTTCCTCTTTGGCCCAGGCGTTCCTGTCTCTTTCGTGGATTCTGCTAGCAGGGTTAATCTAAGCAGGAAGTTTGGGGCTACAAACCAGTTTCTATAACAGAAAAAAGACAGGGAGCCAGAAATAATGAGGAAAGTCGAGAGAGGGCAGATGGCCTCATGTCAGCTTTACAAATCCTGATCCTAAGTTCCTTTCCTTTTAGGGTTGCTTTCCACCAGATTTCTTTGATGAGGTTAGGACTGCTCCTTTCTTTTCTCCCCTTCCAGAAGTTACAGAGTTGTGAAAAATCCTAACAGCTTAGATGGGTATAGCAAAAAACTTTCACACACATTTGTACTTAATTGTTACACATGAAGTAGACATAATCACACTTTTTTTCCCTCCCTTTCTGTTAGAAGGCTGAGGTTCAGGACAATACAAATTATTCAATGTGCTGTATCTCTAGTGAGTAGGAAAGCTGGAACTTAAAGTCATTCTGATCCAACCAATGGCATTTCTGCCCTACTGCAGATATACAATGATACATCTGGGACTTTGTCTCATTATCTATTTTTATTTATTTTGTATTCCTGAGGCCTAGCATCATGCCTAGCACTTACTGTGTATTCATTATATTTCTGTTGCATAAAAAGCTAGGATTTGCTGACCATCATTTATGAAGAGGAAGATTTTATCTAGGAAGTTGTGGGAATTTTGATTCTTTGCACAGTTCAGAGAAGTCCGAATCCAAACCATTTAGGGAAGAGTGCAATAGCTCCTTGAGCATGCCCTATTTTCTTTTCAAGGCAGATTCTTAAGATTGAGGAGGTTTGAAGGACACACTTCATAAGTCAAATTTGCTGAATGCAGGCATTGTTTCTCTGTGGGTGCCCCACTGCTTATTTCCCGTTTCGTCCTCACCTTCCAGTTTCAGTCTCAGATGTCATTGAGGACAATGGGCTCTGTGTCAGGCTTTCATGGGGTTACTGGGGGCAAAGGATTACCCAACCCTACTGTATCCCTATCCCTGTACTGCCCAAGACCAAGTATCTTAAAATAAATTCCTTCAAAATCCTTCTTGGAGGCAGCCAAATTTCTGATTTTCTGATTTTGTATAGGTGCACATTGCAGGAAAGTCACTCTTAATAACTGCTCAGAAAAGGATAAAAAACAGCTAACACTTTAAGTCTGATTAGACTAGAGGATTGTCTTTAATAAGTAGTACCAACAGCCTAACACAGTATGCCAAGGTGATGAAGACAAAAAGAGTCTGGAGAATGGCTGTCCCAACTTTCCTGCTCATTAGAGATAGTACTTTGAATACTTTTAAAAAAGTAATAAATTTAAAAAGTTTACATAAACAAACAAATATCAGCAGAGAAAACCTACACAGTTCTCCCCTCCCTCCAGAATATCATCATTATTATCAATAATGAGAGGTGTTTTGAAGAAAGGAAAAAAGCAAAGATGATGCAACTATTGGACCAATCTTTTTTAACTATGCTTTCCTTTACTTTTAAAGAGAAAAGTGAACTAAAGTGGATAAAGGGCTCCCTGTTGAACAACTTGATCAGTCTTTCTCTTGTCCAGAGCCAACCATACAAAGAGCAGGAAATTCAAAACCATTTACAAACTTCTTGTCTTACTCTTAGAAAACTATTCACATCATTCAAGAGGTTGCCTGGAAAAAGACACATAAAACACTGTAATGAAATATAATATACATTTTGAATAACTTCATACCATTTAATGGTCTAAACAAAGGACAATTTCTAGATCTCTTCCTTCTTATTATTTTTAAATCTATCACATAATTTTACATTTCCTATTTTACATCAGTTAGTTTATATCTTGTGTTCCTTTTCTACATTTGCTCTTTTAAGTAAGTCCTCAGTGGCTTTCATGTTTTGGTTACAAACTCTCTCTTATCTCTCATGGTGCATGTTTTCCTCCAGCTGCTTCTGTCTGTGGACTGTTCCGGAGCCTCTGTGTTCTCTGTACAGGAGCTGTAATCTATAGTCTAATCTTGGCTTGATTCTACAAATTAGTTCATGTCTCTGTTTATGCTTATTAGCATGGATTTCTGGCCAAATGACTATGTCAAATAAGAATTTAAATAAGGTTTAAAGGATCAGCAAGCATTGAATAAAATTATGTAATAGTGTGCTAGTTTTACATCATTTTCTAAAATTCCAACAAGGCCACACCTCTCATAAATAAAAAGATTAGTTCTTTGGGTTCTCTTCCCCCAGTGTTTCAGACAGATGTCTGTGTCTAATTCCATTTAATATACGAAAAGATCTATTTCTAAAATTCCTTAGCTGCTTTGGAAAGAAGAGAGCTGACGTTAAAGCTATATTATCTGCCCTCCCATTTTTCACAAGTAACAAAATAATTCACAGAAAACATACAGAAGAGCAGAAAGGAGAAACTGTTTCTCAGGGGTTGATTATTTAGATTAGAACTCATGAATGTGCTATTTGTGGGTTTTCATATTTGGCAGGAGATGAGGATTGAGGAGGCAGAAAGAAACTATAAATGTTCCAGGGCAGTTTCCTACATCTTCTGAACATATTTCGTGTGAAAGTTTCTCCGGCCTAAGGCACCTAGTTGGTTTGCTTTTTGCCCCGCCTCGGGAGAGGTGTCCCCCTTAATTACTATACTAATTATAATGGACAATAAATGGTAGTTTATGAGCTACTGAGGACCAAGCGGCTCTGGGAGTCTTCATTAAAACAGCAGCACAACCACAACCTCTGGAGGAACGCTATTATAGTGATTAGATGTTTATGTGCCTTCAATCATGTGCAGTTTTTATTGGGGAAAAAAAAAACTTCCTTTGAACTTTTTTTTCATTACAGCAAAACTTAAAGGTACAGGAAGGTAGAAAGAATAAGATAATGAAACCTCATGTAACCATGGCTCTCCAGTTTTTGTCCATTTTGTTTCATCTGTTTGTTTTTGTTTTTCCCTCCTGGGTCAGATAAAGATTAAATACCAAAACATGATGGCATTTTATTCCAGAGTATTTCAGTAAGGACCCTGAAAATGTTACAGTAACTTGATGGGTTACTGGACAAATTAAGAAACGTAAAAAAGCCTTCCCCTGGCAGAAGCGGTTGTCACAAAGGCTTTCTAGCATGGTATTTCTCCCTGGACAGTTGGAGGCGGCCTGGAGAAAAGACATAGACCCTGAGGCAGGTAACTGAAAGCCATCAAAGACACCTAACCCAGGCATGCGCATCCACGCCTCAGAGTTGCTAAGGCCTGGAGGAAGATAGAGGTGCAGGATATGGCGAGAGCCAATCAGAGGGCGCAAAGACTAATCAGTTAGCCAATCCAGATTCGAAGGTGAATCAAGTCCTCCGCATTCTGCTCACCCCACCCGTATCCAATCAGAGAGCCGGCTACTTTGGGCGGACTTTTCAAAACAGGGGAAACAAAACAAATCGCGGACCTTTAAAAGGTGCAACGCGACCAGAAACGATCTCCTTCCGCCTCTCAACCCGCTCACTGCCCTTTCCTCCGGCCCCGGATCAATCGTAGCATAAGCCCGATGTCCAGACTCCACCCTCGACCTTTGTAACCGGGCGGGGACTGGTTTGGTAAAGCCTACGAGAGCTGTCGAGGCCCAGAGAGAGGCTGGACACCGTGGCTTAGAGGAGGGACTCTTTTCCAAGGCTGTGGGGGAAGTGAAGGATTCCTCCGCGAGAGTCACGTGGCCCGCCCCCTTGGGGGCGTCGAAAACTCAAAACAAAAACAAGGGCTTTACTGGGGCCTCGCTGAGGCGACGGCGGTGCCGGTGGAGGCTAGGGTCGTGAGGGGCCGGAGCTGCGCCCCGAGGAGGGTGGGCGCACCCGGGGGCAGGATGAAGCCGGGGCTGTAAGGCCGAGGCCGGCGGTGGCAGGAAGGAAAGCTTGGATGTCGGCCCCGGGGCACCGCTGAAGCAGCAGGTCCCAGACCTCGGAGACTGGTCCGGCGCCCCCACCGCACCCCGTACCCTCCGGAGCGCAACGCCGGGGGGCTGGTGGAGGCGCACCTCCGGCACGGTGAGTGGGCCTCCCGCGATTGCTCTGGGTTTCTTTGTTCTTCGTCGAGACATCAGTGGGAATGGGGGAGGGTGATTAGAGAATTTTGGTTGCTGCCCATCCCTTACCCCCGGGAACAGCCTGGGTTCAACCCTTCGCTCCAGCCCCTGGGAGTTGCGGTAGGCTCTGTTGGTGGGGTAGATGAAGGGGGCAACAAGGCTAAATGCAATTCTCTGCCTCGGCGTCCCCACCTCTTTTTGTCACGGGGGCTTGCTTGGGTGGTGCTTCTGGGATTGGCAGCCCCAGAGCTCCGCACAGTTGCGGAACCCGAGCGTGAGAGTGGGTTTACCGGTGATGTTCCGGTGTGGGGTAGACTGAACCTCTGTATCCCTACCCTAGCCCGGTGGGCCACGCCCCTTCTCGTATTGGGGCGTCTGGCACTGGGGGGTGCTTAAGTAATTAGCACTGCGGAAGTGAATTGGGAAAGCTTGGGGGCTGGGCTCTGGCGAGGGGGTCTCTGATGCTGGGCTCCTCGGGCGGGGCGGAGCTCCAGAGTCTCCTCCCTCGGTTCTTTGTTCAGTCGCGAGACTTTTTCTCCCCTCCCTCCTATTGTGCAATACCGCACCCCCAGAACCCACTGCAGTAGCTTCCCCAGCTTTTGGCCCGACCCGGTGCAGTCCCCCCGGACAGAAGTCCTCTCCGGGCAGCTTCAGGTAGGGTAGATAGGCAGACAGTAGGGACACCGCCGCCCGCAGTTTCCTGTTTGTGAAACGCCTCAGCTAGGGCTGGCCGGTTTGGCCCAGCGCTGGCCAGCGGACGTGACCACGAGCCCTCCCCCTGCCACACCTCCTTGGCCCTCGGGGAGGATTCGGGTGGCGTTCTGGCAGACGGGACTGGTCCCCTCAGTGGTTCCTTGCCGGGGAGTGCTGGGGCGCCCCTCGCTGGAGGTATTGCCATCAGTTTTTCTGCCTTACTTCACCGTCCCCGCACCCCCAAGTTACGCTTTTAACCTTATGTGGTGTCTTTGCTACAGATGAAGGATTTGGGGGCAGAGTGCTTGGCAGATCGTGAAGGAGTTCAGCTCCTTGGATTGTTGAATTTCTATCTGGAACAAGAACAGAGATTCCAACCTCGAGAGAAAGGGCTGAGCTTGATCGAGGCTACCCCAGAGGTAAGTTGGCAGAAATTAGGACCTGCTCAAGCAGCTGATAAGGATTAGAGAAGGTGACCCCCCAGTTGAATGAAGACTAAGGCCAGCAAAAAAACAAAATTGGTTTTCCTGGAGTACTAAGAAAAACCTTAGTACCGTACAGGATCACTTTTTTTGTTTCTTAGCAAGAAGGGAAGTAATACCAAGTACAGAGAAGTGTTCTTCAAATGTTGGTATCGTCAGCCTACAATTTCTGAGTGGGAGACTCCTAGAAATTTGAGCAGTTCATTTCATACCTTCTGTCTATGAAATATTTATAGTAGACTCTTAACTGATTTTAGAAAAATAAAAACAAGCAAGGAAACGTCTCTCTGTTGCAAGGGAGTTGAATTATATTGTATTTGCCTTTGACCTCTGGAGTGTGGCAATAGTTTAGGTTATGTTGAATTGCTGAAGCTCTTCTATGATGTATATTTTTAAAAAGTAGTGTTTTACATCTTACATTTGATGAAGCTTTATTAATCACTTTCCTTCTGTGTTGTTGAATGTTAAAAGGAAAAGGTACCTTATTCTTTGAATCTGTGCATTATTCATGTAATTTTAAGAATATAATTAACTTTGGCTCATTTTTGATTGTAGAATGATAATACTTTGTGTTCAAGATTGAGAAATGCCAAAGTAGAAGATTTAAGGAGTTTAACTAACTTTTTTGGATCTTGCACTGAAACGTTTGTTCTGGCTGTCAATATTTTGGACAGATTTTTGGCTCTTATGAAGGTATTTTATCATTTCTGTGATTACATATTATGAATATGTTTTCCTTTTTCTATGTTCATTGTGTAGCACAACCTAGCACATAAGGGTTCAGTAACTATTAAGTGAACGTAACAAAGTCTATTATACATACGCATTTATAATAAGAATTGTGATTTTTGGTGCCAGATCAAGAGACTTTAAGTGTATTATATCTTATGTTAGGTTTTGCTGTACCTCTTAAATACTTTCTCTTGGAAAATGTGACAAAAAGGAGACTACTGTTTTTTCACTACTCAATATAAATATGTATACAGTTCTCAAAAGAAACTTTTCAGATTTTCATTTTCATCACATTTTCTATTAGAGCCTAGATGCTTTTAATACTGAAACACAAGTGAAATATAACAATATATTAAAAATAATACACACCCTTCCCTGTCTCTCCAAAGCAAGCTACAGTCTTATTAACAATGCCTAGCAACTGTTAGAAAAATGTGGTAATTCTCCTGCCAGTAGGATTGCTCTCAGCTGCTAGGTCAGTTTTCAGGGCACAGGAAAGAAAAGGATAGCCATCTGTCCATGACATCTTTTATACATATCCCACATGCTGCACAAACTGATGTAATATTTCCCTTGGGCAACATTATGTACTAGCATGGAATCGTTCCTAAAGATTTTTGCATAAAAAGTTGTAGAAAGTATTGTTTTTATATCCAAAGAAGTAGTGGGGGTTTTTAATGTTGAAAAGCTTAATTTTTTGAGTGAGATTATATTTCAGATTTATAAAATTCAAACAGTACAGAGTATTACTCAGTGCTGGAAATCTAACTTTTCAACCTGAATTAAATTTTTTCCCTTGCAATTAAATAATTTAAATGCTTTAAAAGCCTTTTTTTTTTTTAATTTTAAATTGGATTTTGTTTTTACTGGTACTAGGGATGGAACCCAGGGCCCTCTGCCACTGAGCTACATCCCCAGCCCTTTGTTATTTTATTTTGAGAAGGGGTTTCACTAAGTTGCTGAGTCTGGCATTGAACTTGTCATCATCCTGCCTTAGTCTCCTGACTTGCTGGGATTTCAGGCATGTACTGCCATGTCAGGCCTAAAAAGGAATGTTAAGGTCTAAAATGTAAAAATGAGCATAATTGTGGGTAAGGCAAGTATATTTAAGAGAAGCAGCTTGATTGCGTTCTGTCTTAAGAGTGGGGGCATGATTACAATATATTTTTAAGTGTCTGCTTTACTTACCATGATAGTTGTTAAAAGAATTCCTTTGTTCTTTGTTTTCCAGGTGAAACCTAAACATTTATCTTGCATTGGAGTCTGTTGTTTTTTGCTGGCTGCTAGAATAGTTGAAGAAGAATGCAATATTCCATCCATTCATGATGTAATCCGGATTAGTCAGTGTAAATGTACTGCTTCTGACATAAAACGGATGGAAAAAATAATTTCAGAAAAATTGCACTATGAATTGGAAGCTACTACTGCCTTAAACTTTTTGCACTTATATCATACTATTGTACTTTGTCATACATCAGAAAGGTCAGTGGGATTAAAAATTATTGTTTTGTACTTTGAGCATTGCTATAAAGAATTGAATGCCCTTTTTCAACCTGTACTCTTTTTGGTTTTTGGTCCTGGGGATGTGGCTGAGTGGTTAAGTGCCACTGAGTTTTGGGGTCTTATTAAGTTGCTTAGGGCCTTACTAAGGTGCTGAGGCTGACCTTGAACTTGGGATGCTCCTGCTTCAACCTCCCAAGTCTCTGGGATTATAGGCACACCACCATACCCAGATCAGCTTACACTTTTAATAGCAAGTCCTTAAAATCATTTAAAACTTTGACCTTTGCATTTTATAGGAAAGAAATACTGAGCCTTGACAAACTAGAAGCTCAGCTGAAAGCTTGCAACTGCCGACTTGTCTTTTCCAAAGCAAAAGTAAGTCTATTTCTTACACATGTCTCATAGTTTCAATTTTGAATTTTTTAAAATACATTTTTTTTCTTTTCTCTCTTTTTTTCCTTTTGGTAGCCATCTATATTAGCTTTGTGCCTTCTCAATTTGGAAGTAGAAACTTTGAAATCTGTTGAATTACTGGAAATTCTCCTGCTTGTTAAAAAACATTCCAAGGTAAATACCTTTAGTCCAAGTTTTTTTCTTGATATCCCCCACCCCCACCCTACCCCCCCATGGTACCTTAAACATTAAGTAATGTTATGGGGTTCTTAACTTTTACATTCCTTTTTTTGTTTTGGCAGTGCTGGGGATTGCAAGGCAAGCACTCTACCAACTGAGCTATATTCCCAGCCCCACATTCTTTTTTTTCAAGTATCTCAAGTATAAATTCAGCTTTGAGTATTAAGCTCGATGGGAATTTGATCAGTTAGTGAAGCACTCTTCATGCAGGTATCCTTTCTGGCATGTAGCATTCATGCCAGAGAGTAATAAAACTCTGTGTATTGCCACATGTACATTGTTTTAAAATGCAAACTAGGGAGTAGACTTAATATGTGTATTAGTGGAATAGGATGACATCCCTTCACATCTGTAGGGCTGAATCATCATTTCATTTGTAGCATTACCAAAATAACATCAGTATTATTTCTCTTTTTAAGCCTCTTAGGCAGACCATTCCAGTGTTTTTGCAGTCACAACGAGGTATAAGGCAAAAACAAGCACAATTTGTGTTCATAAACTGAGGATCTAGTTGAGGAAATATATCATGAAGGTGATATGTTCTGTTATTTATTACTATGCTTTAGTGCAGATAGTAGTGAATGTAGGAAGTGTTTTGGGGCTGTTAGCCAAGATATGTGGCAGACCAAGAAAGGAGCCTGGTTGGTTTCTAAACAATTCTTGAAGCGTGAAGGTTTGCACAGTAAAAACTTATATTTAAGAAATTAGTAGTCTGTTAGAAGATGGATTTGGGAAGTCAAAATTTTAGGGTAGTCTTGCAGATAGCCACATGCAGGAATAAGAAAATCAAACACCAGCAGAAGTTTTCAGAGCCAAGCATGGAAATGAGGCAAGGAATTGTGAATGACCAAGATTTGGACTTAGTGATGAAGAGAGTATTGGCCACAATTCAAAGAAACTTGGAGGAAGTTCATTTGTGATGGAAGAAGTATGATTTTAAAGATACTTGTATACCCAGGGATGCATGTGTTTTGGCAGCCTGGAATAAAAACTCTTAAGATAAATTGTGGTTCGAGATTGAGTTTGGGAATTTTCCATGAAGAAGTGATAGTTGAAACCTAAAGAAACTTAGCGAGTCCTTGGGGTCAGTTGAAGCTCTGGGGATTTCATGTTGGCCTTCTCCTCCTTTAGAACCCAAGATAGAGATATCCAGACAAGTAAGAGCATGGTCAAGTTGGGGAAAGAGGTTTTTTAAGATGGAGGTGGCCAAGAGTATTGAATTTTGATGAGAGGTCTAGTATAGTGAAAATTGAAGGACATCATTGGATGCCTCAGGAGTGATGTTAATAGAGTAGTGAGAAAGGATTAGTTGAAGCCAGATACAGGAAGCTTAATATATGACTGGATGTAGTGGAAATGGAGGCCAAGATGATACAAAAATCTGCAGGTGGGGTTGTGGCTCAGTGGTAAAGCACTTGCCTGTCATGTGTGAGGCCCTGGGTTCGATTATCAGCACCTTAAATAAATAAATAAATAAATAAAATGAAGGTTAAAAAAAAAAAATCTGCTTCTTGTGGAAGTGCATGCAGTGTGAAGCATTTTGTTGGTAACTTCTAGGTTTTTTAATCATTTTATAGTTTTCATATGAACTTATTGATTGTGATATATGGGAGTATCATCAGCGAAAATTGATTCCATGAAATAAAGTGGGCTCTTCCCAGCGGTGGAGGAACTGTTTTTTTGGGAAAACCTCTTCTTTCATATTGATAACTTCTCCTTTAGTTTGTATCTGGTATCACAATATAAATGTATATTAGTAATCTATACAGTGACTTGTTATAGAAACAATTTTGATTTCTATAACAAAATGTTTCTGTAACAGAAGAAATGTTAAATTCCTTTGCATTGAGACTAGCGAAGAATATACTTGGGGAAAAGGGAGTATAATGTATTTGATAATTGATTTATTAACAGGCCTAGTATTAAGTGTGTTAGTGTAGGCAAACCTTGTATTGAATGCTATGTAAATTATACTTATAGTACTCTTCTTCTAAAACTGGTTCCCAAATTTTGGTTGCACTTAAAATCATCTGGGGAACTTAAAAACCTCTTGACACCCAGGTTATACTCTGTATCAACTAAATTTATAACATTTGGGGATGAAACCAGCCATTAGTATTCTTTTTACAGATCACCTGGTGATTCCAAGTACAGAGTTTGGGAACCAGTGCTATATCCTCTTCATTAAAATATTTTTCCCCCCTAGATTAACGACACTGAATTCTTCTACTGGAGGGAGTTAGTATCTAAATGTTTAGCTGAATATTCTTCTCCTGAATGTTGCAAACCAGATCTGAAGAAGTTGGTTTGGATTGTTTCAAGGCGCACAGCTCAGAACCTCCACAATAGCTACTATAGTGTTCCTGAGCTGCCAACAATCCCAGAGGGGGGTTGTTTTGATGAAAGTGAAAGGTAAGCAGATATCTTGACTAATTAGACTTCCACAGACTATTACTGATTTTTACACTTAAAAAAGAGCTGTGGATTACTACAAAATAAGGCATTAGAGAAAGCTCCTATTCTAAAGGCATAATTTCTTCAGATAAAATGAACCAGCAGTTTCATTAAAATGGTAGTAATTTACAAGCCCCCCCCCTTTAAAAAAAACTTTGTCTCCTGCTCTTTGAAATATAGATCAAATAAGTAGTATTCTAGGTCTTTTAATGTTAGCATGAATTTCTAATATGGTGCTATGAGGAAGAGAGTGAGGAGTCAGTGACTGGAAAATAAAGGAGCCGTCATCACTACTGTGGCCAAGTTCTACAGATGTTCTTGCAGTTTTATCAAATGTCATTTTCTTGTTTAGAATTTGTTTTTGTAAAGTGTACACTTTTAAATAAATTTGATTTTTTTATGCTATGGAGATAAAAGACTAGAATTTTCATTCTTTTAGTTGGTTTCTTTGATATTTGAGAGGATTAGTGATGCAATTATTGATACAAAAAGGGCATTTAAATAGACTATCGGATAGGAGATATGTTGTCTTTAGTTTGCATTTCTTGAATTTAAAATACTTAGAATTCATTAGTTACTGCAAGAGTTGTCTTTTGGTATAAGAATAGTAGATTGGCAAGTAGTAATTTGTGTAAACTTCTTCAAGAAAAATCTGTATTTTCTAATGGGATTACAATAGATTCCACCTTAGGAAGTCCTTACAAGTCAAATTCAGCTCTATATTGCAAAGAATAACTTCTGTATACAAAAATCCTAAGGCTAGAGATATTCATATATAGCAGGTTCAGTTTCTTTTTTGTGTAAAGTATCTGTGTGTTTTAAGTAATGATCCCCTCTACTTGTCTCCTTTTCTCTTTAGTGAGGACTCTTGTGAAGATATGAGTTGTGGAGAAGAGAGTCTCAGCAGTTCTCCACCCAGTGACCAAGAGTGCACCTTCTTTTTCAATTTCAAAGTGGCACAGACACTGTGTTTTCCATCTTAACTCTAATTGTTCTGTGTCAGGGTTTAACGTCTACCGGTTTTAAAGCAATAAATGGGGGAGTAGGTAGTTTTCTGGTTCAGCCCCCATCCAGGCAGGAATTACATGGACTGGAATACCTACCTTCTATTTATTATTCAGATCAGATCTGGCCTATTTTCATATTTAATCCTAAGCCATCAAATGGGTTAGTGCCTCTTAAATAATTAACAATACTTTAGACATTGGCACTTTATTTTTGTTGTTGATCTTTAACTACTTGGGGCAGGAGGAAAGGTGCTGATACCTTTGTTACTTTTCAAGAAGATTTTTAAAGTTAAGTAGTATAGCTTAAGCTTTTTAATAAAGCCTTCAGGTGTCTTTATTTAACAGATTGGGAGTGTGCAAGTGCTTCCTTAGCAGGGACAATGGTTAATCCTTTAATGGTTTATCTTAGATTTTCTTCTCTCCCCATTCTTAGAACAGAGACTATACAGTACTCTTAAATGTCAAACACATATTCTGTTGTTTTTTAAATGATCAGTGTACTATTTGATACAGATCCTATAAACTTAGGAATTGTTAACATTTCTGTGAATTTTAGTATATAATGTCTTTCATTGAGGTTTCTGCTAAAGCAGAAATAATTGTTAGGCTAGAGTTGTTAGATAGTTGCATTCTTAATGCCTAAGTATTGTCAGACTATAGTATTATTTTAATGTTATTAAAAAAATCCATAATCTGCTAGTTTCGCATGTACCTGTATGAAAGCAATACAGGAAGTTAAACAGAACTAGGTAACTATGGAATTGATAAATGTTGATTTAGTAGCACATTTTATTTTATTTTCTTATATTAAAAAAGTCTGCATGATCACATTTTATTTCCTTTGTAATTCACATTTCAAAAATAATGTGTTAGTATATGGGTGCCAAGATTTTAATATGAAGTGAAAAGAACTCCAGTGTTTGTAGTATTATAGTTTTAAGCAAATCTTTGGTGATCTAGCCATAAGGATGGAGATATATAAACTCTGTACACAAAAGATTTTGTACAGAGAATTTTTAACTTTATAAACTGTATATGAAAATGTAAATCTTTCATATTGTACATAAAATACTGTATTTTTTTACCTTGTGTGTGATAGTCTAGTCATTGCATGTAAATATAATTTATTGTGTATTCAGTGTTATAATCAGACATTGATGACTTACTTTTTTACTGGTAAGTCAACATCCATTGGATGTTTTCTGAAGTGAATCTTTTTGAAGTGATAATAGATTACAATTCAAAATAAAAATATTAATGAATTCTCCTTATTTGCATTCACATCTTAATTGCTTGCTGAATTTCAATAAGAAAGCTCAAAATGCCTCCACATGCCTCCACCATCAGCCTTCTAACTGGCTACCAGAAGTCCTTTGGGTAATAGTTCCTTTCCACAGTTTTGCTCTACCTTGAAAGTACCAAAAGCAAATCTGTCACTTGAGGATTGACTTATCTGTGGGGTGGATTCATATTAAGTAAGCTCTCAGAGACTGGGAATTAACCTGAATGCCTATTAAATTATGGGGAAAGGCAACAGGTATCAAGTAGACCAGAATGCCCAGGTCGACAGATCAGTATAATCTGACAAATCAAATTCTAATCAGAATGCTGCTTGGTGAATAAGCATGGATGGATCCCTGCTGGCTTCTGGCTATTTGGATCTTTAGTCTCGGGTGGTTTTACAAGTGGTGGTCTTGTTTTTGTAGAAGTTTTCCCCATCTCAGTTGATTTTGTAGACTTTGTTTTTGTGTTGGTTGAAAAATGAGGTATACTGAATATGGTTTTCATGAAATACCGTTTCTTTCTTGGAGATAAGGGCATATTTTCCTACCCTTCCAGTGGAGAATCTGCATGAGGACGATTCTCTGAGCAATTTTGGCAAATAATGAACAAAATATTCTGCTTTCGGATTTTGGTTTGTTGAGATGTAGAAGTTATTTGTGACTTTCCAAATCTTGTGACTCTCTTCAGTTCCTCCAGGGTTGTACTGCTTCTTGTTAGATGCTCCTTCTGAATGAGCTGGTTATAATTTTATTTGTACCCTTTTCTGATTTTAAGTATATTTAGTCTAAACTAAATTGAGTTCCCAAACCTGATTTTTTACAACTGGCCATTCTACTTGGAAGTTTCTGATCACTCCTAAACCTGTTCTTCCTGTATGTCTATCTCTTCAAGTCGGAGATATGCTCATCTCTGCCTGTTTACTGAAGGGTCACCAGCCTCTATCATTTATGTGATTTTCTTAATGCTGTTTCTATCTCTTACTTGGTCTCTTTTTCTGTCCCTTGTTCGGATCTGTACTCTTAGCAAGTGTTGTTATAGTATGTTAGTGATTTTTCGTTTCAGGCTTTTTGTTGATCTCTTCCTTGCTACCTATACATCCTTTTAAAATATGTAAAATTGATGTGAAAAATTGTTTAATAGATCCCAATCAGAAAATCTATATCATGACATATAGTCTCTTCCTAATGTGTACCTGTTTCTGGCTTGTTTTTCCATACCACTTCCTACAGCTTAAAAATTTGTGTTAAGAAAGAAAATCGACTAGCTATGTGGAAGATGGACTGGAGCAGGTGTGTGCGCTTTGCTGTTTCTGTTGTGCATAGTGAAGTATTTTGTCAGGGCCCTGGGTCTCTACCCATCCGACCCTGCTTCTACCCTTCCATGCAGGAAGTTGAGATTAGATAAGTAATGTGCTTTAATTTCCTGTCACACTCAGTTGATACTCAGGTTAATTACAAAGGCATTGGTTGTGCACTTCTCATAGTAATTTTAACCATTTTCTTGATCTAGGATATGCCATTTTCTTCAATTCTTTGAGCATTTTACCACTGTGTTTCAATATGGTATTTCTCTGCTTACCTTGCATCTCTCCCATCACACATGCAAATTATTACCTTATTTAGGCAATCCACTTAAGATTTTTATATGTATTAAGACAATGTACTTTGCATTTGTTATTTTTAAACTCAGTTTTCTAATTAATACCAGAAATGATAAAAAAGTTTATTCATTTGTGTTTAGCCAGATTGTATCATAGGTAGTTTCCCAAGATGGCAGCCAGTGAGTCTTCAATACAAGCTGCTGGAATACAAGTTGCTCTTTCTGTCAAATTATTGGAGTCTATTTCCCTTGAAGTTTTGGCCTTATTATTGGCTTTCCTTACTAAAGCGCAGTGGAAAAGATTCAGTGTATATGTATACCTAGGCCTTAAGAGTACTGGCAGCTACCCTTTTGTCCTTCTTGAAAGCCAGCTACCATGTTGCAAAAGAGCTGTGGCCAAGTTATTGAAAGATGGAAAGATGTGGAGAGAGGCTCTTGAGGATGAGAGACCATCTTGGGTGGTCTGAGCTCCCAGGTGAATACCATTGTATCCTCCCTATAGCTTAGAGGAACCACCAGCTGATCCCAATCAGCCTACAGACAAAAACGTCATTGTTTTATGTCACTAGGTTACCCGATGATTTGTTACACAGCAGTAGTTTGTTATTTATGGTCAAATGGTGATTATCTCTGGTGAGATTACAGGTGTTTTTAAAATTATGCTTATCTGTAGTTACCTTTTTCTTAAAATGGATTTGAATTACTGATGTATTAAAAGAATAAAGAATGAACTTAAAAAAACACATGACATCTTTCCTTTCATGAAAATCCTTGATGGTGTCTTGTTATTCCTTAGCATCAAGTTCAAACTCATCAACTATGAAGACCCTCCATAGTTGACTCTGTTCCCTTCTAGCCTCACTTTATTTTAGCTCCTTCCACTCACAGCCATGATTTCATTCATTTCAGTGAGTTCGTGCACACTTCTCTGACTGGAACACCCTGTCACCCTCATTTAGTGGATTACTGAATTAGCTTAGACAGTCCTTGCTTTTACTCATTCGTTCACTTGAGAATTCATTTGCTGAATATCTGAATGTTTCTTACCACCACATTACATGTTTGCTATATGGCACCAAGCACAACTCACAATATTGCTGCCCTCTGGGAATTCACAGTCTAGTGGTGGGAACAATGATTCACAGCAATTAATATAATTTTTAAAGGGTGTGATATTTTCTTAAGAGATCTTTCCGTAACTCCTTGTCAGTGCTACATATTTCCATGAAACCCTAGCAGTTAATACCTTGCTTGTCCATTTATGAATGTGGGGGCTGTTTGTCTCCCTTGTCCTTTGTTGAATTCCCAACACCCAGCAGGATTTCTGGCCCACACCCCTGCTGCTTTATTTAGGTAACAAGGAGCTTGACTGACAACTTGTGTCCCAGGCACCTTACATGAATTATTTAGTCAAATAGCATTGTGTAAGGACAAGTTCCGCTATTAGTCTCATTTTACTTAAGAAAATAAGGATTAGAGAAGTCCCTTCATACCAATCTGGTAAGTGCCAGGGTCATAATTCAATCCAGGTCTGTCTGCCAAGCACGATGCTCTTAACCACAATGTTTACCCAAAAGTTGATGGTACTCAAATAGTTATTGAATGAATAGTGAAATTTGCATGAAGAAAATCCTACTCAAAAAACCAGTAAAGTAAATCACATTCTGATTTTAAGCATTTTCACCCATATAAAGGAAAAGTGGCTAAGATTTAGAATTAAAATGTCTTTTACTTAGGAGTCAGATTAGAACACTAATGTAAAAATTCAAGCATGCACATGGGATAGAACCCAAGGTTTAGTGCATGCCTAAACACATGCTCTACTACTGAGCTGTACCTCCAGCCCAAAGGCTGGGAATTTTAATTTGACCTGGAAATGTCTTTGTACTCAGGCCTGTGGGCCTTTCTGAACCCTTGAACATCTAGTTCTTTTTATACTTAGGTTATAGTTTATTATTATTCTGGGCTCCAAGACCCAAAGTCAGTGTTAACAGGGATAGAACTTTGTAATAATAGAGGACTATTTTGTTAAAAGCTTGCTTGCCCTTTGTTTTACTATTATCCAACACCTTGAACTTACTCATTTAGGCTCTGGGATATTTCCAAAAATTATTTCACATATCTGTGGTTTATCCTCTTGCCTAAACGCTAAGCTTCCGAAAAGAGACCACATATTCTGCTTCCTTTATACAGTGGCCTAGCATAATTCTGGGCAAAAACATGTGTCAGTGCTTTCCTATGTGTTGATAATAATGCCTGACCATGTCTTTTCCATTCTTTGTGGACAAAATCACCCTCTCCAAAACCAGGATTTCAAATCATTAACAGGGCATGTGGGAGGCCCTGACCCACTGCTATAATTCGGTGTACCTTATTCAAGAAGAAGGTGTACCTGAGGTACCTGAGGAAGAACACAGTCTCTGCACCAGACTGTCAGGGTTTGAGACTGGGTTAGGCCACTATCTGTATGACCAGGCAGGGTGTTAACTAAAGTGTCTTGTGTCTCAGTTTCTTCATCTGTGTAAAAGGCTGCCCAAAGTGTGTTGCCACGCTGTCCCAGCTGTGCAGAGAGGCATCAGCCCTGGGCCATACCCTCCCAGGAAGGCCCACACACAATGGCCAGTTGCAGCAGGAGGATGTGTAAGGCCTGGTCACTTGGATACAACATAGGACAATCCAGATGGATCATTTTGGACTCAGAGCTTCCAGTGACTGAAACTATTGTGGGGTCTGCATTGTAGCTTTATTCCCCTCTGCCTAGCTTTGGGTTCTCCTTCCTTTTATGACTGCTAATCTCAAAGGCACTCCCTAATAAACACTGTGCATCCTAAATTTTGTCTCAGAGACTACTTCCTGGACACCACCACTGGCAACACTGCCTCCCTGGGTAACTATGTGTATGAAATATGATGATTCTGGAACGATGCCCAATAAGACATTCAGTAAATATTGGCTATAGCAATTATCACCCCACTTTTGTCCCTACCTTCTTACCTTCCTGCTAAAGATCTCCTGATCTTGAAAACAGCAAAATTGATAAAATTCTTATTTTATTTAATTATAAATCATTTACCTAATTATCATTGAGCTATTATGATGTAGAGTGTTGTTCCAGACACTGAAAATTCAAAAAGGAATTCAAGCACAGTTCTTATCCTGGAGAAACCCACAATATAAAAGGAGAGGCAGGTGTAATGTAAGAAACACAACAGAAACATCTACAAGGTGCTGTGTTAGTGACCAGGCCTTGCTTCTCATCTATTCCCAACCTTTCAGATGGAAACTTTTAATTCCATATGGTGTGATCTCTCATTCGAGGAGGCCCTGATGGTCTGCCTTCTTCACAGAGCCCCTCACATTATTGTTTTCCTCCAGCTCGTTCTGCTTTCCACTTGTAGAAAGTCTTTCCTTTAGCTAAACACTTGCAGTCTGGTTCAAGTACAGGTATGTCCAACAGGGTTTACACTTTCATGAGATTCAGAAACTTTGGTTTGAGGCAGGGTTTGAACACCTCTAAACTGTGAATGTAGTTTTGGACAAGCCTTATTTATTAGTTCAGGCATTCCATGAAGCAGACACAGAGTTGAAGTCAGAAGTACAGGAGAACCTCTATGATACTGAGAGGTAACATAACTTGGGAGCAGAAGTTGTCCATTTAGCTGTACCCATTTTGAGCAGAAATGACCCTTCTACTGCTCCCAAGCACTCAGTCACTGGCTGAGTATGACCCAGGAAGAACTTGGCTTTGGCTCAAATACTGAGGTGGAGGCTGTCAGCTACTGCCCTCCTTTTAGTGAGGCAAGTTCTTTCTGGAAGAGAGATCCATAAGGTGCACCTCCAATGTGCCACACTAAATAATAAATTTCTCTGAAAACCAGTTTTTTTAATATGAAAAAGTGATCTTGAGAACAGCAAAAGCTCTCAGCACAAACACTCCATTCAACCCACGACACTGACACACTGGACCAGCCTCAGGTCACATCCTTGGGACAACCCAGCCCCCTTTTGAATTCCTGTCTAGGAAAACTCAGAGCTGTGAAAAGAATTTGCTGTTGGTTCCAGCCAACACCTGATGACAGGCCTTACACCCCTCTTTCCCAGGACATTTACTAAAAATGGCTTAAAATTGTGAATTATTTCTGTCCCTTTGAAACAACCCACTGTCTTTCTCTAGAACCATAAAGCCATTCCTTTGAAATAATTAGAAAGGAATGCTTCTGTCTTTCTCCCAGTCTCTGTGGAAGAACAAAATCCTAACTCTGGTAATTGCCAGCTAGCACACAGCTGGTCTAATCACTGACCAGTCCTTTGAAATTGTTCACTTGAGACCTTGCTCACTCTCCCTCCTTACTCCCTCATTTCCCCCTTTAAACGACTCCATCTCCTCTGCACAAATCAGAAGAGTGTAGGTCTTCCTTGTACTACTGTTAATAGTTGCTGAACAACATCTGAACAACTTTCACAATTGTACGGCTTTGTTTTACCTTGACAAAACTGAGATCTACCTTTCCTACTTCACAGGACTGTGAAGATGGAGCAGGTTAATGAAGAAAATAAAACTGCAAAGTTCTGTACAAAAGCAAATAGTCAGCCGGGCGTGGTGGCGCACGCCTGTAATCCAAGTGACTTGGGAGGCTGAGTCAGGAGGATCACGAGTTCAAAGCCAACCTCAGCAACTTAGCAAGGCCCTAAGCAACTCAGTGAGACCCTGTCTCTAAATAAAATACAAAATAGGGCTGGGGATGTGGCTCAGTGGCCAAGTGTCCCTGAGTTCAATCCCCGGTTACAAAAAAAACAACAACAACAACAACAACAAAAAAAACAAAAGCAAATTGTCTGTGTGAAGATATCATGTGTGTTTCCTAAAGGAAGGTTTTAAAAATACATCAGAATATTTTTCTGTTAGTATACTATACCTCTTTTATAAAATATAAAGTTGATAATGCTTTAAATGCTACTCCTCAGAGATGTAACTGTCAATAGAATATTTATTTTTCAACTCTTTATGAAAGCACAAACACATCAATTTTTCTTTACCGAAGTCTGGGATCCTACTCTATATAACTTCTATGATCTACTTTTTTCATATAACAATTTATCAGGGGGGCATATGTTGGTGTGAATAAATATGGAATAACTTTTTTACTTATACTGGTACAGAGTGTTTCATATAAACATACAATGTTTATGTGATAATTTGTTTAACTGATCCCCTTCTAATGGATGCCTATTTTTAATTGTTTAGCATTTTTAGTCAAAGTAGCAGTAAATGTTCTCGTACAGACACTTCTGCTTACCTGTGCGTCACTTCTTTAGGGTACATTTCTAGAAGTGGAATTCTTGGGCCTAACCAAAACACATCTAAAATTTATATATTGCTGATCTGCTCTCCTGAAAGGGGAATATAGAATTATACTCCCAATGAATTTCAGTTTCTTTCCTTTCATGTAAGAGAATGTTGATGGGGTTGGGGGATAAAGAGGGCCCGGTAAAGCCAATGGGGTCATTAGATTTCTAAAGGGCTCAGATGTCTCTAAAAACAATGGGAGGAAAAAGCATAGATCCTAAAAAAGCTAAACTCAGAAAGTAACCTGTACCTACTTTCCATTAAGTCCCAGGTTCCAGCTTGCCCATTATTGGGCAACACAAATCCTAAGCCACCAAAACACCCAGACTCCTTCCCATAGGATGTAGCAGGTAAGAAATTGCAGCAACTGCCTCTGGCCTGGGCAGGCAAAAGCCTTTCTGGGTAGCACTGGAGAAAGCCCTGCCTGCAGCTATACCTGCCTGGCCTGACTCTTGCACCGTCTTGCACATTAGAGGAGCAAGATTGATGTGTCTGTCCCATGAAGGAAAGGAGATCAAAGGCTAGTCAAATTGCCAGCTCTAGGAGATGGTGCTGTGTCTGAACTTGGGGCCCTAAGAACAGACATTTATCTTGGTTGCTCCAGGGAAACATTTCATGCCATTTTTAGATGGAGCACTGAGGCAGGGGAAGGTGGTGAGGATGATAGGGAGTCACATTTTACTGGGCTCCATGCCTGTCTTGTACCACCTGCCTTAGTTTTTTCATTTCACTTTTTATAATTTAGTTTTTTTTTTATTTTAAATATCTGAGTGCATAACTTTTATGGGAAAAGTTAAGGAAAAAATCCTTAAAATGCTGTTCTAAATCTTGTCTACTATGCATCTATTCTAATGCACAAATATTTTCATGAAATATGTTACCTGCCAGCTGTTGTCACTGGGGGTTATATTTTTACATAGGTTCAGAAGGCTCATTCCTCTTTCCTCTGAGCCCTACACTGAGCAGCTTTATAGCACAATGATGCAGCTGCTTACCAGCTGCCGTCTAGGCTTAGGGCAAGAGCCCTGACTGGGGTTCAGTGACATGGCTCTTTTTGCATTTTACAGGACTCTGAGTTCCAGAAACAGTCAAGGTTGTCCAAGCAAAAAGTGAAATGGGCTGACAAGAGAACAAAGAGAACTAGGTATTTGCTCACCTGGGTCAGCAGGCTCTTAAGACAGCTTTCCTTTATTTTCTTGATGCTATTAGAAAAACATGAAAAAAGATGGCACATAGAGAAGCCAACCCAGTTATCCCTCAATCATTTATTCTCACTGTTCCTGGATTGTTGAAACCAAGGAGATTGTCTATGCTCAGCGGGCAAATAACCTACCATATTCAAGAGCATGCAATTATACTCAATATATATTTGTTATATTTTATCAATTCATAGAAACTAGAGAGGACACTAAATTTTTAGACCTTTTCTTCAAGTCCTGAAGGTCCCTATGAAATCATTCTCAAGTCTCTTCTGCCATCCCAGAAATGCTTTAGTATTAAGTCTTAGGAACTTTGTAGTAGACTTTGTACAGGCTGAGCATCCCTAATTGGAAAATCTGACATGAACTCTAACATGTTCCACAAACTAAAAACTTGAGTACTGACATGACACTAAAAGTGGAAAATTTCACATCATGAAACTGTTTCATGCCCCAAATTATTTAAGATATTATAGAAAATTACTAACAGCCTATGTATATAAGATGTACATTAAACACAGATGAATTTTGTGTTTAGATTTGGGTCCCATCCCCAAGATATCTCACTATGTATATAAAAATATTCCAAGCAATATACCAAGCAGTTCAGAAAAGGGATACTCAACCCATAGTATATATGTAGAATTGCAATTTTAAAGATAGTTCAGGATTTTCATATGTATCGAGGTTTTTAAAGAAGTACTAAATGTAGAAGATACAAAGACATGCATACAAATTATCTTCTTTAACTAATGGCAAAGACAGAAAAATGGACAAAAACACAGCCCACAGCCTGGAATGTAAGAAATCCCTCAGAAGGAGAAGAGGGAAGGGACGGAAGTTGTAGGTGACAGGATAAAAGAAAGGGGATGTGGTGGGGATTAAAGGATGGAAAGAGCAGAATTAGCTGTGGGAGACAGTGAGACCAGGCAGATTGTTGGAAAGAACCAAGGCTGGGAGGAGGAATCTTGAGATTTAGTGCCAGATCTGGCAATAGTTATCTGATGTAAGAAAGTTAATTTTGCTCTTTATAAAATAATGAGAGGTTTGGGCTTGGTGACTGTCTGAGGTCCATTGTAGCTTTGCCATTCTCATTTCAAGACATAGGGAAAAAAAACTTCTAAGCACCTAAGACTCTGGTCTGCTGGGAAAGGGTTTCTTAAGTGCCATACTAGAGGACTGTCATTATTTTCAGTTGTAATCATTCTTAAGATTACATCCAGTCTGTGATCCAGTCAAGGGTGTTTTGAGCTTTGTTAATTTTTACTTTAGAAGGAGAGAACTGATAAATGATTACATAAATAATTATGGTGGGAAAATGGATGACAGTCATTAATAAATGGGAATGAGTGCATTCAGCACATACACATTCTGAAACCATGACAAGGACAGGCCTCAACACGGACATACTTGGGAATGTGTGCCTGTGCAAAAATAACCTCACTCAGGCAGCTCCATTGTTTGTCAGGCCTGGTGGAGAAGTCGTCTCAGGCAGGCAGCTATCAGGAGAGGGGATCTGAGGGGTGGCGCCAGACAGGGACAAGCAGCATACATTGGCAGACAAAAGCTACATCCATATTTAATATCTAGTGCATGTAGAGAGGTTATGCTGGTTTGAGAATCTCTGAAGTTGTGTTTCATGGAGAAAGGAAAACTTAAAGCATATTGGTTATAGGAAGGATCTTAGTGATTCATTGCTTTACCTTAAATATCACCTCTTCTGATTTGTTTTATTCAACTTAAAAACAGCTCCCTGAGCTTCTTCAGGGACCACTCCTGTCCTGTTCATTGTTGGATGCCCAGCACCTTCTGAAATGCCTGTCACCAGAACAGATGTTTTAAAAATGAAGGTGAAGTGAACAAATAAAACATATGAAGCTTTACTCAGAGAACATTATGTTCCAGAACCGATGATACTTTTAAAGTCTTAACTCTGAGAAATGAAATTGTAAAGTCAACACATAGTGGAAGGCATCAGATATTTGGAGAAATTCCCCTAAACAATATAAAATAAGCAAATGCCCGAACAAAAAAGAAAATAGTCTTCTGGGCCCCAAGGTGAGAAACATTGAGCTTGGCTATAGCATACTCCATGGAATTAGCCTGGCTAAGAAAGCACAGGTCACCAACAGGGAAGATTTGAATGAAAACAAACATGAGTCAGGGTCTGAGACCAACTTTGCCAGGGTTCACCAGCAGAAGCTAAAGTAGGATGTCCTTTCTGAAATAAGAAAAAAGAGCACCAGATTGGGAACATTCTTATAGTGGAAAGGGCTTTGTTAGCCCTTCCATTCTCTTAGCTTGTTCTGATGCTATGTTCTCTTGGTACACGATGTATTTGATTTCCATGGAGATTTCTTTATAGGGAACATCAGTTCAGCTTTTCTGGGAAACAGATGCTGAGATGGAGTTAGGAGGACAAGAGGTTTATTGGGATGTAATGGCCATGAACAACAAAGGGAGAGGAAACGGGACCAGACAGGGAAGTCCTCACACCAAATGCAGATCAGACAGCTGTGAAGAAAACAGAATTGGGCAGGGAGAGCTTCACACTGTGATGTGGATCTGCACAACTTTCTACCAGCCCAGCAGGGAGCTCTGAGATGAGAAATGCCCTATAAAGGGGCTCGCATTGAACTGACATGGCCAGACCTTAACTCCCAGCTGGTGCAGTATTGCTGGGGACACCCAGGAAGAACATGGCATATTCAAAGGTCCTACACATAAGTCTATCAGCCAATCGATACTCCTCGCCGCTCAGCAGTGCTTCTTTCTTGAAGGGCAGTCTGTGCAGCATGCACACACATACCTGCCACACTGTCTAGAGCCATTTCCAAATCTTATTTCATAAAAAAGTGACCGGAGAGTTATTTATTTTCCCAGTCTGCAGGACAATTGGAATGATCACATGAGCCAGTTCTGGTTAATCAGGTTTCTGAGAAGCTAGCTGGATGAAAAGACAAAACCTTATGAAAAGAAAAGCACCAACCCCCCCCCCACACACACACACACATCTCAGCTATTTGTTTTCTGATTTCGAATGCAGTTCTATGTCTGGAGTGGCAGCCACTTTGCAGCTATGAGGCCATAAGTAAAAATGCCAAAAGATGTCATTCCTTGATAGATTGATGAGACCATTATCTCTTTTTCTTAAGCAATAAATAATGTTCTTATGGTTTAATCCATTGTTGTGTTTTTTTTTTCTGTTACTTGCAGATAAACTAATACAATATTCATTGCTTGGTTCTCATAACTTATATATAAATTCTCATAAGCTTTATTATCAATTAGTAAGTTGGCATGCTACTTTACATATCAGTTTCTTAATGCTTTGGTCAGAATGGGTCAGTGTTTGTGAAATTGATATTCACTGAGGGTACTGAGAAAGCAGTTTTAAGGCCTGAAAGCTAAAGACAAAACTTGGAAAAGGGTGACCACGTGTATTCAGGGGTCCTCCCTGAGCTTGTGCTTGAGTCCTTGAGTCTTAGCAGAGAGGTTTTGCATTTATTGAAGCCCCAGGGCAAAATAAGATTATATGTCCTACTTAGCAATAATTTTTAAATATCAAAAACCTGAAACTTGTAAACTTTTTTAAAATTTCTGCAATGAAATAATGAAGTAGAGCCTGTATTTCTTAGGTGAATCTGTCCCATTTGGTTCATTATAGTGGAAAAGCAAGGAATATTCAGACTATGAGGGCGATGGGGATTGTCTGGAACAGTGACCAGTGGGTACAACTTGTTTATAGCAAACTATTAAGCATTGTGTCAGCCTCCTTTCATGAATTATCAGCACCCTCAGGCACATTCACTCATTGTTACGTAGGAAGACAGAGTCATGGGAAAAGGATGTAGAAGAGGTAAGTTTCAGATGTAGTTCAAGAAAGTATGGGGTAGACAGGAGAGAGCGAGGAATACTGCACTGCTGGTCTGTAGTAGTGGGAATTATGGGTAACTGTCCCTTAATTGTGGGGACTCTGGACCCTAAGAAATCTGAGGAGTACTCCTTAGAAGCATAAATGGACCAATCTAGTTTTCTCGTCTGTATCAGTTGTTGTTCTCAGAGAAACAGACAATACACTCAAATTAGGGTAATTCAAAGAGGCTTTAATAAAAAGACTATTTCCAAAGGTCAGGATGGGGTATAGGGAAACCACAAGGAACAGTATAAGCCAGAGGCAGAAACCGCAAAGCTTAACCAAATTAGGCTCAAAGAGATGAAAGGAAGATAGGGTTGCTGAAATCCAAAAAGAAGAGTTGTGTGGAGAAGAGGACTTAAGACTGACATGGTGGCACACATCTGTGATCCCAGTGATTTGGGAGGTTGAGGCAGAGGATTGCAGGTTCGAGACTAGCCTCTACAACTTAGTGAGACCCTGTTTCAAAATTTAAAAATATAAAAGGCTAGGAATGTAGCTCAGTGGTAGGGTGGCTCTGGGTTTTATCTGCAGTACCACCAAAAAAAAAAAAAAAAAAAAATTATTTGAGAAAAATCTGTCACCTCAGTTGAAAGAGCATAGCTTGCCTAAGAGAGATAGCTAGAGAAATATATATCCTGACCTCAACTCCTCCCTCCCTCTAGTTTCTTCCAGGGCTCCTTATTGACCCAATGAGAAGCAGAAAGCACAAAAGCCTTATGGGTGGAGTCTTTCAACTCTGTTTCCTTGGTGGAAAACCCAACACAAACTAGCAAAGAGTTGATCTGAAGGAGAAAGAAAAGTTACCCTAATTTTCCTTTTGTTCATCCTTTTGTGGAGATGGCGCTAAATATCTCTAGGACTAAGGGAAGGAAGAGAGGGATAAGGCATTCGAATCTGGATTATCTGAAGATGGTGTAACTTACTCCTAAGAAAACCAGATATTCTGAAAACATAAAAACTGTAAGCTTACAAATTAGACTTGAATATGGTAGGCTCTCTGGGGAGGTGCTGAGAAGGGTGTTTGGAAATATATCTTTGGCTGGTAGTGAAGGAAGAAAAGCTCTCATTTCAATTAGTTGGCTAGTTATTTCATCTAAGAAATAACATAATGGAAATAAAAAATGAGTATTTGAGTCTTGGGGGAAAAAAATAAAGGAAAGTGGAATCTAGCAGGAAGAGGAGGAGGTTGGGTGTACACGTGTGGAGGCTATGACTCATTACCCAGAACACTGTGATGTGGGAGATGGGCACCCACATCACCCAGCAGAGAGAGTCTGGGAAGTAGGCATTTCTAGTTGGGCATTCTGATGTTCTGAACCAAGTTGGTTTTCTGGTAGAAATAGGGGAAATAATGCGAGGCAGGCATCTAGCGTGTCTATTATCCTACAGAAAACTAAGACTCAGATGTAAAGGGATTTACCCTATTCATAGCTAGTGATAGAGCTGGGATTCAGTCTTGGCTCTTTTTGACTCAAAGCCAATGCTTTTGTCCATAGGGTTGTAGGATCGTTGCTGGGCAATGTGTAGTGTTTGCACCTCTGTAATCCTAGCGTCTCAGGAGGCTGAGGCAGGAGGATCTCAAGTTTGAAGCTAGCTTGGGCAACTTGCAAGATTCTGTCTCAAAATAGATAAAAAAGGACTGGGGATGTAGCTCAGTAGCTTAGTGGCAAAGTGTTCCTGAGTCCAATCCCCAGCACCCCACCCTCTTAAGTATAAGGTCCTAATGGAAGGTTAGTGCTGGCTTCTTGCTTCAACACATAGCATTAAAAGCTGGGAGGTAAGGGTGGCTTTGGACATATGGAGAAAGAAGAGAGGGTATACTTAGGAGATGAATCAATTTCACCTGGAGTCAGGAACACAGGCTATTGGCCCCAGTTCTGCCACCGATTTATGACTTAGATAAGTCACCTCCTTTGCTGGGTGACATTTTGCTACTGTCTGGAAAATGGAATAATAATACCTTTTCAAAACTCACAGATGATATGAAATGTAATAATGTTAGCAAATGCTTTGATATCCATGAACTTTAAGGAAAAGTCTAAAATGTTAAGTCAGCATTTTAGACCACAGAGCTCATCAAGAACATTCTGGATAAAGACAGAACACAACTCCTGTTTGAGGTAGTAACAGTGGAATTAAATACTACCAAAATCTAAGTGCCTGAGAAATCCCTGTTAGGAACATGAACCACAAAGAATAATGTTTCCTCTTTCTTTATTTTATTTTTTTGCGGTGCTGGGGATTGAACCCAGGGCCTTGTGCAAGCACTCTACCAACTGAGCTATATCCCAGCCCTCTTTCTTTCTTTATTAAAGAGCCTTTCCTCCCCTTCTGAGCACCTGGGCTTAGAGCTGGCCTGCAGAGAGGATCAAGTGTGGAGATGAGGGACTGCTAAGATCATAGCAGGGGACCTCTTCTAACATATGCAGTCCTGAAGGGACTCTGTGGGATTCCATAGCCGCCACTGATAGCCTCATTTCAAAGAGAAAAATATGGAAAATACAACTATAGCAGCTATTGTGGTATGCAAGATGGCAGGAATTGGGACCCGAAAAAAATTAGTAGTGTTTTGGAACTGGAAGCAACTGAGTTTTGGAAAAACAAAACAACCCTTGAATTGTAGGTCTTCAGTTTAAAAGACACAAATCCTCCCAAATGCTTAAAAAAAAAAAAAAAAAAAAGTACTCAGGATGGCTGTTGAAATTATCCAGAGATACAGATACCTAAATTTGAATTCTGAATGCAAACTTACTATGCAACTGTGAGAAAGTTGGCTTCGTCTTTTCAGTCTATTTCCTCTTCTGTAAAATGGAATTGTACTAGAAGCTTTCTTGGGTTTCTTTAATTAGACAAAATGGCCCATGTGCCCTTGGCACATAGTATGTACTCCACAAATCCTAGCCAGTATATTTGTTTGCATCTATAAACTGTAAGAATTAAAGAGATGTAGTTTCTTTATTCAGGGAGGCAATCAGTCTGCACATGTTCACCTCTTTGCTTCTGTGTTGGAGATATAATGAAAGGAAGTAGTTTGACAGATAAAAATGCCCAACATTGAGGCTGATAGACCAGGTTGGAGTCCTGCTTTCACTCCTAGTATGTATCCTTTGGTCAGGCACTTTACCCTCTGCTCTATTTTCTTCTCTAATGAAGAAATATATCTATTCTTGGATCCTTTCTTTTGGCAGCCCTTTACCAATATTGGTAAACTCTATCCCTTCATTAGGTTTTATGAGAAATGCATTCACGTTGATTATATTCCACCCACACCACTTTTTCATCCTCACTGTGGGTTCATAGAATCATGAGGTGATATCATACAGAATGCCCAGAACTTCACATGAAAAATCTCCAATAGACGGAGCTCTTCTCCAAAGTCTTTCTTCTTGTTTCTCAACCATTGCCTTCCTCCTACTCAAACTTGCCCCAGTAATGTATCCAACCTGTTCTTACCCTCTCCACCTTTATTATCCTGAGAAATATGTTTCTTTTGCAAGGACCTAAGTGCCAGCCTAGGCTCTTTTATCACAACTGGCTGATCAAAGTCTTTCTTCCTACAACTAAGTCTCTTACCAACTGATAACAAGATATTTTTTTCCCTCTGATCATATTCTTGAACTTCTTAACCTGTAGAATGCAATGATTCTTTCTTAGAAATTGTGCTGGATCATTTCCATTTACCCTTCCAGATCTCCTTCTCCACTCCTCCCCACCCTGCTCTGTGCCCCCAGGGTACTGAATGCATCCGTGATGCTTTTGCCCTCTGGTTTCTCCTTTGTTTGGCCAACATGTAGCAGTAACAGGAGATTGGAAGATGGGGAGAAGCGAGTCCAGGATATTTATTCTTTCAGCTCTGATCTTGCCACAGCACTGTAGGTTGAATATATCTTCTGTTGGTGGCCACACCTCCTGTTGGTTGGTCCTCCCCTGTGGTGGCTTTCTTTGGGTTCTGGGAGCTACTGTTTCTCTGTACCCTGCAGGTCTACAGTGGTCACAGCTCCTGCTATAGCTGGCTCCATAGAAGCTTTGTTATTTCTTATGATTTAACTTCCTGTCTACACCTTTATTAACAGTCCCTTTATTAAATGCTCCTCAATTACATTATTACCATCTATTTCTAGATATGGACTTTCATCCCTTCGTTCCTACATTCCCTCAAAACCATGACTGAGTAACTATTTCTTGGATAGGAATGATGGTAGGTACTGGGATACAAAGATGAATATTTTCTTTTCCATGAGTCTAATGCTGATGCAGGAAACAGACAAGTGAACAGATGGTGACAACAGGGGTGTTGTGCATTTTTGCTCAATAAGAAAGGACTCAAGAGAAATTCCTAACTCTTTGGGGCCTAGCCATGATCTGAATATTTGTGTCCCCCAATTCAAATGTTGAAATCCTTATGTCCCCGTGATGGTATTAGGAGGCAGGGCCTTTGGAAGGTGATTAGGTAGATGAGGGAAGAGCCCTCATGAATAGGATTAGTGACTTATTTTTTAAAATTCGTTCTTTTTAGTTATACATGACAGTATATTTTGACATATTTATACAAATATGAAGTACATCTTATTCTAATTAGAATCCCAGTCTCATGGAGAACCACTCCATTCATGGCAGCCAGGAAGCAGAGAGAAAAAAGGAGGGGGCCACAGGAAAGGTGAACCATTTCAGGGCATGCCACCAGTGACCCACCTCCTTTATGCCCCACCTGCCTATAGTTATTATGCAACCAGTCCCTTCAAACTAGAATGGACTGATTAGGTTATAGCTCTCATTATCTAATTATTTCACCCCTGAACATTCCTACATTAACACAGCTTTTGGGAGATACCTCATATCCAAATCATAAGTTACAAAAAAATTCTGCTATTTATAAGACACACATTTATGCTTTAAAAATGTTTGTGTCATTTTTAATTTTTTAGCCCACATGGACTAAGGGCTGCCTTAGTCCATGGGGGCTGGGCAGAAAAGTGCTTTTTTTCTTTTCTTTATTTTTTTTTTGGACTGAGGATTGAACCCAGGGTTGCTTAACCACTGAGCAACATTCCCATTCCTTTTTTATATTTTATTTAGAGATAGGGTCTCTCTGAGTTGCTTAGGGACTTACTAAATTGCTAGACTGGCTTTGAACTCATGATCCTCTTGCCTCAGCCTCCTGAGCTGCTGGGATTACAGGTGTGCACCACAGCATCCAGGGAGAAGTGCTTTCTCAAAGAAAACAAAACTTGCTTTCATCCTTGAAGGATAGGGGGAATTAGCCATGTGGTTAGCAAGGGTGAAAAAGAGATGAAGATATACTGGAAGAGGGGATAGCATTGGAAAAATGCTAAAAGGAGGATCAATCAAAGGGAACCAGAGCCTAGATGGTATTTGAATGACTGGGTTCAGCAGAAAGTGGCCTCTTTTGTCTTTATTTTGTACATAATGGGGAGTCAGGGAAGGATTTTGTGTTTTAGAAAGATCTCTCTGACTGCAGCGTGGACAATAGCCTTGAAGGTAGTGAAAATGAATGGGAGGGCAGAAGTGAGAATTAGGGTCCTAAGCTAGGGCAGGAGCAGAGTGGATGCTGAGAAGGGAAGGACCATGAGAAAGTCTCTGTAGGTATCATTATATAGAAGCTGCCATTGCCTTTCATTTTAAAGAGGGGATAGAAAATATCGCCATGACAGGAAACTGGAAAGTTCTAGTTCTGTATCCATTCTAAATTAGGCTTGCACATTCTGGAGTTCAATATTATATGAACACTGTAGGACTGAATAAAGTCTATAATATATCTGCATATCTGATACCACCAGCCTCATCCAAATAATGGGTTAGACAATAACAAATCCAAGCTTCCGGAGGGCAGATCACCAACACAGAGAGTTCCTCCTGCTGTGCTAGGGTGGGCGGGCCACCTTCCACCACCTGTTCCCTTGGCTGCCTTGTTCTTTGCTGGCAGGCCCAGGATCTAGGCAACCATCAGAATGCAGTTAATAACCTCTGGAATTAGTCCAGCTCAGAATGAGTTAGGAAACTGGACCTAGAATTTTTCTTTGCACAAAGACTATTTCCCTCCTTGTTTCTTTCTCCACTGACTCAGGTTTTGGTTGGGGGAAAATAAGAGATAGAAAATAAAAAGAATGGATGGATTAATATTCCAAAGCAGTTCCCCTTGGCTAAAATGTAACAAAATTGAAATAAGGTTGTTGAAATAAAAATTGGAGTGCTTTCCCCACATCTCTCTGTGCCTCCGTCCCTAAAGATAGCTCCTATGGCAGGAAGAACATTTTGTCTTTCTTTTCACGGGTTTCAGAGATCTCTGGCTGGAAAAAAACATAATAGGGATACAACAAGATGTTACTGGCCCTGCCAGCCCAGCATATACTTCTAAACTCACTTTCTTGACAATCTCAACCATAGTAATTTCTGCTTAAGAGCAGGGCCTTGGAATTCGAACAACCTGGGTTTAAACCTTGCCTCCAACTCTGCCTCTTGCCAGCTGTATATTTTGGGTAATGTTGCTTAATCACTTTGAACCAGACTTTTCTCATTTACAGTCTGAGGATATCAAATATCTATCTCAGAGGTGAAAGGGAAATCAAGAGAGCCAAAGTTTATAGAATCCCTGGATCTGACTATGCACTCAAATTGTACTAACTTTTAACATTTGGGCAATAGGTTGGAGATGGGGTGGTTAAGTTAGGAGCCCACTTTTGTGAGTGCCATCTGCTTAGACTGGTGAGCAGTGGGAACCTCCAAGATCATTGCTTAGGCTTGGTCCAGGGCCCTACCCTTTGGCCTTGAAGAATGATGACTAATTGTGGAGTATTGGCCTGCTCCTCTACAGTGAGGATTACCATGTGTCTAGTTTTGAATTGGACTATCTGGCCTTTGAGCTTTCTGTTCAGGAGATCAACTGAGAAAATACTGGGATGAGCATGAGGGGAGGGGCTTCTGGGTAAACTATTTTTACAGTGTTATTGTACTATTTTAGATGAAAGTACTCACTGACTTTTGGGTCGACAGAAGCAAGTGCTACCATTGCGGGTTCTTGGACACATATTTAATATTGTTCAAACTGATTCCTGCATTCTTTATACATTTGCAACTCCATAATATGGCTGACCTTTTCCCTTTTATAAAGAGACCTTGCTTTTGGTCTCCTTTATTCTCTGCCCCCCCTTTCTGGTAACAGAAAAGATGACGGTTTCCTTCTGAAGGAGAGGCAATGTCGTGTAGTGTGCTAAAGATAAGGATTCTAGAACTAGTGAGAGTGGGATTGAATCCAGCTCCATTACTTGGTCTGTGTTTCCTTGGGCCATTTATTCATCCTAATCAAGGATTGTTGTGTTATATTGAGGCAGAGTCTATTGTACATAGAATAGATCTGGGTTATTATAAGAAAGTGCCCTATGTGTTCATGCCATGAGCTGTTCGAGACACTTTTCAAACATAATTTTGATCAACCATCACAATGATCTTACAAGTCAGTCCTATTTTATCTCCATTTCACAGATGACGAAAATGAAGCTTAGAGAGGTCAATTAGTGTGAGATCACATAGCCAGTTGGTAGTCGAGCTAGAAATTAAGCCCAGGATTTTCTAAAGCCCATGTTCATAACCACTACTTAAATAGTCTCCCATAGTAGGTGTTTTTCATTTCTGTTAAGTTTTTTAGAATACATTCTTCTCAAGCACATTTGCCAATTTTGTGGATGCCACCTGGCTTCCCTAGAAGAGGATCCCCTTTCTCCTGACTATAGATTTATGAAAACTCAAGAAGAAAGTGAGCATTTGGAATCAGAAAATTCCCAGAAAGCACTGGGGGCAGTCATAGGAATAAAGTAGGCCCATTTGTACCTAGTCATCTGTTGACCTATTACCTTAGACTTGGTTATATCCCAGCTTGATTCCAATTGTCCTCAGGCTCTGCTCCTTTCCCCTCACAACTGCCCTCTAAACAGCCATGGGATTCATCTAGCTAAACTTTCAGCTTTTCAAATGTTTGCTCCAAATTACCCCAAACAATGGAAAAGTGCTTCTATGAAGACTTGAGGAGGCAGAGTTGAAATAGTCTGCTATAAGCATAAGATTTCTTTGAAGGTTCACGTTTTATCTTAATTTCATGCAAATTTACAATGTATTTCTTTTTATTTTTGTTTTTTTAAATAAATGCTTCATCTGGGAATAATTTTAGATTTACAGAAAAGTTGCAGGGAGAGCAAAGGTCAATAGTCCCTTCATCTAGTTTCCCCTAATGTTAACGTTTTACATAACCACGGTCATTTGTCAAGACTGAGATAGACATTTGTATGTCTTAGTAGAACTGAACTCCAAACTGTATTTGAATTTGCCATTTTTGCACTGATATATTTTCCTGTTTCTGGATCCCATTCAGGGTAATACATTGAGTTTAGTCCTCATGGCTCCTTAGTTTCTCCTGGTATGGGATATTTTCTCAGTTTTTCCTTATTTTTCTTGCCCTTGATTACCTATTTTGAAGAGTACTGGTTAGGATTTTATGAAGTGTCCCTCAATTTTTTTGTGTCTGATGTTTCCTCATGAGTACACTGAAGTTGTGGGTTCCAAGGATACATACTACAAGAGTGCTCTTTTCCCCACTTCCTCCTCAGGGAGTACACAACATGATTTGCCACTGGCTACATTAGTCTGGATCACTTGACTAAGGTAGGTTGCCAGGTTTCTTCAATGTAATTATTTTCCCTTTATTCCATCCACCCCCACTGCTTCCCGGCAAGTCACTAAGACTTGCTTACTCTCAGGAATTAAACTTCACCTCCAAGGAAGGATTGTGCACATATATTTTTGAAATTATTCTGTAAGGAAGTTTGGTCTATTCTCTCCATTCATTAAATTGTCTTTTTATGTTGGTTTGAATTGCTGCTGTCTTAATGAAAAATGATGCTTTTCACTCCCAAATGTACAGATGTAATTAATTTTCCAGAACCATGTCTATACTGAGGATTCCCATATTCCTTAGCATGCAGTCTGTGAAGCAGACAAAACCCCACACCTTACTAGGCTCCTTCCTCGCTTATGGTGAATCCTTAGCCTCAATAACACGTGCAAGTGAAAGAACAAATGCATGATACACCTGAGAGTGGCGAGGTTCACCAGTGTTTTCCCAGGGTCAGATTTTTAACTCTTACACCAGGGTCTGAGCACACAGCTATTCATATTTCTCCTTCTGAAATCCCTTAGGGCATATTAAACATCTACCTTAAGACTGAACAGTAGAGGGGAACTTGATTCAGCCACTTTCTGAAGGTGACTAAATTATGCCCTTAAAATAATCTTAACAATTCATCAGCTTTCACAATGTAGCCAAAAAAGAAGTGGGAGAGGGCGTTATGCCTTCTTAAAGCAGTAAGCCGAAAGAGAACACCTGTGGGCCTTCGGAAGCTGGGTTTCACCTGCTGTTGATTAGGAACCATTTACAGAGCCGAAGTAGCTCTTAGGTGCTCTCATTGGTCCACACCCAAAAAGAAGGCAGGGCTTTGAGTATAAAAAGAGAGGCCAGTAGATAGTGTGCTGACTGCCGTGCTGGTGGGTGTGGGTTGTAGGGTGTTCTGGGGTGGATATAGTCTCAAGTTTCATTAGTACATCCTATGTTCTGAAAAGTTATTTGATGGCCCGGAGGGGTGGGTAGAAATGAGCCTAAACCTTTGGTAGGTCTATAAGAGAAATTTTGGTTAGTTTTCCTTCAGAAATGAAAGAAGAACAAAGAGTAGCAATGAGGGAAATGGTAGCAGATGTATTGAGGAACTGGGAAGTAATGGAACCAGTCAGAGAAAATACCCCAGGAATTTCTTGAAGTCATTTTATTAAGCATTAGTCCTCCCTGAAATAGAGGAGAAACTTCTCCAACGAGGTTTGGGAAACAAGTTGGGCCGCGTGGAAGCTGTCAAATCTTTAAGTCCTTTCTTACAAGGGTTGCCTGGAGCATTTCTATACCTCGTGAAAAACTAGCAAAACTATTCCTAATACCCAATCCTAAACTTCTCTAAAAGAAAAAACAGGTTTAGAACTTCTATCTTTAAAGAAGCTCAAAGTTTTTGTCTTTCCTCTTTCCAGGAACAGTTTTCTAAGTTAAAATCCTGAAATCTGTTACAGAAATAGCCTGTTTAGTGCAATGGGGGAAACTGAAAAAGCTAGCTCTTCTCTAGCACGGAAGACGGGATCGCCTTAGCCGAGTACTACAGAGGAAAATGCAGGTTTTTTGGATTAAGCTCCCTCGAGAAAAGGGAATGTTCTTGAGAAAACAAAGACCTGAAGTGAATGTTCAGTGTTTTATGGCTCTTAAATCCTCTCACCATGGAGCTAAGGTCTTAATCTCGGTTGTCTGATTTGAAGTTTCTATAAAGCCGGGGGACTGATGCTACCCTTAAACGTGGATGTGGAGGCAGAAATGCATTTGTTTTGGGTCCTGCAGGCATTACTAGACTTGCCTGAGAATGCTTTTCTGATAGGCCAGTGATTAGGTTTTTGTGTGTGGTTGGGGTAGTGAGGGAAACGTCTAGACGGGTAGATGGTGGTTACCCAAGGCAGTATGAGAAGTGTCGAGCATCGCTTAGGTTTATGGAATAAGATAAACCCTATTTGTTGCAAGAAAAAGGGAATGACGCGATGGTGACAAGCTTGTCAAGAATATGATGGATGTGGTCACTGTCCTGACCACAGTAATGTCCCAAGTTAGCACGCTACAGTCCAAGTATTGCTCCTGTCCAACAAAGATGCCAGAGCGGGCACTCTTAGTTGCCTTAAAATTTGAAGAATGGCGAATAAGCATAAGGATAGGGACATTTCCTATCATTCTATCACTGGAGAGTTTATTCGTGGGAGTAAGGCTTAAATGCTGAGTTCTTTTACGTAGACAATCTGAGCAGGAGAGTTGTGGTCCTGAACTAGTAATTCTCTTAGCATAGAATCTCTTGACAAATGAGACCTGGGTACTTGAAGCTCCAGTACTTGCAAATGATGCTGATAGTCATAAGGACAACTCAGGGGTTGGGGTAGGAGAACCTCCTGTAGGATGCAACTCTGGGGCAGCAATGTTTGTATCCTCTTAACATTAAAAGTCCTGAGTAATCAGATACATTTTCTGACAGCAACTTTCTGCTTCTAGGAATTCTAGAAGATACTACACTTAGTCTTCCAAGAGTTTGGTCAAACTTGGTGTTACATCTAAGACAATGACGTGAATACTTTGACTCACCAGCCCCCTCATTTCTGTAAACTTAACCATAAAAACCATGAAAAACCTGTTTTTAACCTACCAATATGCTAATAAATCATTAGGCAAAGAATGACAAAACGGTGAAGATAATGTAGTTTATTCCCCCTAATGAAGGGCAAAGTAATCGTCATCCACTAACCCAATTATGGGCTCAACTACAGGTGAGTCCTATGACACTACTCATCTGTTAGCTTTTCATCACTGACAACTTAGTCAAAGAACAACTTAAAGGATGGAAACCTTATTTTGGCTCATGTTTCCAGAGTAGTCCGTGGTCAGCTGAGTCTACTGCTCTGGGCCTAAAATAAGGCAGACTATCACATCACGGTGGGTGGGTGTGGTAGAATGCTGCTCTATTGCAGCTGGGAATAAGGTCTACTGGGACAACCTTTTCGGGGCATGTTCCCTGGTGACCCACCTCTAGCTATGCCCAACCCACCTGCATTTACCACCCAGTGCTTTAAAACTAGGATGAACTGATTAGGTTATAGCTCTCATAATCTAATCATTTCACCTCCAAACATTCCTGCATGAATGCAGGGGCTTTTGGAGGACACTTAATATTTAAGCCATGATCTCTGGTCCCAAAGGCTTACGTCTATCTCGCAGTATAAAATGCATTTAGTCATATTAGATTTTTGGGCAATGATGGAACTGTGAAGATCTAAGTCAAGTTTCATTTGAAACTCAAGGCAAACTCCTGGCTGAGCCCCTGTAGAAACTAAAAGTGAGCTACACAAATCCAACATACACTGGCCCAGATCAAATACTTCCATTCTGAAAGGAACAGGGGGCATAGAAAGGATGGGAACAAAACCAGACCACAAACCCAGCTGGGTAAACTAGTTCTGTAACTCCACCTACTACATCTAGGACATGTGGTGAAATGTGATCTCTAGAGGGCTTGGGAAGCTCTGCCCTTTCGACCTCGATGGTTGCAGTGTACAGGGGTTCTTAGCCTAGCTCTGTAGGCACTAGCTTCTCTCAGCCCACATTACTGGCATCTGAATTTCTGGGGTCTCCTTTCCTGCTTCACCTTCACAGCATCATGCATAGATTGACCTGGCTACACATTGCCTTTTAAATCTGGGTGGAAGTCTCCCTGGCCTCTTAACTCCAGCATCCTGTATTCCAGAAGAACCAGTGCCATGTGGATCATGCTAAAGGTGGTTGCCAGCTTGCTCAGAACCTGGGCTCCCTGGAATTATGGCTACAGTGACTTTTGAGTGCTTGCATGGTTGTGCAGGGTGGAAAAATTTCTGGGGCCCTCTGCAAGCACAGTGCTCATGGGATCTTAAAAGAATTTTCCCTTCATCCTTGGACCTGCAATGGGTGTGATTTTTGCAAGTTCTTGAGATGCCCTCAGGCCATCCTCTCTGCAAAGTACTTAACATCTCTAGTGGTAATCTAACAATCACACCTTCCTTGGCCCCAGCTTTGCAGGCACTTTTCTGGTCAAACTGCAAGTTTTAGAAATCTTTTAGATCAATCTGCTCCGGATTCTTACAGTAAATCTGGCGAAAACAGCTGGGAATATCCATGCCACTGTTCGAATGTTGTGGTGCCTTGAAGCTTCCTCCACTGGATTTAGTTCACCTTTCAAATTGATCCTCACTGAACATCGTGCTAAGTGAGGGGAGCCAAGGCAGAATGTTTTCTGATGTGGATGATACTTAATTGGGGGGTAGGGCAGAGCAAGAGAAGACTGGAGGAACTATGGATGGTGTAGAGGAAAATGGGGCAAGAGCGGGTGGGGGAAGGAAAGATAATATTACCCTATGTATGTATGATCACATGTGAATCTAGACTGTGTACAACCAAAGAAAAGTTGGACCCCATATGTACAATGAATCAAAATGCAGTCTGTAAAAATTTCCAGAATAAGGAAGAATAAAGCAAAATAAGTACTTAAATTCATCCCCACTGTGTGGGGACATGGGCAAAATGTAAATGGCATCTGCCAGAATGTAATGAGTAGCCTGTAGTCCAAATTTCCAATGGGAATCCTTGTTCCTCTCAATAGGAATGCCAGAAGTAAAAACTAAATATTCTAGGCTTCTGAGCACCCACTAGAATTGCCCTTCAGCTTTGCTTATGTTTTAAGGCATTCTCAAATATCTGCAAACCAGCTCTAAAGTCTCAGAACCACCTGGTCAGGTTAGTACAGCAATAACACCACTTGGTATCAATTTTAGTTTTTGGTCACTGACCAAAATATCCAAGAACAGGATGGGAAGTTTAGACTACTTGAAGATTAGTCCCTGGTAGGCTGAATCAATTGCTCTGGGCCCAAGGTGAGGCAAAACAATAGGAGAAGGGTGTGGTAAAGGAGCATTACTCTGGGGCATCCAGGAAGCAGGAAAGGGCCACAGGGAAGATGAACCCTTGTAGGGCATTCCTCCAGTGACTTGTTTCCTCCAGTCATGCCCCACCTGCTTACCGTTCAACACCCACTCAGTTCCTCCATACTAAGATGGACTGGTAGTTTCAGCTCAGTTGAATAACTGCCACCAAACATATCTGCACTGTGACAATCTTTGGGAGGGCACTTTTTAAAACCTTAACACCATAGGTAGTAAGGTGTTACTGCATAGCATCTTAGAGAACCAGCTGTATGGCTTTGGGTATGATCATGTGACTTCAACATAGTAAAAACCACAGCTGGAAGGTGGGGGAAAAAGACTGGAAACGGCAAGCTTCTCCAGTTTGCCATTTAGAATAAAATGGAGAGAAGTGCAGGCTTCCCTCCCTGTCGATGGAGATCTGGCTATGCCCGAGGCCACTTCATCTGTGTGAATACCTTTTGCACTTTGGTTTTGGTATGACTTTCCTGCTTGTCACTAGGCTGTCTAGCCTGAACCTGTTGATCTTGATATCCAACTTAGTAGCTCAAACCCTGATTATACTTGGTGACCAGTGAAATTCCCCAGGCCATTTTGTGTTCAACTTATTGTCTAGCATCTACTTAGAACTGGTCAATGCCAGGGGCCAGTGGCTACTTGTGTAGGAAATTGGTTGTATCCACACACCAGTACTTGGCACTAAGCCTATCTAAAACTGTCTTTAATTGGAAACATTCATCATTATCCTAATGATAGTAACTACAGATACTAAGTGACAAGGAGAAATTAAATGATCAAAGGTGAACTAAATGATAGTGGAACCAGGTGAAGTCTAAAGGGGCTACTGGTAGTTTCTTTGGAGTGATTTGTTAAATGTAACTTAATCTATCAACCCCTCCTTCTCAATCTCCAAGTGGAAGGAGCCAGTGTTACATGTTGTAACTCAAGTTTTTGAACTTCGTGGTTTGTTTTCTCCGGTACTGGTGATTGAACCCAGAGCCTTGTGCTTGCAAGGCAAGCACTGACTGAGCTGTATCCCCAGCCCTCGTGGGGTTTTTGATAGAGCAAAGTTAATAGTCTGCTCTAGGACAGTCTGCAGGGGGAGGATGTATGCAGAACTCTATCACAAGAACCCAGGGTATTGGGGAACTGTCTAAATGTGATCATTGAAAAATGATTACTGAGAATTGGTCCCTAATGAGGGAAACCACAAGCTTGTAGCTATCATAGCATTCACTTCTCCAAATTTTTCCATGGGGAAGCACCATATCTCGGTCTCATCTTGTTCCTGTAGCAAATAATAATGCTTAAGCAGGACTCGCCGCACTTTGGGTCTTTAACTTCCTTCACATCTTCCTATTCAGTACTGTCAAGTCATTAGACCTTGGGCCTTCATTATTTATGATCACTAATCATGAAGATACTGTTTCTGCTTAAACAGCCCTCCCTGGCATCTGACTCCTGGTTAACTTGAACGGATGGCATTTTTGCTTCAGACATTCAATACCTCTTAACTTGTGGTGGCTAGAGGCTATCCAGGGGGAGGAGGACCTGCTCCCCCTCCATTTCTAACCTAGAGAACAAGTCATGGGCATGAAGCTGGTGACTGGAATATGACCACAAGCAAACAAATCTGAAGACTTTGACTGGTCTGATGGTTCTGGAGATGGCTATATTTAGCACCCTTGTGCTGAGCATACTTGGAGTCCGTTTAGAAATTTGTCATAGCTTGAAGACAAACAAGGGCCCAACTGTGGCTCAAGTAGCTTAACAGCAACACAACTTTATTGAAGTGTGGGAATAAGAATTAAAACTTTCAATGTTCGGGTAGGCTTTTGCCTATTGTGCTTGTATGAGTTGTCTAAGCTGGTTACATGATCACACTAACTAGGTGAGACTTGAATGCCCTAGAAAGTATGAGGGAAGAGAAATCCTCTTCCATAGAGGAACTGTAGAAGTGACATGGTCTCACTTCCTAATGTGACGTCTGAAAGCAAGCCCAAATTTTGGGAAGGGGAAGGGGGATTTTGGAAATGCTCTGGGCAACTTCTGGTCTTTGAGCTTTTTGAGGGTTCTGAAGCAATCGAGAATATCTAGGTACATTTGAATTGGGCACGATCAACTATTGAACAGGATCTAATGTACCACTTCAGTTCTGGGGTTTAGGAACTTCTAGGTAAGAAGTGGAATGTGGCATAAACTAAACCATCTTGTGATCTTAATTCCCTGAAATGGAGTTCTCATCCCAAAGAGCCCTCAACTTCTGCCAGAAATAGGACTCCTAGAGCACTTCAGATCACGTTTCTCTGCATGTGTCAACAGGATCCTCTAGTGCTGACATGTGAGTTACAAGCAACAAGTCTCTCAATGTTTTTGTAGCTACATTCAAAAGTGGAATTTCATCTTTAGCTCAACAGATCAAATACTTCAACATAAAATTCAAGTTTATCTTGGTACTAGGTTTTTAAAATCTGTAAATTTTTAAAGTTAAAACATAAACTCAGATTAGCCCACCACAATTCTCAATGGCTAGTGGCTGCATCGGACAGAACATCAGGAAACATTTGGGCCCAATTATCTGCCTTAGAGATGCTGGTCTAAAGTGACTTGTAGAATGTAGCTTCAGTATTGCTGTCTAGTTGACTGCAAATCTCAGTGATAAATTCTCAAACTAGAACCTTGGAACCACTTAATACTATTTACTTGAGCTTTGTCAGATTGCCTTTGTCTAACTTTTTTTTTTTGGGGGGGAGGACTATATTTACAATCTTATCCCCAAAAATACATATAAATGAGAATGCAGGAAGGCCTTTGCCTAGCATGTGGTATTATATCACAAAACATGAGAACTGGTGCGCAGCTCAACACAACTTATGTGTATATACACATACAAACTAAGCAGTTATGACTGTTAGTCCTCTGAGGAATGAGCTTCTGGGGCTCAATGTATTTAATGACTACACCCTGGAAGGTCCTCAAGAAATGCTCCGGAAAGTCCATAGCTTGGTTTTCCTTTGCAGACACCTCTGTTGCCAGCAGGTCGAGGAATGGCCTCCTGAGCCTCTAACTGCCACTAACTTCATTCTTGCGATGCCCTGGGCTCCTGGCATTATAAAATTCTCGGTCTTCCTCTTGAGCCTGCAGATTTGGGCTGTCCCGCCCCATCCTGGGACCTGCCCACTCCCAGGCCTCTCATCAGAACTTCTTGGACTGGAATGGCCCCATGTCGCTCTCGGTCACCGTTCCTACCACTCCCTGAACCATCAGAACAGGAACACAGGTCCTGCCGATCCTCCTGTCCTCTCCGGGGTTGATCCTCCCGCTCCTGCGTTGAGTGGTGAGGACTTCAGCTTCTCTTACTCCAAGGAGACTTGCTTCTCCCTGAGGACTTCTTTCTGGCTGGGGACTGGCTAACTCGGGCTGTAACCGGCTAACTCTCCCGGTGTCCCCGGACAAGTCCACATGGCCATGAGCGGGAGGCGCGGCTTCCCGACTGGGGCGCTCCTGCTTCACCACCACCGTCGCCACTGCCACCATGTCCCCGTCCCGGTACCTTCTCCGGCTCGCCAGCTCCCTCTCGCTCTTCGCCGCCTCCATTCTGCGAGTTTGAGCAAAAGAGGTGAGTTGAGCTCTTCTCCCTGAAGGAAATGAGAGATTGGGCCATAACTTCCGCTTCCTCATGGCGGGAGAAGCTGAGCACGTGACTTGTCTAATGCTGTTCTACGTTGGCAATGTAACCATTTTACACCCTTAAGTCTTTTTTTTTTTTTTCTTCTTGGCTCCTGCTGGCAAACTGTCCTGGAATCTTCTATGCCATCTGTTCCTAAAGCACATGTCCTCATTATGTGAATAACTCTTGTCCTGAGTACAGGAAACCAGGAGAAATGCCATCTTGAGTATTTCTCAACTTGAGCTACTGGTATTTTAAACAGGTACTTGCCAGGTGCAGTAGTGCACACCTGCAATCTTTGCTACTCCGAGGCCTAGGAGGATCTCGGTTGAGGCCAGCCATGGGCAACTTGAGCCCTGTCTCATAGGGCTGGGATGTAGCTCACTAGTAAAGTGCTTCTCCAACAAGCACAAGGCCTGAGGTTCTATCTCTAGTACTGATCAACAAAGTACTTGAAAGAATTTTAATGTCTTGCCAGGGCCTTGCTACTCCTATCCAAAACGCCTCGGTCTCCTGGTGTGAAGAACCAAGCTTTTTACTGTTGCACTTGGGTTTGTGCTGTTCAGTCCTCTGGTACGTTAGCCTCATAAACCAAAGGGGGGAGTAGTCTTATTGGGACTTGATACTGATATGCATAAAGAACAATGTAAACATGTATCAAGCCTCCCTTCTAGAGTAGGGAGACTAGCTTCTTCACAACTTATTCTCATTTTTCAAAGCAAACTGATTCAGTCTGAACTAGAGTTAAATAGCTATGTGGAGATCTCACTATCATGGGCTGCAGACATGCACTGCCACCTGGATATTGAAACCATTGTGATCTTAGTGGAGAGGGGGCTTAAATATTCAGTGAATTGAAGTTTTAAGTTACTGGTTTTCACGGGCAGAACAGGATATTGCTCTCTACCTATGACTTGGAGTAAAATCTTTTAAGATAGTGTTCCACCCAAGCTGTTTTGGCCTCCATCACAAACACACCTAAGATGAGTCTATAAATACCAATCATGATTTGAGTAACAACATTCTTAGAAGGCCCAAGATCAGCAAGACATGGTGAGCTAGTAATGAAGACCATTTTTTTTTGAGGTGGCTATGTTACAAACCTACCCCAAAAAATTCAAATGCATGAAGCCTGTCATATATTACACTTGTCACAACACTAGCATATGCAAATTGGTATGCAGCTCTCTAACACAATTTATATACATCCACTATATCTAATACTTGGATTTTACAGTCCTGGAAAACTTAAAATGGGTCCCCTAGATTTCCAACCTTGGAAGATAAATACAACCTTTGAACAATTAAAAGATTAAGTGTAGAAATGTGTAAACATAACCTTACACGAATTAGGACCCTGCCATATTAGCATATTTTTCAAAATTTGAATAAACCCAAAACTGAAGAATGGACATGATTCCATATACACTGGCCAGAGAAACTGGAATATTTCATCAGAAACACATCCACAACCCATTTTAGCTTGTGATGTCAAATTGGTACCCATTGGTAGTAGCCAAGATCTTTCTGTAGAATCATACCTAAAGAGGTGCCAGAAAAGGTATGTTAAACAGGTCACCTGGTACATTACACCCGGCACCTCCCCCAAAATGGCTAAATCAACTCACTTGAGCTCAACCAGGTCAAAGTTTTTAGTGTATGTTGGAGGCTGTTCTGATACCTAAGCTCAGTAAAATCATCTGGGGATTTCCCAGACTCCTGGTTCACAAAATTTAGATAACACCAAAGGGGGTACTTGTTCTAAGCAGTTCTGAAAACTAAACCTACAATACTTCTACTGAAACCACAATGTGTTAAAATTTGAAAAATGCCTACATGCATGTGGCTGTGCCACAGAAAATAAGTCAGTGTTAAACTAACATAAGCTGGTAAGCAACAAACTTAAAGCAATAAGACATCATGAATACCACTGTGCCATTTAAGGCAATCCCAAAGCCTTCCAAGAACAGTCTTAATAGTTGAGGCTTTTAGTTTGCTAGATGTCCCGCTGCTCCCCTTCCTCTTCCTGTGCTTTCTCATTTTCCTGTGTAGTTCAGAGGTATCCAATGACTTGTGAAACAAGACACTCTGCTACTGAACCCAAACTTAAGTACATCCTTTTCACTGAGTTCGGCATCTGTCATTCAATACTTTCGTTCAACATTCCATTGCCTGAACTAAGGTCAATGATATAGGGCTTCAGCAAACTGCCATCAGCATGGACGTATTCCCTCGAGATGCTGGAAGACTGCATGCCTCTTTGAGGGGATGATCAACTGGGATGTCTGCAATGTAGTTTCCCAAAAGGTGACTTTGTTTATGGATATGTGATTGGAAGTACTAAAGGGTCAGAGCATTTTGGGGGATGTTTCTGGGAGGGGGAGGTTGTATTTACTGATTTCTACCTTAAATGTATTGGTGTCCTCCAGAAGTGCCTCAAAGTGCAAAGCTTTTCTTTTACAAGTACCTCCTATCCTTCCTGCCACCAGACCAAGGAACCAACTCCTGAGCCTCGTTACCACTACCACTGACTTCATTGACGCTCCCGGTAACTGGCATTAAACTAGCTTTTCCTGTGCTTTGGCATGTTGGCTGGCTTGATCCTGTCCCTGACAGCTCCCAGGCCTCTGGCTAAAGTATCTGTAGCTGGAATAGCCCTGGTATCAGTCTCATTCACTATTCCCAGCTCTCCTGTGGTCCTGTTGTGACATTTCACACAGCTGCTTATCTTCCCATTCCTGCCTCACTTTGAGGATTTTTAACTTGAGACTCCCTGCTTCTCCCCGAGGACTTCTCTTGTCTAGGTCCCAGCTAATTCGGGCTTGGTTTCTGCAGTGGCCAGGTTCACTGGTCAGCAGGCACAGGCTACCACTGGAGAAACCTGAGCTGCGGTGGGCTGGAAGCCTGGCTTGCAGGTTGAGGTGGCTGTGCTGTAGCCTTGCCACCAGTTCCCTTGCTTCCTCCTTGTGATCATCATTGAGTTTGACCAAAAGGTGTTGGTGTAGCTCCTAGCTGAAGGAAACCATGAACTTGAACCCTGGATTTCAGCTTCTGCGTGTGCTTTCCTAGAAGCCCTCACTAGGGAGAATACCTGAAGACTCCCTAGTGGGCCAAGCCTCAATTGGCCTGGCTTGGGAGGCGGGAGTTTCAAGTTCCAAAACCCAACTTGGGGTGGGGAAGCTCGGCTGCTGTTACCTGTTAGTAATCATAAACCACCAGACAACACGAATGCAGGGCACAGGAAATTTAACCAATCTACGATGGGATATGGCATTAGTAATGCTACTTACAGGCGGGTACAGTGGCACCATCTATGGAGGATGGAAAACTGAGACCAGCTTGGGCATTTGTGACAACCTGACGAGAACAACTTGGAGGAGGAAGTTAATTTTGGCTCAGTTTGAGCTTTTGTCCATGCATGGCCAGTTCCATCTTGGGCCTGAGATGAGACCAAAGAAAGCTGTTCAGCTTGTGGCCAGGGTCAGGAAATGAAGGCCCCAGGATATGCCCCCAGTGACCCATTTCTTGCCTGCCTCTCCTGTCTACCGTTACCACCAGTCTGTACAAACTAGGGTGGACTACTTTGGGCTACAACTCTCAATCATAATTTCACCTCAAACTCCTGCACTAACATGGGAGCTTTGGAGGATACTTCATAACCAAATCTTAACAGCATCTTGGACCCTGTTCTCCCCAAAAATGACTAGACACGTAGCTCAGTGGTCAGACTGTAATACCAGCACCCTACCCCAAAAATGTTTAAACTTAAATTTGGGAATGGGGGAAATGCAGTCACACATTTTAACCCATGGGAAAATCGCTTTTCCTCAACTTTGTTACGCTGTCTTTTTTTTTTTTTTTTTTTTTTTAAACCTGGGAATATTAGATACCTGCTTTTCGGGAATCATCCATGACACTTGACTTGAGCATCAATAGATGACTCCTGTTCAGACAGCAAAGTGATCCCCTCTCCCCCATTCAAATAAACTGGTTGCAACCCAGGGACTCCACAATGCTGTTTTCTCTGCTCCCTACAGTATTGGGACTGGGAGTGCCTATAATCCCAGCAACTCTGGGAGACTGAGGCAGGAGGATAGCAAGTTTGAGGTTCCCACCAATTTAGCGAGTACTTGTCTCAAAGAGCTGGGGTTATAGCTAGGTGGCAGAGTGCCCCTGGATTTAGTCTCCAGCACTGAGTATGTTGGGACAACTCAGAACGCAGGAAACACGAGACCAAGTAGAGAAGCTTTTGGTACAGGCTGCTCAGAACAAACTCCACAACCACATCTTCTGTGTAATTGCCTTTGCCTTGAAACGGAACCAGTCTTGATGTGAACGTCTAAACCTAGCAGTAAACAAAGGATACTGCATGGAGAAACTTTGACTAGATTCAGCACTTAATAGGTGAAAAATGAGTTTCCATAACTCCCAGCTGTCATAAACTGTTCATTACCTCAGTCATAAACAGTCCAGTTGATACTTTGCTTCCTCCAAGGATCTATGGTTTGGGTAAATAAGTAATGACCTGTCCGAGAATAGGCATTTTTCTCCAATAGGCTTTCAAAATTGCAACCATGACTCACAGGGCTTTTTTTTTTTAAACAATAACCAAATATATGGAATGCTACTTTATGAAGGTTTGCTTATGAATAGGTACTAAGTAGGTTGCCTATACTTGCCAATTAGGCATGTCCTTTTAGTGCTTTTTGAGGATACTAACAACTTGAATTTGGAAGCTTTCCTCAAGTGCTGTTACTTGCTTTCTCCCCACTTCCTGCCTTTTGTGGAAACGGCGTATTCTACAATGTTTCTCTCGAAGGTTCCTCTTACAAGAGTGCAACTTAAATGACACCAGCTCCCATGTGAACTTAAATAGGGCTATTATAACAATGCCATGTTAAAATTAAAATTTCAAACAGCATGTGAAGGACTCAAGGTTGAAGGAGCCACTCTTCTCATTCACATATTTCATAATGAATTCCCAGTTACATAAAACTTCTGTTCAAATTTCTTGCAACTACGTATCCGATCACTCCCAGCTATGTTTGACTTCAGTTATTCGAACATCTGCTTGGAATTGACCAAAGTCCATGACATAGGGCCTTTTCTGGCTCTCGAGTATTCTGGCTTCATTCTCATGTTCATAATTACCTCTCTTTAAACTGAAAGAACTTCTTTGCTTTTTCAGTTTAAAAATGCAGTTGAAAACTAAGACAATTGGTTGGACAGAAGGGAGGGATGGTTGCTAGCTGATTTCCTGTTGAGTGCTTTCGTACCACTCTCCCCATATCTATACCATCTTAGGTTAGGGTTCTAGTTCGTAAATCCTTAACACCTTGCTTAGAACTCCAGTGGATGTTGGTTGATTGCTAATGTTCCTATGCATTTCTTGGCTTACATACACGTCCATTAATCATCTGTAGGACATGGTGATGCTTACATGAAAAGTAAACGAGGGTCATGGCTGTTGTACAACATGTGAATGTGGATGAGGATTTCAACACATAATTGCCAAGCTCTTCATACCAATGTTCTAAGTTTCATTTGTATGTTATTCATTTAACTACTTGATGTGCTTTATCACTTCAAGAAGGAAAAACCCAGAAGTTCACTCCTGATTTCTCAACCTAGAAAATCTTCAGGTGGTTTCAAAGTGCCTTTTGGGTATAACACTAAACTATAACTTGCTGCAACTTGGCATTTTTAATATTACTTAGATGTACACAACCTTATTTTGGCTAAGGATTGAACCAGTGCCTTGTTCTACCACGGAACAAGGCAAGCACTCTACCACTGAGCTACAGCTCGAGCCCCATAACTTGGCCTTTTAAAATGTATTTTACATTGTGATCAAAGGTGAGAGAACACTTAAACATTAAGCTAAACTTCTAAAATAGAACTATAATCAGATGGACATCACTCTCACATTGCTCAGCAGGAAATTGGGTATCATAAGGGAATAGTTCCTGTAGCAGTTCTGTTGCTTGCCCGGCTCTTGGTACACTAACCCAAACATGAGCTGAGGTAGCATGGGGTTTCTATTAATGTGAATGGAAGCTTTTGGTGTGGTAAGATGACAAATCGAGTGTCATGAGCTTAGTCATGTACATGTTTGCATCAGATCAAGTGACCAAAGACAATGGGTGGAGTAGACCTGTCATAACTTGGAGCATATTTCTTTCCCTGCCTCTTTATTTTTGGGCTGTTGAAGTCCACCTAATCTCTGGCCTGGCTTATTAAAATCGGCAAATGGCTTGGTACATGCTAGCTAGTTATCATGTATAACTTCCCCCAATAGTAAAATCTAGGTTCACTTAACAGAATGCCTCTCCAATTGGTGAGGCAATTGGTATCTGTCATAAACTAGAATTGATAGAAATACCTTGTTTTTTGACCATTTTCTACACAAATGCTTTCTCAGGCAAGTCAGTTTTTGACCCACTCAACTACTTGGTTCTAGTTGGTTCTAGAGGATGGTTATGCATTGAAGTTAATCTGTCAAAGATCAGCCTTACAAAGGTGCTGAATTTTGAATCTGTTGTGGTTTCAAAGCTAAGTGATTCAATCATTATGGAAACACCTCACCTATCCTAGGCACACCTTGCTATCGATTGCTTCCACTCCAATTCCTCATAACTAGGTGACTTAACACCTTGTGTCCTCACAAATAAGTTGTTTGACTTGAACTTGTCTTCCTCTCCCACTTATCTCTTCCCATTTCAGCTATAAAGACCATTTATCTTTATGCAGATCTCCAATCTGTTGAACACTTTATCTTGACGCACCAGCAGTTTCCTTGTTTTCCCAAGTAACAAGCTTGCAGTTTCTATCTGTGCCCTTTTAATAGACCTCAACCTACATGAATCAAAGACCTTTGTTCTACCACTGTGGAAATCACCTATGGAGGTTCCCCAAAAGGCTAGGCCTGGAACCACATGACTCAGCTATATCACTCCTTGGTATTTATCCTAAAGAACTGTCATGCCTCAGTGACACATGCAAACCCATGTTCATAGCGGTACAGTTCACAATAGCCAAATGATGAAACCAGCCTAGGTGTTTATCGATGGATGAATGGAGAACGTGGTATACATGCACAATGGCATTTTAGCTATAAAATGAAATTTACATTTGGATGGAACTAGAGACCATTATGTTAAGCAAAATAATTCAAACTCGGAGGGTCAAGGATGGTATGTTCTCATGTGTGGAAGTTAGGAAAAAGGAAAAATGTGGGATCTCATGAAAACCAAAGGGAGATTGGAGGAAAGGGACCAAGAACTGGAAGGTGGGAAGGGAGAGAAGTTCTAGGGAATGATATTGGCCAGATTGTAATGTGCATGTATGAACATGTAACAAATCATCATGTACAACTAATGCACACGATAAGATGTCAAGAATTGGATTAAATATTTTCTAATACTAAAAAGCTAGAGCTTGACCAAATAAAACTACAGTAAGTGTAGCCTCTAAATTCATTGCCAGCTTCCAATGTATTCCGGCTGCCAAATATCAGGGATGGAGGAAGGAATTGGGATTGAGTAATCTTAAGACTGACTTTCCTAATCAGTAAACATTTCTTTTTTCCTTTTTTCTTTTTTTTTTTTTTTTTTAACTGAATCTAGGAGCACTTTACCATTATGCTATGTCCCTAGACCTTTCAAAACTCGACAAGGTCTCCCTAAGTTGTGGAAATTGGCCTCCAATTTGCAATCCTCCTGCCTTGGCCTGAGTTGCTGGGATTATAGCTACGTACCACCACACTTCGCCATTTTCTTGTAGCAAAAGCTTTTGCAGATTATAAAGTAACCAATAAAATGTGTTAACTTCTACAGCAAGTTACTGACTTCTGGTTTTTTATATTCTTACCAATCAAGTAGCTGCTATATTCTAAAACGGGTTTCACTCACTGACACCCCCCCCTTCCTTTCTGAACTACTCCTGCTTCTGATGGCTAGTCATGACTGTCCATAGCAACAGGGATTCAAATAGTCCTTGAAGCAATAGGACTTGATGTGAGAAACTCTTAACTGGTTGAAGGGCTGCAGTTGTAGCTCAGTGGCAGAGTGCTTGGCCCAGCCTGTGAGATACTGCCATTGTGCCCATCTACAGCAACAACAAAAAATTAAACTAGTTTGAAAGAGATTAGGTCTTTGAATGTGAAAGTTCTAGCATGTTTTAAAAACCAAAGAAACTTGCCCTAAAAAGTAGGGTTTGGGTGATGGTACTACATTACTAATCAGCTCAGCAGTCCTGGCTCAACTGTGCTTTATTCCTTGATTTTTATGTGATGCTGAAGATAGGACCCAGTGCTTCCCATATGGTAGGCAAGCACTCTACCACTGAGTTACAATACCAGCCCTCGCCTGTGCTTCTGAAGACAAACTGAGGAATTGACTACTTTGACTAGGAAATGGTTCCTCAGTTTGGCCCAATTTTCAGGTGAGGTTGCAAAAACTTCGTTCACAGCTTTAGTCAACCTTTCCTTTTTGTGGTTACCAAGTGCCCCCTGTTGGTAGATATGTTTGAAGCTCTAACTGGTAATGCCCTGTACATGCTTCAAAACTGCAAGATGCTGTCTTACTCTTGAAGAAAGGCCAAGACTCTCCAAACGTGAGGCTGAGGTTAGACTGCATTAGGTTATCTCCCTGTGACCCTCACTCTTGGTTTCCCTATCCCATGGTTTTGGGCTTTTCTAACGCCCTCTCCTTGGGCTGGGCTTTCAGTATTTCATCAGTACTTTGGCTTTGGATGGTGAAGGATGGAGGGATAGCATTAATTGCCTTGATCTACATTCTCAAGTGTCTTCAGAAAATGAGAACTCAAAATTTTGGACTGATAAGTGTCCAGGAAAATCTTTCCCTAAATGTGGCTTTTCTTAAGACCTAGGACCCAGGTCGAATGCTGGGAAGAAAACAGGCAATTGATAAACCCTTTCTCAAGTTAGAAGGTTGGAACAGCCCACACTACTGCATATGACAACCTGGTGAAGGGTCAATTTGGTTCTAGTCAGTTATAAACCAGTATTTTCTTGTTTTAATGGAAAACTGTCAACTTCATTTGAAACCACTTTTTAATAAAAAGGAAACTATGGTGTTAACAGAAAATATAGATGCCTGGAATTGTCATACAGGAACTTTTCTAAAGTGAAGTAGACAATGTTACATACAGAATGAAAGTTCATGTGGTGCTTAACATGCTTGGTTTTTAAAGTGAAACAAGCTTAACTGAACCTGGATTGGGTTGACAATGCTACTTAGAAATAGCTCTTATTTTTAACTCGGACCAGTCTCTCAAACCTAACAAGTTTGGTCAGTGCAAGATGACTCTCAAATCCATTAGACTTGGGACATATCTAACATAAAAACTGCATCTCTTAAACTCATCTTCAGTTCTTCATTGCTAGTATATCCTGTAAACTTAGGATGGATGGATTCCAGATATGTAACTTGTATACATGGTTCTTTTGATAGAAAGCAAGACTTGATGCTGTGATTCAACATTATGTATATACAGAAGCCACTAAAAAATCTTAAGGAATGGGAACAAGGAGAGGGAAGGAAAAAGGGAGAAACTTGGGGCTGAATTAGAGCAAATTGTATTCCACATCTTCATAATCATGACAACATGAATCCTAATGTGTATAACTAAAGCCAGTTAGTCTTGTAATCTCAGTTCTGTAGAACTTTTAATTTGCCAAACTAATCACTTAAAATTTTTTTGGCCTGTAACAGCATCTTAATGTTGTCAAGCAACTTCTGGAGTCTGCTTGGATACTAGGGAGAATGTGTTTGGACCTTTGTATGATCATCCACTTAGATCATGCATTTAATCTCAAAGCATGGAAAATAGGTAATGATTTGAGCTCTAGATCTTGATGTTTATATTTGAGGGACTAAAACTTGGTGGATTTTAAAATTGGAGAGCTAAAGTGGCTAATAGTTAACCAGGGATTTGAAAATGTTGGAATCTTAAATATAGCCACATTTAGAGTGCCATGCCCTCAAATTTCAAGTGACCATACCAAGGGTTAGACCAACAGGTTCTAGCTGCTGCCTCTCCTTCCACAGGATTCCAGCCTGATTCCTTTTGATTTGGTTCTTGATCAATGTGTTGATGCACAAAAATGTTTTCAAGCCATAAGTATACTTTACTACAAACTAGACCATTGCTCTCTAAACACATTTTATGTAAGGATTCTGGAAACAGTTTTCTGAGCTTTCTCTGGAAATTTATATTAGGAAAGTTACATAATCTAGTGACTACAGCACAGGCTTAGCAGCATAGCCTGAAGTTTCAGATCTTCCATCTTCTAACCCATTGACAAACCTGTTACCCTTACCAAACCTTCCTTGTCTCACTAGAAATGCCAGGATTGGGGGGTTAAATAAAATATGGAGGTTATTTTGCATAGGACTAGGACATAGTTCTTCACACCAGAAATGAAGGTAGTTATTGGTCTGACACAAGACCTTTAACTTGTAAATATGGTTGTCTGAGAACTTTAGGAAATTGAATTTCAAGTCTCTGAAATCCAGAGACTCCATTAGAAAAGGATACTTGTAGCATGCTGCTAGTGAAGCTGGAATATTGAGTTCCAAGTATCAAAATATTCTAAAACAATGCTCGGTCATGGCCCACCTAGAAAATACTTGTGTGACAAGCAAGAGGGGATTTGGAAACTAGATGAAACTGCTCATGGCTGGAGGTCCCAGTACCCTTGAAGGATGAGAGATCTGTCATGTTTATAAATACAACACCTTGTTCTGGGCTCCTGGGTAGGAAGCTCTGCTTAAGGGTGGTACTGTTTGTAGGAGAGTGTCCCTGAAAATGGAGAACATTTGCTACTCAAATTACCTGGTGAAGGACCTGTTTGGTTGTGATCTGTCATAAATTTGTAAAAACAAAAGCTATTACCTAACTGCATCGGATCACATTTTATACTAAGGAAATCTTGGAGTCAAAGTCAATATGAAATTGTGGGGGTTCATCTAAACTCTCATCAGGGCTCATGTTGAACTGAACTTGGAGTCCCTTTTGGGATTGAAGAGGATAAGGTAAAAAAAAGTACCATATAAACTGTTTGATTTGGTAACATACAACATTGGTATAATCATTTCTTAGTAATTATACCTTGCTCAAAGTTCTTTGATCAAACTGGGTATGAGTTGGAACTGGGAACCTTTTCTGCAGCATGCTTTTGAGGCCTTCCCCATGCCTGCCTCAACAAGAATGGTTATTCTGGATCTTTTCCATACTGGGTTTTCCCTAAAGTATCACTTGGATGAAGGTTTTCGCCTTGAAGTTTGGAAAAATTCTGCAAAACTTGTCAAGACTAACATTAGATTAAGCTGGCTCAAATTCCCCAGGTCCATGCCCCTTTCCTAGCTCCAGTCTTGAGCATAAGATGTGGAATTCCACCCGTTCTCAAGGGGTGTGTCTTTCTGAAAGGAAAGCCGAGGGATGCCTGAACAAGTTTTTCACTTTTGTGTGGAAAGAAAGGATGGGCTCCTAACCTAAGGGAACAGTAAAACATAGGATGACTGGGAAAGATGGGCAAAGGCTGCTGGTTCCTATAGTGCTAAAACACCCAGGAGTAGGCAGTGGTAATAGCAGGGAGGACACTTTGCATCTACTGGGAGATTTATTGCTTGCAGTATTGGCTGACCATATTATCTTGTTGCATCTTTGACATAGGATAACTTCTGTATTTTACTACTAGGTTTACAATAAAAGGAACTACAGTGGGGTATGTAGTGACTGGTAGGGTTTCTGGCACTGGAGTACTCCTGTGGTAATTTTTTACATGCAAGGAAAATCTTGTAATTTTCAAGTCAACCTTGGCTTGCCTTGGAGGACAATACTGGAGGAAAAATGGCAAGATCAAAGTTCGCTCTGTTCAGAACAAATCCTGGTCTTGGTGCATATATACCTTCAACATCAAAAACTATAGACCAAAAAGCATGGGATAAGACTTGTTAGGGAATTAGCATTATGGAAAGACTTGCCATTCTTTATCTTCAAAAAAAATCCAGTTTTTTTGTTGTTGTTTTTTTTTTTTTTTTTTTTTTTGCTAGTGGACATGTCGATGACAACTTATAACCATTGTGTACCTAAAGTACCTTTTTAAAAGGGTCCCTTGGAGTGGGATGTAAAGTTAGTCTTAAAAACCTAGGTCATAAGGTGGTCTCATTGTTTCTGAAGTGGAACTTTGTAATTTGTTGAGAAAGTTTGGCTAAATAGAGGAATGGGCTTTCAGGAGTGTTAAACTGACAGCCAGGTGCAGTGGCACAGAAAGCTCAGAAGTGGCTCAGTAAAGCTGAGGCAGCAGGATTAAGGCCAGCCTCAGCAACTTGGTTATGTCCTGAGCAACTTAGAACCTGTCTTAAAAAGGGCTGGGGATGTGGCTCAGTGGTTGAGCACCCCTTGCTTCAATGCCCAAGTACCAAAGTCATCAAATTAATACATGGCAGTGAAACTTTAGTACAAGACATTTTGCTTATGGAATAACACAAGCAAAATACTAACATTAAAATGGAGGCCCTTATACCTACCAGACTGAAGGTCCACCCCAACTCATTTTTCAGTAGTCCTGGGGATTGGAACCAGGGTGCTTGACCAAAGCTATAACCCCTGTCTTATTTTGAGACTTTGTTCATTTTTAACTTTTTAAAGTGCTGCTGAGGCTTGAACCCAGCACCTCAAACATACCAGGCAAATGCTCCACCACGGAGCTACAATCCCAGCCCTTATTTTGAGACAGTCTTGCTGAGTGGCCAAGACTGACCTCGAACTTGATCCTCACATATGCACCCCATTATAAACTTAAGCATTTTTTTTGTGGTTCTGGAGATCAAACTCGGGGCCTCAAGCCTGCAGGTCAGCACTCTACCTGAACCACATCCCCAGCCCAAGAAACATGTAATGTGCATGTCAATAGTACCCTGACTACCCAACTGCTACAGGATTTCGGGCAATGAAATACGTATGCCTCAGGTAGAGAACAGTCAGAAAAGTACTCAACAGTGAGAATCGGGCCTGGCCAAGACATCCAGGTTTATGTCCTTTACCAACTTGGTCAACTCCCTCCGTGTACTGGGTCAAATTTCCCAGGGTTGACTTCGTGTGCACAAAACGATTTGATGTCACAGATCTCCCAAGGGGCCGGGTGCTCCACTTGTCAGCAGTGTCAGTCTTGCTGTGTGGAGCAGCAGGTTCTTTAAGCAGATAGTGAGATGTGGTTTCCAAGGAAGTCGAAGGTTCTGAGCTGGGAACACTTATCCAAGGCTGGCAAGATGGCATTCAGCTGAAAGTCTATCTCAAGACTCTAAGGCCAGGTGTCAAGGGTGTCTGCCACCTTCTGTAGCAGATCTTGGAGGCGCTCAGGACTCATCTCTCAACGAGACTTTGCTGAGCTTTAGATACTTCAGCTGAAGAGTGCTCTGACACACAGAGATGCTTCAAATCCAATTCTTTCAGCGGACTTGATGTCAGCAAAAGTGTCTCTAACGGGGTCTGGCTCAGGATTTTGCCTTTCCTGAAGGAAGAAGACATTGTTCAGAGTTCTTGGAGCTTGTCCAGCTTTGTCAGCTGACGGCTGTATCTGTGGGAAAACCAGCTATTGAATGAGTGGCAGGTAAGGACCCTTGGACTCATGTTGGCGAAGCAGAATACATGAAGGTTCCTCATCCTGTTCAGGAAACGTGTTCCAGGTCATCCCGACGTCAACGACTATCTACCTCCAGCTCTGTACGTAGTCTAATGGCAGAGCGTTCATGATTTTTAGCAGACCCAACAGCTGACCTTCAGCTTCTCGCTATACATGCGGACCACCGCCTTCCTCTTCAGGACCCATGACATGAGCCTGTAAAGGAATTCAGTTCTTGACTTCCTCCATCACGAGACCTATGAATATCTTCAAGGGCTGCTTTGCCCCCCTTTGGCCGAGTTTCCTTTTCTTTAGACACCTGGCTTCTTGAGCAGGTGCCCAGTGGGCCTATGGACCCCATGAACGGAGAGTCCTGATTAGCATCCTGAAAATCCGGTGCTTTGAGTTTCCACTTTCCACTGGCTGGGGTGAATCTCGTCAGACTATCCAGCCCATCTAACATGGTCATGAAGGCTTTTGTAATTCGAGTCTTCAAAAGGTACCCCAGAGGGAGGCGGGCCAAGAGGCAGGACAGCACCACCTCCACATGACAGTCCCCCCCCCCATTGAAGTTTCCTTGTACAGCTGCAGAATGAGCACTCTGGTCAGGTTCTTCAGATTGGGAATGGCAAGGCCTCACTGTGCAGCGTGGAATGTATCCTGAAGTGTGGGTGCGGTCTGGATGCTCATCCTGTTGAATCCTATCTGGACATCTGGATGGGCTGACAGGGCACTCTGCATGTCAGTAAGTTCAGGCAGCGACTCTGGGCTCCAGGATTCTTGAGCGGAACTTAGTATTTTTGAAATACTAAGCTACTTGTTTTTCTTTTCCATTCCCTCAATCTTAATAGAAAGAGGAGTTGGGTTAATAAAACCGGAAAGACCTCATGGGGCATCTGTGGCTCAACTCTTTGAGCAATCTGCCCTCATGAGTTTGAGAGTCATTAACCAAGCAGGTTTCTCTACCTTGTGGAGGAAGTCACTTGGGTCTAGTTCAGGAGAAATATTTTTTCCAAGCTTGATTCTCTGCCCCAGTGCAGTAAATCCAGTCTGATCTTCAGGCCTAGTTCTGAACTGGTTCAGAATCACGGGGAAAGTAAGGTGAATGGTATTTCAAACATCAGCTTGGGCTCTGAATTGCTATCGTCACGCCTGTCTTTTGCTGTGGCACACCAGCTACATACTGCTGTTGCTCCCCTATCCAAGGCTCTGTATTCGTGTGCAGGCTGAGGATTTAAGGTTCCAGGTGTCCCTGATATGTTGCACTAACAGCAACAGGTTAGACCCTTTTCTGAAGGGGAGAAAGCACTATTCCAGGCAGATATACAAGTGGGACCAGAGACTTGGAATTAAGTCAGGTCCTCCTGCACACGGAAGTGAGTCGTGTTTGTGGGCAATCGAATCTATTGGGGTCTGCTAAATTATGAACATGCATCTCTTCCCAGATACGCTGGCTTGGCACACAATGTTCTGGCTTCCCAAGATAGGGTCTTACAAATTGAACCACCTCTGATTTCTTCTAATTAGAAGATCCTGCGGCATTAAATACCTTTTACGTGTTACATTGACAATTGAAGATGGTATTAAACAGCTTCCTTTCTTATGCTGTTCAGAACTTATCTTCCAAAAGTAAGCTTACCACATTAGTCTAAACCAGGGATTCTTCAAAGTAAAGAACCTATCTAAGGTCTTGAAGGCTTTGGTTCCTTTTTGAAGAGAATATTGGAAGGTCGAATTGAAGGCAGAAGTGTACAACATAATACTTTTGTGTGGCCAAGTCTGGGGAGAGATTAGAATGGTGAGATACTATTGGGAGACTCTTCCTGCTAACCTGAAGTGCTAAAGAGGGACTTGACAGGCTTACAATAGCTCTGGAAACCAACTTTGGATTATTTCGGGAAGTTGTATAAACCTGTAGATTGCTCTGCATCTCCTGGTCTGAGGGGAGGACTAAATGCAGGTCTAAGGCATGCACTCCAAGGTAGGCAGTCCTAGCATGATTGGAACTTCTGCGTGCCTTGGGGGCCCTTTTTGGAGTTAAAAATGCAAGAGATTTGATGGAGGGTAATGCTCGTGGAAGAACAGGCAGTCAGGGAAAGTCTTGAACCTCTCTGCAGGTGTAATACCTATGAGGGGAGAAGGAAAAGCCTTGGACTGCAGTATGACTTTAGAGGCTTAGCCAGATGAAGGGGAAGTTACCTGTAATCCTTTCAGATGGGTATTGAGCATGATGTGAAACATCCCACTTAATATCCACCCTCACTGTGTCCATCCACTTTCCTCTACTTGAATCTTTGTGGCTGATCTTTCAGGCTGCTGACCAGACAATGAGGCCATTGAATACTGCCTATGTACATTCTCACTTTGGGTCCTTTGACATTTCTTTAAAAAAAGACCAAGGTACAGTTCTTGGAACCTGACCCAGGGGGAATTGAAGCTAATACTTGATCATTTCTCCACTGTTTCTTCATGGGCTGGAATGTTGAATTCAGCTGAGGGCACCACCAACCTAGTTTGCTTTAGCGTGGTACTAAGCTTAGCTATCACATCTTACTTTGGGGGGTAGAGACAATTGCAGAGGCTTCTATGGGACATACCTACTGCTATGGCTTTTATTTGACATACCAAGGATGTGTGGGGGTCATTCCAAACTAGTATGTTAATTTCAATTGTATATACTTAAGGGAAATAACTCCTGGATGAGTCCTCAGACCTAGTGGGCTAGTTGTTGGGCATATATTCATCAGAACTCCCAATTATCAAAACGATACATCTATATTTCAACGTGTGACTATGAGGGCACTGGGGATATAGCTCAGTTGGTAGTGTTTGCCTTGCAAGCACAAGGCCCTGGGTTCAATCCCTAGCACCCCCTTACCCCAAAAGGGGGGAAAAATGACTTAGGACTACAAGTCATTGTCAACTAGTACCAATGTTGAATAGTGCCAAGTTCTTCTGGTGTATATTGTGAATAAATCGCTGTAGGAACAGATTTATTGCAGAAACTCATTCTTGCCCGGTTGGTTATTCTAGAGCTTCAATACTGGAAACCCTGCTTCTGAGAGAATTGAAAGAACTGTAAACAAAGTGAGACAAATGTATTTTTTTCTCTGAGGCCCTGCCATCATCTCGGACTACTAATATCCATTTGGATGACCCATGAGTTTCTCAACTTGAAATTGCATATTTTGGGATGGATAATCCCCTGTAGGGGGCTTTCCTGTGCATTGAGTATTTAGTGGTACCACTGGCCTCTTCCTGCTAGAGGCCCGTAGCACCCCTTTTGCATGCTGGCAGTCAAATGTCCACAGACATTGCCAGATATGCTTGGGGGTTGGATGGGGAGGGATTGTACCTGTTAGAAAATTGCTGACTTAGTCCTGTCATGCCTGAGCCACATCTTCCTTTCATAACCAGTTTCGTTTTGAGTCTTCATGTAGGAAGTCTTTAGTTTCGAACACAAATTGGTGTTCTACTTAACCTTTTGGCCTAGGTACATCCACACTCCCTAAACGTGCATTTAGGTCTTTGCCCTCTGAATCCTTTCTTCTGACCCCATTCATGTTCCCTTCCTGGATTTTTATTCATAAATCACCAAGGATTAACTCCTTTTTTTACACACTTCCATTGGTAACTCATGATTCTGATGTCTTTCAAACCTGGTTGACATTAAAGCCAGCATCAAGTATGTTACTGCCTCTCTAGGCCATATCCTGCCTCATAGTCCTTGCCATCTGATGGCCAGTTTCATATCAGGAACTCTGAGCAAACAGACCCAGCAGACCACATACTGACTTGTCAGATTTCAACTAGCACTATGGAAATGGTCTACAGAGACATGTCACAATGAAGCTCTAGGGACAGGTCTCTTCTAGACAAAGAGTGTGTTCATGGTGTGGTGGAACATCGTCCAAGTATTTGTAAGTACTAATACCAAAGGGGTAAAAAATGGGCTGATCAAATTGCCTGGAGATTTTCCAGACATTAGGCAATAGCTGAGCTGCCTTCCTAGGACCTCAAATGCCATGTTAGCAGTGAGTGTTCCCCCTGTTTAAGTCTATTGAACACTGAACTACAGCTACCTCTGGACATGACAATGTCTCAAGTCAGATGACCATGAATGTTTTTTTTGCTGACAGACATGAAAATAGTGGCAAAACAAAAAAACTAAACCATCACACGCTATTCTAAGCACTACACTGGGAAAATCCTTAAGTTTATGTAGCTATTTTGCTTTGCCATCTACTGTGCTCATTTTTGCTCAAGATTTTCTTCTTAATCTAACCAGATGGGAACATATTTGGACATGGTACTGTTTCTTTTGTTATGACAAATACCTTACATAAATGACTGTAGAGTAGGAAAAGCTTATTTTGGCCTAGTTTCAGGTTTGTTGCTTTGAGGCTGAGGTGAGGCAGACCATCATGGCAAAATGTGGTGGCGGAAATCTTGGCTTAAGGTGGCCAGAGAGCAGTGTAAGGAAGGAGTCAGGGACAAGACTTAACATACTTCCTCCAACCATGCCCTACATGACTAGTTTCCATCTCCTCCCAGTAGTCCATTAAAATTATTCATCAAATGGATTAATCCACTGAGGTTAGAGCCCTCCTGACACACAACTTCCCAGAAGCCCCACTTTTGGACACGGCTGCATTGTAGACTGTCTTTGACACACAAGCTCTTGGGACATTCCAGGTCCAAACCATAACGGGGTACTGAAATCATGAATCGGTCTTAAGGCAAAATTCACATGGGAAAAAGGGGTCATGAAATTTACACCAACTGTCTAAAGAAAACCATAAACTTATGTGAAATACCTGATATGAACTTCTCATTTTTCTCCCCAGCTTAATAGGAATGACTAACACTTTTTACCTTAGTATACAACACATAAAGGTATTTTGATACATGTGATAATCATTTCAAAATGTAACAGACCTAAGATACACAACATTTTTCAAATTATAAAATGATTATCACAAGTAGCAGACCTATCACCTTGCATAGTAACCTTTTTTGATGAACACTTGTCTATTAAATTTAAATATCCATAGTGAGAATTCCATTGCTGTACATGGTCTCCAGAGCATAATGAAGACCTTATTAGGGAAGGTGACTTTCTGAATTGGAGCCTGTGTTCTAGGAGAGATGAAGGCAAGACAGCAGACTAAACCCAACAAAGTTTCCTTAATGAGAAAGTAATTACTATAGTCAACCAGGGCACACAGAACCTGTCAACTGAAGAATTGAACGATGTACTTTGGAATGGCTCCACTGAGGAATGGGGAAGCTAAAGCGCTTACCGCTCAATCATTTCCTGTTTTGTTCATGTAAACATTGGACCTGCTTGCTCAATCATGGACATGCTATTCCCTGCAACTTGGGGGTTGTGTGACCCAAGGTCAGAATAGTGCCCCACAATCTGGCAGTACCTTATTTAGGACCCATTCAAGATTGGGAGTTTTTCAATTCAGCCACAGAAGCAGAATGAATAAGGGATGTGTATGTGTACATACAATGTGTACAACTTATATCCTTAAAAGGAATTGGCTTCTGTTGGGGCTGGTTAGGTAAGCTGGAAGGTGAGGTTTGGACCTTTTTTTAAATGCCCCCCACCCACCCCACTGAAAAATGATGTATTGAAGGCTTGGTCCCCAGCTGATGGCACTATTGGGAGGTGATAGGGCCTACCTTGGAGGGTCAGTGGAGGTGTGCCCTTGAAGGGGATATTTGGGACACTGGCTACTTTGGTCTTCTGGCCACCATGAGCTGAATAGCTTTCTCCACATCCTCCCCATCATGATCTGCCTTGCCACAGGTGCACAACCAGGACCAGCTGTGGACTGAAATCTGAGACCATGAAAGAAAGTAAATGTTGCCTGTTAAGTCTCTTAGGTATTCTCACAGCAATGGAAAACTGATCAACAGTAGCCAATCAAGATAAGGAGATTGTAAGCAGGCTGGTATCCATCGTACCATAAGATATGGTACAATGAGTGGGCTCAAGCCAAAGATACTGCCTCTAACTGGCAAAGATCATAAGCCAGATGGACTCCATGGGCATGGGTGAAACTGCTGTCCATAAATGGAATTTGACTCTTGAGAAAGCCATATTCGTGATTAAAGCAATTCATCTCTTATCCCACTTATCAGGGGTAATCTTAAAGTCAACTGGGGCTTTAACTACATTTGCAATATACTTCGTAGCAACACTTAATGTTTGTAGTTAGGCTACATTATTGTTCAATGTGCCAAAAAAGCCATTTGACACAGCGTAATTAAAGAAAAATATCTTAAATGTTTTAAGTGGATTTATAAAGGAACCCACTTTGAGTTTGGAGGGCTCTTGAGAAAAGTCCTAATACAAGTTAGTCTTAGCTGTTCGATATAAAACACTGCATTTGTTAGGCAGTTTGATCTGTTAAATGTGCTGTTTGAGCTTAAGTATTAAGAATAGAAAAACTGTACAACTTATGTACGTCAGGGGTAAGAAACCTAAGTGACTAACCTAAAATCTTTTAGAGTTGGATTTTTCAATTGTCAAATTTGTGCTATCTTACCAGGTAGGGTGTGGAACTCGGGTTGGCATTGCTTTGGAGAAGCATGAACTAGTAGGTGGTGGTTGGACTGAGGGGAGAGACATCCACTGAAGGCAGCAGGGGGATTGTAAAGAGCCACTCTGGATCATTAAATCGTTTTCTTGAGTTGGCTAAGCCTCTAGAAGCAGAAGGTGGTAATTATGGGTATAGTAATCAGATTGTCATTCCTGAATAAGCCATAAGCTTAGTATTGCCTGCAGGAGGAGAGGGAGTGCTATTTCTCATTCCTTTGCAGAGTTCTAGCTCAACAGGCCTCTCCCTGTCAGATTCTTGACAGATAATAGAGCCATAATAGAAGTGAGCTTCCTATTGCTTACTGTAATAAACTACCACACATTGACTTTAAATTTATCTGGTAGCAAAGTTGTTTGCGGGAAAGCATCAAGTATAAGTTTCTCAAGTTGCTGCTGAACTGTAGGGAAACAGTATCTTACAACTCTGGAAATTGTATCTGAAATGAGTCTCAGTGGGCCAAAATGGAGATATTGGCAGGGTTTGCAGGTTTTGGAAGCTCTAGGAACTGCATTCCATCTTCTGGGCCTCTCCAGCTACTGCTTGGTTTTATGGCTCTACGGGTTGGAGTCCAACATTACATCACTAATGTTGACACTCCCTCTGTCATGTTTGACCTTTTTGTAATTACACTGACTTCACTGGAGTAATCCAGGGTAAATATCCTGATGTAAAGGTCAACTGATTAGCAACCTCAATTCCATCTGAAATCTTAATTCTGTCATGTAACAATATGCTAACATGTTCTGAGAGCTAGGTTCCCAAAGGTAGCCACAGGGTATCTACCCACCCTTGGAGGTGGTATGGCCCTCCAAAGGGCTTGTGACCATGAGAAGCCTCAGTGAGTACATTCCACAATGTTGATGCTACTCACTAAATATACACTGGTCATTCCCACTACTGAATGGACTCGAAGTACTGCAAGCTCACTGCATATGGAACCCAGGGAAGACAAAGCTGAGAACCAGCAAGTCCATGATTCCTCTTAATGAAATCATAGCATTACTTGAGCTTGCTTTGACCTATGAACTCTTGAGGTTGTAAGCTGGCTATCTCTATGGTTCGTCTGCAACTTTATCACTGATTTTTCTAACACTTGTGTTCAGACAATAGGGTTGGGGAGGGGTATCTAGGTTCCTCCTCTGCAGCCTGGCCATGTGTCTGAGTTTTGTGCTCTTCTACACCTTTTTTATGGATTGAGTGGTCTCTTACATAGGATTTATGAGCATTGTGTTCAAATTGCCTGTGGGGGTTCTCTGCCACATCCCATGTAGAGAAAAGGGTAACTGCCAAAGGAGGATGTTGGTTTTTCTATTACCCAAAAAACTTATCTACTCAAACCCAAACAGCCAATACTCATTTTAAACGAGAAGGTGGCATGACAGATCTGGCCATACCAGCTCTGGCCTCTTAAAACAACTCTCCCAACTTATTTCTAGACAGGTAAAGGCAGCAAGGAGCTTCTTCTGTGACAGACAGGATGGAGTTAAGGGAATCATTCTCCTACACAGAAAATTCCAGAAGGAGATAGGGAACCACTCCATGCAGTGCCGCATACCTCCTGGCAGTACCTAGAAACCAGGCCTTTGTGTCCCATGACTCAACCTAGTCTGATTCTGCTAGATAAGAATGGCTTCTCACAATTGCCCTTCTGTTTTAATGCAGCTGCAATGATACCTGTTTACTTGAAAACAGCCTGGTAAACAGTGGGAATACCTGTTTCCCCTGTCCTTTTAATAACATTGTGGGAGATGGGTTGTTAAACTTCCAGAATGATCCACATAAGCTTTCAGATTTGTAGCACCATCAATATCTGGTGAAGAACTGGCCTTTAAATTTTCTTAAAGGTTGGTGGCATGAAACAATGGGGGAGGGTCTGATCTGATTGCTGTAAGGGGCTATTATACAGTAATTTCCTAACAAGTTATACAATTAAGCAGTCTCCTAAAAAGGAGTTGGTCAGTTGTCATCAGACCAGCAAGGAAGGGATTTTCTAGTTCTGCCTTGTTTGGGTGACTAGTATTAATGACATGAGTAGTTTTGTATATCTTTTGTTACTTTAACAGTAGAAATATTTTGACCCTTAACATATCCCCCCCATAGTTTGAGTTGGTAATTCATAAGCAGAGTGATTTCATTCAGGAACATCTATGGATTTGGGATTTGTACAGCTTTTTGGTGGAGCACCTCCAAAGGAAGTTCATTGCATTGTTGAAGATGGTCACAAGGATTGCCATCTGTGTTCCATCCATTAGGAAGAGAAACAAAATAGTATCTCCATCTTTCTAAGGACATGGACCAGAACATAAACACAATTTGTTCCTATCCCATTTCCCAGGGTTTAGTGATATGATCACAATGGGCTGAGACTTGATCATATGCTCCTGGGGTTTTATACATATTCAACTGTTGGACAGTTACCTAAAGGAACTAAAGAAAATGATTATCAGGTCCAGTAATCTCTTACCACTTAATATCTGAAAGGAACTATAATCCTAAACAAATGTACCTAAGGTTATTTGAAAATAGCATAACATTGCAATAGGAATATGCATGCCATATTAAACCATGAGTATATTCAGAAATGTCAAGGCAAGGGAAAGTCTTTAAAAGGTAAAATGAAAAGATGTTAATAATCCTTGGCTAAAAGCATGGTATTGTACAAAATTTGGCAGACATCATTACAAAAGTCTTAAGGTTATGGTTCTGGCAAATCTGAATAGTTTGAGGCATATGATATTCCTTCAAAGCCTCCTGGATTTTCTTGATTAGGTCTTGACAAGTGACTTTTTTTCTCTATTCCCTTTTCTTGAGCATAATCTTAAAGCATCACTGATCAGTCATCCTGTTACATTATTATCCCTTGGTGCCAGGATGGACCTGGCCCAGTTGATCTAATCTGATCCCACATGAGGGGAGGGGACTGGCTACTTGGGAATGAGTGTTAAAACCCCTTCAGCCCATTCAAGCAATGAAGGGGTTTAGAAGGTGTGGTTCTAAGTTGGAGTCCATTAAGTTCAAATATCTGTGTAGCTATCAGCACTGAGCCAACACTTTTTTGGGGAATTATACTTCTGCAGGAATCAGTCAACATGTACAAAGTTTAAAAGGAAATTATACAACTAAACCAAAAACAAAAATCCAGTTTGCATAGTTTTTAAATCGGGATCCTAATCTTGAGTAACCAACTAAGTGACCGAGAGGAACTAGGTGAGATGTGAGATGTTATAACCATTGAATATTCTTTTGTGTAGTTGGATCTCAATTTCCCCAGGAGGAGTTATCCAGGAACAGCATGTAATATTGCTGGCACATTGTGATTTAAGTGACTTTAAAAAAACATTTAATACCCTACAACCAGGATAAATTAAGATAATGTTCAATTTATACTAATTTTTATAACAGTTGTTTTGAGGATGTTGCCAGTGAGTCCAACTGGATGGACTAAAGAACTTCTTGGTTGAGGTTGTCAAGTTACATAGTCACTGTCTGAAATTGTAACTACACCTATGAAGTGAAAAAGGCATAAAAGTTAAGGGCAAAAGTCTCGTATGGAATTCTTCCTGCAATCCATTTGTAGTTTGAATGTCTACTTATGGCATGAGGCAGTTTGAACTTTGTCAGTCTGGTGTGAGAGCCAAACACATTGGCATTGGGTCACAGTAGCTAAGTCAGAACTGGGAGGACAAATACCTGACGAGAGCTGATTGAAGTTGAGTTGCCACTTCAGGTAAGAAGTTAAATGGAAACTCAAACAGGAAAGAATTGCAGTGGGGAGATTTTTACTTGGAACCAAGCCAAGGAAACTGCCTGGATCCTGGTTGGCTATATTGGATCGCCAGCCTGCATGAGAAATGAGCAAATGATGTAAAATGGTGCAACTGAAGCAGTTATGATTTATAGAAAAGCCAAGACCTAGACATGTAGACGTAGCCAGACCATACTGGAACATACTGCAATTCCTGTTCCCTTGGTGCATTTCCTGAATCGGGGGGTAGCTCCTCAATTTCCATTGTCTCCATGAAGAAAAGATGTGTAAGGGTGGGGGAGGGCAGAGAAGAACTTGGGGCTTTTAAATTTATTGGAGTCCTGTTACAGGCTAGAAATCTGAAGAAATGGATGTTAGAATTCATTATGTTGTGGTTCTTTCTTACTAAGCAGATTTATACTTTTAAACCCTTTTTAAACTGATTTGTGGCTTAATGCTGGTCTAATGGTCAACATTTGGGAAAACATGTAAATGACGTGGTGTGAAATTCAACTGATATGTCCCCTCTCATATCTCTGCCTCATCTGCAGTAAGGATAGTTCACTGGAAAAGTGATTTCAGAAGTACAGTGCATGAGGAAGGGAGATGAGGTGGGGGAGGTAGGTAGACAAAGTATTGGCAAGTAGGTGAGCCCTGTAGGAAACTGGGGCCAATTCTGAGGACCCCCTAGTGGAACAATTGTGAAGAGTCATCTGGGCTCCCAAAGACAAGGAACCCACTCCTGCCCCTTCCTGGCTGAAGGGTCTTCCTGGAACTAACTCCTAGTAGTCATGGCCTATTTTGCAGTAGAACAAAGTTGTAAGCATGTGAAATGTCTACAGGTGGGTGGCTTCAGAAAATGGGAGTCGAGTATCTGCTCAGACTACCTCATAAATCTTACCTGTGCTCCATGTTGAATTTTTTTTCTTCAGTGGTCATAATCTTGAATCTGTAAAGAGAAACGGAAGTAACATGGTGAACTGTCTCTACAGCTGCAACTAATCCCGAAATCATACTGGATATTCACTTTCTTATACATACTCATCTACAACCTCTGTAGAATTAAGGTTACTCTGCCTCATCCATGAGGGATTGGAGCACCTGATTATTTTGATCTTGTCGGGCCACAGTTACTGCAACTCGTTTTGTCACCACCTGTGCTAATGCTAAGCGTCATGCAGTAAGTCACAAGTCTGGCCATATATTTCCCCACTTTGTAGCAGAAACCTATTTCCTCATGACCAGGATCATTTTCTCCTGTTAACTCTTCTTCCCCACTAGACTACTGGCATGAAATGCCTACATGACCAAATATAGCTTTTGGCTTATGGAATCCATATATCTTGGAGGATGTATTCATGTCTGGGATTAGAACATTGAATCAGGCCAGGGCTGAAGTTGTAGGACAGAAAGCACTCTGTTGCCAAGTGGGTCACAGTGTACGATGGTGACAGGTCACATATTCCTTGGCTACTGGATACTGTAATACCGCTTGTAGGGATAAAATATGGCAGATTTTTCAACTTAATGTAACTTGATGGGTATGATTGGAGTTACTTAAGGATTAATCTGAAAGCACCTGAAATATCCCTAATTAGTTTGAAGTACAAATGCACTGGGTCCATGGGTAAAATGGTCAGCCAAAGATGAAAAAGCTGAAGGCTGCCAAGCTTAGATGACACCACTTTTGCTTGAGGTTTCTCCCAGTTAGCCTGTAGCTCTTATTGTCTACACCATCTGTCAGGTTGTTGGTCATTTTATTGGACTTTAATCTTCTTGGGAAGTAGTTTAGAGAATAGGCAATCATTTTTATTTTTTTTTGTTTTTAAAAGCTTGGGTCGTGTGAATCCACTTGGCTCAGATGCTCTGCCACGTTCAGTCTGTATACCATGTTGAAAACATTCTGGAAAATACAGTTGAACTGTTTTAATGTGGGGCATGTTTGGTGCCTTCATAACTCTTGTCAGATGACAAAGTGGTTCATGCCTTCTAGGACAGGACCATATCCCTGTGGCCAAAAACAAAAGCAAGTAGAGATAGAAGTGTTCAGATGCAAGTTGACCAAGTGTTTGAAAGCATCATTTGCTTGGATGCAATGGTCCTGGTGAATGCAGAAGCTTGTGTTCAGAGGTAGGGTTCTGCCCATAAGACTTCACTGGGGATGGCCAGAAGTTTAGGTCTTAGGCTGGATTCTCTGAAAATTGATGCTGCAACGAAAACCTGAGTGATTGGAATGTATAGCCAAGAACACCATAGGAGGTGGGGAAGGAAGGTGAGCAAGGGTGATATCGAGCAGAGTCCTATGGATGCTGAATATTGCTTGATATGGCAGAGGTCTCTAGAGACACCACTAATTATACCGCAGTTGTCAATCCAGGCAAGAGAACAGAAATATTTATACCTTTGTCACATCCAAAATTGGCCTAACCCAGCCACTGGGGATATGTTTCCAGGCCGTATGGGCTCTCCTGGGGCAGCTGTCAATGAAGACAGGTGCTTGGGTGATAGCTGCTGGCAGTTGTATTAACAGGGGACAACAAGATTCAATATGGGAGAGGAACCTGAGAGCTTGGAAAAAGCACTGGTGGCCTCTAATGGAGGCTCCTCGGAAGTCTGGAGCTATAAAGGAAAATTCTAGTGTTTTTTTCCAAATACTGCAAAATTAAGAAGCAAATCCTCAAAGCCAGAAGGACGGAGTTGTCTGGAATTCAAAGTGAGGCCAATTAACTTGGTAGTTCTAGTTTGAATTTCCTAGAGACGGAATGTTTCATGTGACATTAAGGAAGTTTTGGGAGAAACCAGTGAAAGAGGCAGGACAGGTTGGTAGGTAGTTGAGTGTTGTGATCTTAGGTAACATTCTGTGCTCTGTAGGGTCTTGGGATCACAAAAGGGTGCCCTAGACTAAGGTTGTACTTCAGTATGAGCTGGACTACCATGTTTGGATATCTAAGTCTAACAACAGCCCTGGTTCAGTGGAGGGGGTGTGGGTAAACTGCAACTCTAGGTCCTTGTGTGTGCAGGTAAAATTCAATCTAAAGGTGGTCTTTCAACAATAGAGGTAATACTGAGTCATGTAAACACACGGAGGCCAAGAGTGAAGGGATAAACGTGTGGTATGAGCATAGTTCACAAATGATTATTGTAGAATTAAAAAAAAATAGATGGCCAGCAGGGTATTCTACTCCTTCAAGTAATACTCTTGCTACATGCCTACCCTCAAAATGGGAGCCTTCAATTTTATTGCATTAAAGTGTTTTCAAGGTAGCCTTGTAACTAGCTTCCTTCTTCCAACACTCAAATCGGTATCCTTTGGAAGATGCTCCAGAGTTTTGTACAAATACCAGACTTTTTCCAGAAAGAACTCTTAAAGCCAGATAAGCTACCATCAGAAGAAATTGGCCTGGAGGGTCAGCTGGGTCATCATAGGGTGGGAAAACAGATATGCATGAAGAAATAAGCATTTCTATGCTTACTATACATGACTAGCATTGGTTATTGGCAAAGACACTAGTCTAAAAGACTCGTCTTCCCTTTTTGATTCCCAAACTTGTTCTTTAGCAGATTCCAAAAGGGACTTTAGGAGCAATATTACAAACTTTACCTGTCAATTACTTGTTCTCAAATGCCAGTTTGGTTATAACATTTTTTTCTTTGGTATTCTAACTTAATATTGCTATTACAGTTGACTAAGTAATCTGGTCTTTTTGCTTAAATGCCTGGGAGTTTTCTACGAAGTCCACTGTATCCATGATTAGCCAATAAGACTTTGGGCTTGTGGTGTTCCTGGATTTGACTGTGGAATCGCTGCCATCGTGGTCCTTCTGCCCAGGTGGTGGAAATACCAGGCAGGAGATACACAGAAGAAAGGTGATTATGAGTAATTTTATTTCTGAATACAACTTAACTCTCCAACCATCAGTTCCAGCTGAGGTCCCTCAGAAGACATCAAATATTGCTAAGTTACTTGTGACTGGATGACTTTGTTCTTTCCTGTAATGTACATATTAACTTTTTAAAAAGCTACTTAAAAAGAATCAAGGAATAGTTACATTTCAAGATCTATTTTGCATGTCAGAAGCTGAGTAGATTTGGGAAGAGCATTTTATACTGTGTATGGCAGTACTAAATCTTTTTCTGGGGGAGACACTTGGAGGAAGACCAACCACTTTGGGGAAAAGTGGATATGGTATTGGTGTTTTTATACCAAATGATCCAAGCAGACCTAGCCCAGGAACCCACATTTGATGCAAAAAGGAAACAACCAGATTATGGTAATGAAGCTAGAATTGGTTTTGAAGAGGTAGGTGAACAAGATGTCAAAAATGACTGTTTCCTGGGGCTGGGGATATAGCTCAGTTGGTAGAGTGCTTACCTTGCAAGCACAAGACCCTGGGTTCGATCCCTAGCACCGCCAAAAAAATAACTGTTTCCTGATCCAGTATCTATAGACACACATCCACAGCAAAAGGTTCCTGGTAGTTGAAATAAGGAATAAGATTAAACACAATGGTAAGAGCTCTTGACATCGTAAAATTGACAGTGTTGCACAATGAGATCTTTCTCTGAAGCAGATTGTAAAAATTTTAAGTAAAACCATCAGGTTGGGTGGGTGTCAGGGGAAATACTGTGCCAACGATCAGGGAGAGACTCTTTCCAGGAGAAAGAGGATATGATAACTTGATGCAACTTCTGCACTGTTTTCAAGGTAACAGGATCTTTCTTGGTGGGATAGGAGACAGATGAGGGGACAGGCGCATAGAGGGGGAATCCTTGACTACCAGTTATCACTATGTATAGTGGCCTTTGTTGCCTGAAGTTATTGTTGCTTTCCAACCTTATATTTAATCCTATCCCTTATTTTAACTACCAGGGATTCTTTATGGATGTGTCTTCAGGTATTGGAGTAGGGCATGAAGTACAATTGTTGACACACGTATCAAGTTGAGCCCATGCCTAATCAAAACTGATTCTAGACCACTGCAATATGGCTTTCTCTGTATCAAAATGTGGGCTCCTCAGCTAAGTTAGCTTGACTACACATACTAGGGAATGAGATTAACCAAATTAGGGTATGTGCATGTACAAACGTCACAATGAATCACATTTAAAGTTACATAAAAATGTTGACTGCACAAAGCCATATCAGAGGCAGGTACTTTAACATAAAGGTTAGGAAAAATATAAAGGAATTTCTGGGTCCTTGGGGTTTAAGCCAGTGTAGCATGATTTCTTGGGTTGGATTGGGTGCTATGAGAAGCAAACACCAATGCAGGATAGGACATGTAGAAATTTGAATAAATGTAGCTCCTTTTCTTTCAAACAAGAGACCACAAAGCAGAGGAGCAGGGTAGATAGTCTGAACTTGTAGTGACATTGCCTGAACGTTTGGGTAGGCTGACATGGAAAACATTTGACTCAATGTTGCTAGGAAGAATAAGCCTTGCAGAAAAGGGCTTGCCTCAGACCCAGATCAGTCATGTCAGGAATACTGCCAATCTTACTTCCCACAGCTGGCTGAGTTGTGCTTGTGGCCTTAGAAAACGCTACAAGAGCTCTATTTGAGAAGCCTAGAATGTGGTTGCAGATCTGGGGCCATTAAAGTTTAAATGCTTATGTTCTGAGGCAGTGCATAGTTTCTAGTATTGATAATCCCAGATCTCTTAGGGTGGAAGGAAGCAGATGCTTAAATGGTTCCTAATTTTGTCTGTATAGAACATTTGGAAATCTTATCCATTGGCCTGAGTTCCATGTGTTGGGTTTCAGTCAGCAAATCTATAAAGCTGGTCAAGTGATGTGTCTCATTAGGAAACTTAATGGAAATTGTATCACTGTCTTGTCCTGGATGTACAGAATCTGAAGAAGACAACTGGTATGAGTGAGAAAGTATCAGGTATTTCCAATGTGTTCCTGAGCTCCTTAGTCACTGAAAGAGCTGTCCCTAAAGTGTGGTCATCACCAGCAATACAAGAAATGGATCAGATCTGAACCTCGTATTTTTGACTCAACTGATAACAAATTGCTAAAGATTTTTGTCTCCTTGGTTTAACCTGCCAGACCAAGTTGACGGGTTTCAAGGGGATAGTGAAGTTGAAAGTAGACCTGAGACTTTGAGAACTCCCTGGTGAGAAAGATATTGTAAACTTAGAAGTCCTAGTGATTCTACACCAGGTCTTCTAGAAATGACATCTGCCAAGCATTTTCTGAATAGTGACATTGTCATCCCCAGGACACATTGTTTGCCTCTATCTTTGGTCATTGTTGACTTTGGCTTATTGTATTCTTTCCCTGTGAGTACAGTGAGTAGTTCAGGAATGGGAATTCAGACTTCAGTGTAATGACTCTTGCAGTAATTCTTGTCTCTAATTCTAGCTTTAGGAGGCCATGTTATCCTTTGAACTCTTGTCACTCCTAGAACTTTCCTGAAGCCTTGTACCTCAGCTAGGCATGCATTAAAACCCATGGAGAAGGGCTGGGGATATAGCTTAGTTGGTAGAGTGCCTGCCTCGCAAACACAAGGCTCTGGGTTCAATCCCCAGCACCGCAAACAAAACAAAACAGACATGGAGATACTATTGGACATTTGTCAATGTCATTTGCAGAAGAGCTTTTAAAATAACCATTTAAAGACAATGAGGAATGGAGCACTAACAAGAATAGGTCTAGATCACTATCTGGTGGATCATAGACCCAGTGTGAACCCTGAGAAGTAACCGGATACTTGAAGAGACAAGAATGCAGATCTTAGTGAAACTGAGTCTCTTGGATCAGCCTCACTTGGAGCCCACACTGCATTTTGACTTTTCAGCTTCAACCAAGAGTTGGGTGTCTTATCACTTGTAACATGAGTCTGACAGTTATAACTCAATAGAACTTTTCTGAGGATCTGTGTATTTCAATAAACTGGTTTCCTCTATAGTGTTAAAATCAACTTGCTACTTAATTTTGGGAATTGAATGTGAAGATTTCAGACTAAATACTTCAAATGCAAAAGCAGGAGGTGTAGAGATGTCTAAAGGGAGACAGAAAACCTATGCCAATGTAACATTGAAATGGTCCAATATCCAGGTGTATAGCCCAAGTTTAGCATGTCACTTTATAAAGACTGACTTCAGAATAAATGTCATAATACAAGAAAAGGTAGCCACTGCCATCTGGATGACTTTGTCTAAAATTAGTTTTTTTTTAAAAAAAGGAATACAAACAACTTACCAAGTATATTTCATATACTTGGGAGTTACCTCTTTCAGAATTAGTCATTCCCTGGGTTTACTATAGTTCATAGCATTTTGAGTAAATCAATTGGATTTTAGAAGTGATAAGACCTTGAGTCTGTGAGGGTGGCCAATTGTGGGATGACAAACAAGGGTAGATAGACATAGCTTGGTTGGTACAAAAAGGAAAGAACATTTGTAAATTTATGTTCTGCTTCTCAGTTGCCTTGTACTCAAAGTAATGCTTACATTTAAAGGGGCATATTTTGGACAGCATATTCTGATCTGTGCTCAGGTGGCTTCTACTTTCACATGAAGTGGGGAAGTGTAGGCCAGTAATGGGAAGGCTGAAATTCCCCTGGAAGAGTGGGGCACCCAGGCCTGTCCTGCATGGAACTGCAGGCAAACGCTACCCTTGGATTCTGCAGACATGTCTACCATGGAGCACATACCACTTGATGCCAGAGGCTTGCAGCAAAAAGGCCTCAACATGAATGAGGATAGCCTGTGAATTCACAGGCTTGGGCTGAATGGCTCTTAGCAATTATCTGTGATGCCAAGATGAACTCATAAGCTGGAGTTATCCACATGGATTGTTTTCTACTTTTTAGTTATACATGACATTAGAATATATTCTGACATCTCATACATGGAGTATAACTTTACACTCGTGGTTGCACGTGATGTGGAGTTACATTGGTTGAAGTCGGACATTTTTTTTAGATTTCATCAGTTTGTACATTGGGTCTAACCTAGGATGGAGCGTTAAATTCACTCTCGTGTCTCCTTTGATTTGGTTTGAAAGGGCTTTTCTTGTTCTTCATGACCCTCACAATTTTGAGGAATACTAATTGGATCTTTTATAAAATGACCCTCAATTTTGGTTTGTAGATACTTTTCTCCTGAATAGACTAGAATTATAGGTTCAGGGAGAAAGAACAGAGGCAAACTTAAAGTATACAGCATTGTTGACTTCAACTGAGAAGGACTGCCTGAATTAGACTTCCCAGGCAGTTTCCCAACTTATGTCCTGGTCATTTGTGGCCAGTGTGAACAAAAGGACCAACAAAATTTCAAAAAGCCAGCAGGGTACTGCTACATAAGGGAACTCTTGGCAATGTTTGCAAAACTCACACTTCCACAATCAAAATCAAGGAACACGCCAACCTGGTCCTGAGGCTCCTCTAGTGAAGAAACATTGCGGAGGTGGTCAAAAGACTGATCCTTCATGCACAAGAGGAGAAACACGTCTTCAGATTCAGTGTGACATTCTTCCTTACTCAGGAATCTTTAGACTCCTAGAGCTCAATCCCAAGAGTCCTTCGCATCCAATTCCCACTAATATTGTCCAGAATGGAAACTTGTGCTGTTTGTGTCCTGAGATGCAGATTCCAAGGGAAGGATCAGATTGAGGATTTTGGGGTCATCTTGGGCCCAGACCATCTTGAAAGAAAATTTTTTATCAACCTCAACTTGTCTCCTGCATTGTCCATACTCAATGGAACTCAAGAGGAGTTGAGGAAATGAGGGTATCAGGTTTTTAATCCACCAAGTCTTGCTTTATCAAGAACCCTAGTGAAAAGGAGCCAATGAAAAATCTAACAAAGCTTCTGGTCTAAAGAAGGCATGATGCAATGGCATTTTAAAACCTTGGAAGTTTGCTCCCCCTACCTTCTGAACTACTAACAGTCAACCCACTCCACCAAGACATTGTGAGGAGCTGCTACTATTAGGTAGCTAGTCACCCGTGGACAAATAGGTGGGAGAAAAATGAAGGGCAGTAACTTGGACATGAGACATGGGCATCAGTCCATAGGTCACAGGTCTGAATATCACAGCAGACAATCTAGAAAATGGAAACTGGTATGCCACACCTGCTCAAGTCAATTATAACTCAAGGAAACTGTTGTCCCTTGTCATACCTACCCCTTGTAACTAGATCATAAAGCCTCACAAAATTTGAGAGTAATAAATCACTTAAGGGGTATGAGAAAATGAGCTTAAATTGGTTAAAATAAAACCCAGACTCTGTAAGAGCCACTGTTCTCCCTGAAGGTGGACCATTCAGTGCCTATTGTTATGCTCATTTCTTCACTTTTCTACTAAACTTTGTGCTGTGACACTTTTTCATGATCACAAGAACCAGTGGCTTTGGCTCTGTGGGTCTCCCCCACTGCAATGATGCCATCAATTAAAGTGAACACTATAGGCTGGATGAGTGTGACTGAACATACTTACCCACATCAAAAGAGGCCAGGATCAAAACTTTTACAAAGAAACGGGAGCAAAGGAAAAACATCCCTGAAGTAATCTGAGGGGCCTGGTACCCCTGAAGTGCCTCCTCTAAGGGGTTTCCTGCCTTCAGAGGTTCAGCCTTGCTTAAGGCTAATATCATGGCAATAGCTTATCCCCTGAGGATGGTATTGTGCCAGAATTTCAGCCATTATTGAAGATGGAGGCAGTGCAACTGCCACCAGAAGTCCAAGGTGACAGGAAGTTCGTGGGCCATCAGAGAAGTCTCCCTGAATAGTTAGTAAACTTCAGGTTTCATGCTGGACAAGTCTGGGTTCTTGAAAAGTGGGAGAAGTGAACTTCATGATTCCTGCCTGCAATATTCTACCCCTGCATCTGAAAGACAATGTTGTACCCCAAATGTGTTTACAGGATGGTCCCTAGCTCACATCCAAGAGCCTGAAGGACTAGAATGCTGGGAGAAGGGGACACTTATGACATTTGCTAAATAGCTCCATGGAGCCCTTGACAGCTGGACTCGCCACACCCATGTGCCTCCTGTAGACTGGAGGGCTGGCAGGTGGCACCTTCAGACCTGACTGCTGCTTCTTGGGGTTGGGATACAGAGACTTGGGTTTAAAATGGGAAACACTTTACCATGACTCTCATTTGTACAAATCTGCTCTGAAAAAGAAATGACCTTCAATAGCTCTAAGTGGGAACTTCAGCTGAATGTTAAGGTAGATGAGTAAAGAAACAGCTTCTGTGCTGAATATCCCTCGGAATACTGACTTTAGAAGCTGCTCTGTTCCAATCATAAACAATGTGTAAGGTATTAAGATTGTCAGGTTCCCTCCCTCCACAAAATGTAAATAAACCCAAATAACATTTTTCAGTTTTCTTAATATCCTGAGACTTCTATGGTTTGACTCTGGGATAAAGCCCTATGCCTCTTGGCCAGTATTTATACTTGAATGCAAATTGTCTTAATTCAAAGTAGAATTAAACCAAAAAGCAGGATTTTTTTTGAATAATTTGCTTTCATAATGAATGTCTACATATGAAATGCTATACATGATTATATCCATGTAAAGTCTAATTCATTTTTTGAACTTCCTAAATTTGTAGCCTCAAGTCTTGGAAAGTGTGTTCAATTATGTATTTTGAACAATTTCCAGTGTTTCATGTGAGTAGGGGGTTGAACACCCCCAACCTCCTCCCCCATGAAGATAAAGTAATGCATTAGAGGGAAGTGGTAGTGGGAAGTTTTGTAACCATGTTAGACTTAGTTTTGGGCAAGAATTCTCAACGTTGAAGAGGGAAAACTTGTTGAAATGGGATATTTCCATGGTTGTTTCTGCTCTCATCTCTCGAGCGGTCAGAATTTTTCAATGATAAATACTACACTTAAAAAGTCCTGTGAAGGAAATCAAAGGGAGCAGCAGGAGTCTGGGAAAGGGTGAGATCACAATTTGTCTCTCATTGTGAAGAAATGAGGAAATACTAATATAGAAAGTGATTTAAACTGAAGTGCAATACTAAGTGTGTTGGTAAGGTTGACCAGCACCAGAGCCCCAGTTGCCTATTACAGGAGTCTCGGGTGTCCTAGATGGGACTTCCTTAGCATCCCAACTGCACTTGGGTATCAGTTGGAAATAGCACAAGGCAAGTGTGACCACTTGAGTGGCCATGCCAATTGGCCCCTATGCTGCCACACTGTTCCAGAGTGGCAACTCCTTGTCCCATGAAAGCTCTGACGGGAACAAGGGGATGTTAGTGGAATGAAATGCAGCTCTTGTCCTTGGGCTTGATCTTGGGTCACAACTGATACTCATCTTGTTTTGTCTGTACTTGTAAATTGTCTTCAACCTTAGCTATTGCCTTGGCTAAGGGTTGATGCTTACCTGGTGCTGTGACAATTCATCCTAAAGGGCCTTAACCTCTACTGAGAATAAGCTTTTAAAGTAAGGGCTGCTGAATGTGTCCAATTTAAAATAGTGCAGGAAAGTTCAAGTAAATATCCTGTGTCACCGGAGTCTGATTCTTGTCTGCTCTAGTGAATAAAATAGCCCAACTTCCTCCTCCCCACAGATCTGTTATTCCTGTAATGAGAATTCAGACCACCCAGTGGTTCATTTGGAGTGATGGACAATGAGACCATTCTTGGTTTGACTAGTTTTTGCACCCATACAGACTTATTGAATATAACAGCATCATGTAGTTGCCTCTACATCATGCCCCAGGAAACAGGGCAACTCAAATCTGTTTTTGGAAGGGGGGGGGGGCTCAGGTTTTTGAGACTATTCTGCTTGAATGGTGTTATGAAGGGCAGACCTCATGGTCAGGAGTCCATTGTATACCTTTTGTCACCTCAGGTTATTGTCCAGACTTCCTGTGAGGCATTCCATGCCTGTGGATCAATGATTGCAGAAGACTCTAGAGAGTAGGAAGTATTGACACTTTGCAGTCAAAGATTTATACCAGGATTAGGTATCTATTCCCTATAAGCATGTACTGTTGACCCTCCTAAAATGTTTAATAGTTTTCATTTGTTACCATGTTGCATTTTGGACTCAACAGTACCATGTTGAGATTCAATGTTTGTCTGATAATGGGTATTCAGATGCAGCACATCTAAAATTTCTTAAAGCAGAAGTTCATATGGGGGTGTATATAATATATATATAATCATGTATCTTCCACATCTACCACCATGGCCACAGTACTTGAAAATTTTGGCTAAGTGGTGGTGCCATTTTTTTGGGTAGTTCAGTGCAGCTTGTGGATGGTGTTTACAGTGGGTATTACCAAGACAAAAATCTGCATGTCTCCTACATGTATTCATGTCTTTTAACTTAGACTTCACATCTTTAACTTTCTAATCCTTTCACCGAGGCCACTAAACAGATGGCGGGCTGTGGGCCACAGCCCACCTGTCGGTTTGTGTTCATGGGTCACTTACTACTCCACTGTTGAATTCTTAGTGAAACAGCTGGAGCTGTTAGTTACTTTCCTCTACAAATAGTCCCCGAACAGATTGGTAGATGTGTTGACGATTGAGCAGATAAGATGATGATGCTGGTGGTTGAAGAATTGTTGCCATCTTAGTTTTTCTCAAACACTGGGGAACATATCAGAAAGGGAATTGATTAAAAACAAAATGGGTAAATATAAGGTGATATAAAAATGTGACCTTGTGGGTTTGAATACCACTGTCCTCTTGAACCACACTATTCAAAATTGGTTGTCTCGGAGGAAGTTACTTAACTATTATGCAAGGAATAGGAATAAGGAAAGGAAATCATTAGATGACTTAATCTGTTTTACATGTCAAAGCTAAATGGATGTGGCGAGGCATTTTTCTGATACGATGTAATAGGACTGAAGTTGTATTCTTGGGGGCTAAGGTAGAACTGAGTGGAAGAACTGATCAGTCTTTGTGGGAAGAGTCGAGCTGTTTTGAAGGCACACCCATGCTTGTAAAACTTAGGACAGTGTTGCATGAGAAGACCCTTCTCTGAAGGTTAGAGAATGTCAGAAATGACCAGGTTGGGACCTATGGTCAGGGCAAAGTTCTCCTTTCCTGTTCTAGGTAGACAACAGGGTCTAATGACTTGGTGTAACTCCATACTCAGGGGATCTACCTTGGAACCAGTAAGGGGATGCATGGGGGAGAATCTTTTACTATCAGTACATCCTGTTTGTAGATCCCTTTATTTTTGCCTGAGTTATTGCTGCTAGTCCTGCCCCTTACCCTGGATAACCAGGTACTCCTTGCTGCAAACACATAGGTATTGAAGTAGGGCACAAAGTGTAATTTTTGACACTTCATACTGTTGACCTCCTGACTCATCTGAACTAGATTGTGGGAGTAAGGTTAGAATCTGTTTCTTCATTGCATCAACGAGTTCCAGGGCTAGGTCATCTTGAATTGTAATTAGTATACAGCAGATAAGGAAAGAACTGATTGCTCAGCTATATTATAACCATATTATAATATGGTTTGGGAAAACAAAGGCTTTATGGGTTTTTGGGCATTGAACAAGGTTGGGATAAAATGAGTTCTTGGGTCAGGTCCTATGAGAAATACCAAAACAGGATTAGACATCTAGGAACTTGTGCAAAAGAGTAAATGTCTAGGCAAAAAATGAGGGGTTTCAGGAAACCCTTAATCTCCATAGAGAGAAGGAAGAGTAGGTATGAAGCCTCGGATTGCAGTGATAGTGCATGAGTTTGGGTAGATGGACAAGGGAGTTTTTACTGAATGTTACTAGAGGGTCTCTGGAAATGGACTCTCCTTTATCCCTGCCATGAGAGTTATCTGGTCCTGTCACTAATTATACTCCCCATACCAGGCTGAGTACTGCTCTCCACACTCCCCACAGTGGCTACCAGTCTTATTTGAGGAAAAAGCCTGGAATGTGGTTTAAACTCCAAGGAGTTTAAACACACTTGAGGCAGGGTATAGATCCTGGTACTGGTACCCCTAAATCTCATGGGGAGAAGGGAATTTGTTGCTTAAGTGGTTCCTAGTCCCAACCACACTATGCATTGGGAATTTATCACTGTTTCAGTTCCATGTTATTGTAGGTCTTGGCTCAGTATGTCTTCTATAAAGCTGATCAAGTGGCTTAATGTCTAGATAGGAAACTTACTAGAAATATATATCAGCAGAAAATAGTGATTTGTATTTTAGTCTAGTCTGAGGGTTAGCTTCTGTGGTAGAGGAAGAGTATCAGTATATTTGAGTATACCCACAATTTCCTTTGTGAACAGAGCTGTTAATTATGGTCATCAATGGTGATGGTAAAAATTGATCAGAAAGCTTAACATCACATTTTTGAGTAGGCCAAGCACTAAATTGCCCAATGTAATAATATAGCCACCTTCTATCAAATAGAAAAAGTTCATAAGTTTAAAGGGACAGTAAAGTTGAAGCTGGACTGTTTTCAAGTGGAAACTACTTAATAGGAACTTCACCTGAATTGGAAGGCCTAGTAGTACTACATGGACCTTGAATCTAATACTTGCAGAAGTTTATTCAGTGTTTATTTACACATTTCAGCAATCCTTTAACTTCCTTTTGTGGAGAAATGATCTATTCAGTCTTTTTTCCTTGGTCATTCCCAGTTGTAAGTCTGACTTTACCTTTGACATATTCCACTCTCCTACCCACATACCCATGACTACAGTGACTAGTTCATGGATGGAATATGATCTAGATGGGTATGCAATTATAACCTAGGGAGACACTGTTGGAATTGGCCAACTCTTTCCAGAAGAGCTTTAGGAAGAAATTCTAGAACAATGAGGTCTCAAGCACTTGGTATCATGAAGGGAGTGCCAGAATTCCCCATTGAGCATGGTAGTGGCCTTGATGAATCCAATGCCATGAAGGGTAGAGACAAGAAATCTGATTCTTGCTGAAGCTGAGTCCTTTGGGCCAGTAACAGTTGGAGTGAACAGCATTTAGATGTTAGATGAGTCAAAGAACCAAGGCAGTTTTTGTCACTTGGAGCCAAAAGAACTGACCACTGTGCTGCATTAGATCTACTTCTACTCACAGGTTCATAAAACAATGGCTCTTGTTCAATGAGACTGCACCTAAGTAGAAACTGAAAGAAGAGATGCCAATAGTATAAAATGAAACTCCTGGAGTCTTTCTTGCCTCACAACTTACTCGTTCTCTGCCTCTCCCACTGCCCACTCTAACTTTCCTTCACTTTCAGTTGTACACCTCAGCTTAAGTTTGCTTATCTGGCATGACCCAAAACATCTTAACAGTACTGAACCCCTCTTGATCATACACTACTTTTCAAGATAAGGCTACTGAATGTGTCCAAGTTACGATGAGGAAAGGAAGTACGAGGAGATACTCAAGTACATCACTAGGCTTCAATTCTTGCCAGCTCAGTATATAAACATAGCTCAAACTCCTTCAGATCACTGTTAATCCTGAAATAACAATGACTCAAAGTGAACCAGTGGCTTAGGACCACTGGTCCTACCTATTGGTTTCTGGACCCATGTGGTTTCCTTATTAGAGAGTACCATATCAATACCTTTTCAAGGTATATAGGGCATCCTGAATGAAGATCTTTTAAGCATTCAGTGTATTTACTGAGTTCTGTTTTCTGAAGGCTTATAAATGTTAATAGGTTACTTGCCTCAAAGATGTTCAACTAGTAGATTCCATAATTTGGTGGCCATTCTATACCCCCTTTTGCAATATGAGCCCATTGGCCAGATAGATGCTTGTGGGTTATCAGTAGGTAGAAGTGAGTCATACTGAGCAAGGGCTTATTGCCTGACAAGTGCAGAAGCCAGTACTATGGCATTAATTTTTGCAGAACTTATGTCGATGGGAAGGAGGCATGCTCAAATCTGTCTCTCCAATTGATCAGTAGCAAAGGGATTTAAGCTTCCTGGAGTGAAAGGATATAAAAGGCTGACTTGTTATTGAAATTTCAAGTTTCTCCACTTGGGTTCATCCTGCAGTTGACAGCACCCCTTCTAAACTAGGTCCCTGAAGTCCTATTTCTATTCTTCAGACTCAACCCAACTCTCCAGGTCCTTTTAGATCAGGTCCTAAAATTCTGCACCTTGCCCTGAAAACAGCTTACATAACTATTAACATTTTATGGCACAATGGAATTACAAGAATGAACACCTATGAATGGAGTGTTAGTGGAAGCCCCAGAGGGGGCTGCTAGTTGAAACTGCAAGCAGGAAAGAAAACTCGGCACCAAGATTAAGTATCTATGCTATCTTACCTAGTGGAGCTGGTCTCATTAATGAATAGTACCTATTGGAGGGTCAATGTTAGTCTTATGTTTAAAAAAAAAAAAAAAATCAAATCCCTGAGTTCTGATTTGGGTTGACTGGAACCCACCCATGAAAGGTACTAGAAATGTGTCTCCATTGGTCAGGATGTGGATAAGACCTGTCAGGAGCTGTGTACAGTAACCTCAAGATCAATACTGGCCATATCCCCTCAAATCAAGGCACCCTGGGAGGAGATACCTATCTAGACTGCTGGGATTATCTTCCCAGGTAAGTTTCATCAGTTGGTCTATGTCATAGGGAATTGTGGCCCAAGGAGGATCCAAATTCGCCAGATATCTGCTGAGGCAGAGACTCTCCCTTGATGAATTCAACACAAGGACAAAAGCCCCTTCAGGCTGCTCAACACCAGAGGTTCATGAGAATTACAGTCCTGGTTGTATGTACTTCCAGAACTTGGTGTATCAGCATTTACAGCAGTTAAGGTAAGGGGGATGACTCCTCCTTCACTGGAATGTCCCAGCTGGATGGTCCTGGTGATGGACTTGGCTGTTGCTCCTTCCACTTGCTGGCTTTTGAACCAGGTCTTTACAACTATATCATGGAGATAGAGCACTGAAGCCAGTTCCTGTATGGTGTTCCAATTTGGTTACCTGGTCATCTTGAAGACATCTCTCAATACTGAGTTGCTCTGGATTAAGGTTTGTGTGGTGCCAATGAATATGCTGGCATCTTGCTGCCATCGAAGCCTTTAGAAGGGCAATGCTTCCTTGTCTGTGCACTCTGGACTTCCTGAGTTTCTCTTGATAGTCTTTAGGTTGTTGTCTGGGGTCATAGGACACAGATTAACTGATCCTCAGTTTTTCCTATGCCTTACAAAATAGATGGTCCCTACTGCATCTCCCTTCCTGGCAGTATAGGTAGCAGGAGCAGAGGTGTAATGGCAGACATAATGGGACTGAACTTGAGTTGGCCAGCAGACTGCAGCACTCAATCGTGTAGCAAAGCTGTTTCTTAGGACATCTGAGTCTAGGTTGGGAAAGCTGAGAGGATTTGCTGGCAAGAATAGACTAGTAGTCATTGATTGGATGGTCCTAAAGCAATATTCAGAATGTACAACTCTGTATGGAAGCAAATTTGGGGAGACACTTAAGCTAAAAGGAAAAGATCCTAAAGCATGCTGAAGGACTAAAGCAGAACAAGTGCAAGAGAAGCAATGTTTTCAAAAAATGCCTGTTTGAATAGCATGGTAACATTCCAAAACTTTATAGCACTGAATTTTTTGGCATAGAAAAATGGAATAAGTGCAAGACTTAATATCTTTCATGGTTTCACCATCTGTATATCTTATTGTATACAAGTATATAAGCCTTTCCAGGCTGCTTGGGCTTATCAAATTTTGTAAATGATTAGTGAAAAAGCATAGTAAATTACTAAACGTGAAAATTAGTTATGGGCACTATGGGTGGTGATGGAGATGGCAGCTCATTGACTTCCTCTGCTGTGCCTGACATGCACCTGACTCAGGTGGTACCAGCTTATCTTGGTGCTCCCAAAGTGCATAGTGATTTTTTTTGAGTGTGAGTGTGTAAGAGAAAGGGGATAGGAGTTTTGCCAGACATAATTGTAGAGCCGATGACTTTACCAAGGATTACTATTAAACTTGGTTCATAACAATTCTCAACTTTTGGCTTTTCTAGGAAAGTTTTAAAAACCAGAAAACACTAGTTACAATACTTAACCCCCTTCCAGCATTTTAACTGGATTTAAGGTCTGCATGTCTTTACATCGGGAATTTATGAGCAAATAACTTAAGGTAATTCATCAGATGTCAGACTAGGTTTATAGCTTACTTGGTGTAGTATTTGACTGGATACTTTGGCCATGATTAAATTTACATAAAATGCATCTATTCCTGAAGTTCCTATGGAAGATGCAGCAGTACTGTTTGAATTGCTTCATGAATATTCCACTGGTGGGAAAATGAGTGGTTTTTCCAGTTTGGTGGCTCTGTATTGGGATCCTCCCTGGAATAAGTGAACGTACAAAGCCAACTTTTGAAGTGCATCTGAACCATGGAGCCCATATTGGCAATGTTTTCCCTTAAGTAATAGGTAGACTCAAAATTTTTAGATATTTGTGTTTGGGCTAGATCTACAGCAATTAGAGCCCACACTAGACAGGAAACCATTAGTGCTAGAAGAGATGGTAAGCTAAAAACTACAGTCTAGTAACTAGGGGATAACCTAGATGTGTGCAAATTGGGCAGTACCAAGCATTTGAAGTTTACAGAACTGAGGAGAGCTTGGTCATGATGGGCATTTTATTTTTTGGTTCTGGAGACTGAAATCTGGGGCACTCAACCACTGAGCTATATCACTAGCCCTTTTTGAAATAGGATCTTACTAAGTAGCTGAGGCTGGCCTTGAACTTGTGATCTTCCTGCTTCAGCTTCCTGAGTCATTGGTATTATAGGCCTACACTGCCATGCCCAGCAATGATAGACATTTCAGTCAAGTAGAAAGTGATAATAAGCACAGAGGACTTTTAAGTGGGTTCCTGGTTAGGGAACCAAATGTGTAAGCACAAAGAATGGAGGCAGGAGCTGACCTGGGATCAGAAGAGTCAAACATTGGAGAGGCTCATCTTCAGAGCAGACCACAACCTTGGGCCAAGACAAAGGTTTGAGTTTTATAGGCTTCATTTACAGTGGGGGTAGGAAGATAGTTACTGGGGTTTATTAGGGTCAGCTGATCCACTGGGGAGTCAAGTGTGAGTTCTTCTGTGTTCGCCCATTTTTCCCTTCCTGCCTTACCTCTGGCTGAGGTCTGGGCCTTTTAAATGACAAAAGCTCCAATTTACCGTGAAGAAGGTGGGTGGGAACAACTGAAGATAGGGAAAATAGGCCCCAAGTCACCTCCTGAGGAGGAGCTGGTGGGAAATGGAGGCTCCGACTGCTGAGGCAAGCGCCAGGGCGGGGAAAGGGGGTGTGGGGAGGCGAGGCGGGCGGCCCTGGCCTGTCAGGGTGGGCCAAAGCGAGCTCTGGGGATGAGCAGCTGAGTTCAAGCGCTCCCGCTTCTGAGGCGAGGGCGGCAGAGGCGGCGAGGCCTCAGCTGCGGCCTCCACTTCTCCGCTCGCCGGTGGGATGGCGCCCGGGCCCCTGAGGAGCCTAGCTAGCAGGAACCAGCTGCCTATTCAACTTAAAGTGAACGAGAATGAAGCGTAATTCGGCATGAAAAACACATGGGAGACGAAAAACTGAAGAGATGGGAAGAGTTGCGTATTGAGTAGCTGTGGTACAGGTGCAATGCCTTGGTCAGTGCCAAGGCAGGTACATGGCCCATCAGTTACTCCATGGCACCCTACAGTGGGTGACCCGCGTACATCCAGTTAGATGAATAATGGGATGACGGCTGCTACAGGAAAGTCATGTCCTTGCAACTGAAGCTAACACTGAAGGTGACACCCGGATGCTGAAGCCAGGGCAGCAGTCCTTGCTGAAAGATCTAGGGTGTGTCCTGTTTTCTGAAGCCAACGATGCTGTCTTTTGTATCTTCTACACATGTGTACTTCACACAATTTTCTTGCTAGGCCCTTTTCTGAGCCTCCAAGTTGGAGTCTGAGCTTCCGGGACTAAACACTTGGCAAGTGGGACAGAAGCCATGAAGACACTAGTTTCTTAGCCTAAGTAGGGCACAGAGAAGCCACTATACTGTTAACTACTGCTTTCTCAATCTATTCAATGCGAAGGAATCAGGAAAGGGGAGAATCCAGTCTGGGAGTTAAATTTTCAGAACTGTTTTAGGGCACAGGTCAGCAGTGGTCTCTAAGCTTTTCTTGTTTCCTGCAGCTTGTGTAACTCACAAGCTCAATCCCCCATACCACTAGAAACCAAAAAACCAACCTCTTGGCAAATTGCTAGCATGTGACTCATGACATACATTAGATGTCTGGATTTATTCATCCTACAAAGTGTCAAGTTGTGTCCTTCGACCTACAACTTCCCATGCCAACCATTTTAGTTACGTATTCTTTATTTCACATGAGTGAGAAAATGTTTTTCTGTTCTTGGTTTATTTCACACAACTTATCTTCCAGGCTTATCTGTGTTGCCAGTGACAGGATTTCCTCTTTAAGGCTGAATGGTGTTAATATGCCACATTCTTTGTCTTCATGGACTAACTACTAAATTGTTTTATCTTGGTTTATGTGAATAATGCTGCAAATAAGAGTGCAGATCTTTCTTTTGGATTTATACCCAGGATTGCTGGGTCTCGTGGAAGTTAATTTCCTTATGCTATTTTTTCCCCCAGTGGCTGCACCAATATACATTCCCACCAACAGTATAGAAGGGGTTTTTCTTCACACCATCACCAAATTCTTTTTGGAGGGATGGGGGGGAGCCACCTTACCAGGTGAGATTCATGTTGGTTTGGCTTGTATTGATTAGAGATTTCAAGCACCTTTTAATTTACCTGTTGGATGCTTTTAAGTCATTTTTGGAGAAATTCAGTTCCTTTGCCCAATCTTAAATTGGGTTGTTCCCTTGCTATTGAGTTGAGTTCCTCATATTTTCATGAGCATTCAATTAGAATATTTTCTCATCTATAAGCTTGTTTTGCTGAATCTTTACTGTGCAGTGAAATATACACTTTTCGCCTCTACTTCTGGTGTTAACAAAATTGCGAAGACAAACTTCTCATGCTTCTAGGAGTTTCAGATCTTTGAGTTGCATTTTTTTTTTTTGTTATAAGGCTATCACTTCATTTTGGATGTCCAGTTTTACGAAAACTGTTTTTCCTTTTCCTATGATGTCATCTTGGTGCTCTTGAAATTAATTGGCTATATATATTCTTGGATGTATTTCTAGGCTTTCTGTTCCAGTGGTCTATTTTTACACCATTCTAATACTGTAACTTTAATTACTGTAACTTCTTAGATGAGGTACTGATGCCTCCAGTTTCATTGGTCTCAGGTTTGTTTTGGCTAGCATGGATTTTTCAATTTCTAAATTGTCATTGGAGTCCTGATAGGTATTATATCAAATCTTAGGGCAGTATGGACATTTCCACAATATCGTCCCAATCCCTGAGCATGGAATATCTTTTCAATTACTTGTACCTTCAATTTCTTGTCAGTGCCTTTAAAGTTTTCTATGTAGATTTCACACCTCTGGTTAAATTTGTCCCTGGCTTTATGGATACTTCAGATGGTGTGATGGCAAAACCAGACCTGGTTGTGAAATTACAAAAACACTATGGTAAGAGTCCAGTGCCTGAGGAAGGTGTTAGTTCCCCTTCCCTCTTAGCTTTTCTCCAGGAAGCCTAATTAACCATGGGTTCCTACCTTTTGCATTGTCAATAACTGCCCTTAAGAGCCTGATTATTCCCTCCTGAAATGTAATAGATGTCTGTGAAAAGAGCTGTTTATCTGTTCCTGAGCATGCTTTGTTAGAGACCCTGCATGGGGCCTTCACCTTAGATTGGGAACTTAAAAAAAAAAAAGTCCCAGTGATAGGATGGGACTAAAATGACATCAAATAACCTATAAATAACTTGAGAAACTGAATCAGGGCTCAGAATTTTGGAGTGCTTATCTCCTCTGGACCCACCAGTGTAAAAAAGCTTGGTTCCTCCTTTTCGAGTGCCATCTTGTTTAAACAATGGGACTGTTTAATTTTTCAGACAGGATCTTAAACAGATTTGTTACTTTTTTTTTTCCCCAGATATGGAAACCCATAAAAACTTAGAGTATATGATGTAATTATGAGATCGAGATTGACTTCCAACCTATTTTAATGTACCTGTGTCCATTTCATTGAAATATTTGCAGAACCTGGGACTTAGATGACTTAGAGAATTATCTTGCAACTGTTTTGGTTCTGTTTTTCTGGTAATCTTCAGGATTTTCTCTACATAAAATTGTCAGAAAAGTAACATTTGCTCTTTTCAATCTTGATGCCTTGTAATTTTTCTTACAGCTAGTACTTTTAGCACCAGGTTGAACAGGAGTTACAAGAGTGAGTACCCTTGTTTTATTCCAAATCTTGAAGGAAAAGCCTTCAACTTTTAATACTAGCTGTGGGCTTGTTAGATACAACCTTTCTGTTTACAGTCAAGAACATTCCCTCTACCTTTGACTATGAAAGGATATTGGATTGTCGAATGCTTTTTCTGCATCTGTTAAGATGATTTCCTTAGAGTACTGAATCATACTATATTCCAAGTCCAGATAGTTTCTATCACTATGGAAAACTATTTCCATTGCCTTGGTTAAAGGTAGGTCCAGACTACCTAAAACCACACTTAATCTTAACTCTCTATGCCATTTTGAAAAGCCTATACAAAAAAACCCAAGAACAAAACAACCCAGCCAGAATTTTTCCCAGCCTGTTCTAGGTCTGTTACAGGTCACTTAGGTTAGGGTACTCGTTAGATAGGAGCAGTTCTGTAAGTCCTCTAAGGCATGGAGATTCCAAAGTGTTCTACCCATGATAAGAAAGTACTTTAACCCTTCATTTGCTTCATAGCAATATGAATGTCTTCAACTTTGACTTTGAGCCTTCTGAAGAAAAGTAGGAGGAAGAACCTGTAAGAACTTCTGCCTAGAACAGGTGCTAGAAGTCTCTCAGTGAAGTCTGATCTTCAGATTATAGTGTTCTTAAAATGGACCATGAAATGTTTGGCAACTGCCTATTAATGCAATGTGGAAAAATCAACTGCTGGCCCCAATCTAGGCCATCAGAACCTGCTATCTCAAGACCTCCAATAAACCCTGACCTTTTCATAGATAAATGCTTTCATGCTCTTCAATATTGGGTTCTAAACTCAGATTCCTTTTTCTATTGGCCACTTTGAAGGTCTAAGAGCAAAGTAGAGGACAATAAGTGATAGGACCTGATGAAAAGGATAAAGCATAACCTGTATGGGGTAGGTAGCTTGTGAGATGGCCCCCAGTGATCCTTGCTTCCTCTCATACTTACGTCTGTTAGACTCCTTACCCTGAGGATAAATTGCATCCTGATGGATAGATAATGACAAAAGTGATGGTATACCTTTCCCAAAATAAGGTTACAAAGACTGTGGCTTCTATTTTGGGGTCCTCTCTAATCAATTGTCCAAGGAGATACAAGCTCTGTGGGCTGCACCATGGTTGAACCCACATTTCATGCCTGGCATGGAGCCAGTTATCCAACAGCTGGGAGAATTTGAAGCTGTGAGTGATCGTAGGAGCAGACATTGTCAGAGGCGACAACTGCCATGAGTGAAATTGGAAACTGACTCTCACTACCATTTGAGCCTTTATACAAAAATGCATCTGACCAACAGTAAGAGTGCAACCTTGGAGAACTTGGACCAGAAATATTTATCTGAACTGCCTGTTTTTAACCCTTAGAAACTGTGGAATTAACACCTTTTAAATAGGTAAATTTGGGAGAACCTGCCAAGATTCTTTGAGGAGCTCATTAGCACAAGACAATTATTGCTAGGGAGGAATGACAACTTGGTTGGCTCCATAACTTTGTTAAAAAGCAGGAAATATAGTTTGAGTTTAAACTTCAGGGCAGATGGGTCGCATGTTTAGATTTGGTCTAATTTTCAGGTACTTTCCTCATCAGTAAAACATTTTTGACAAATCTTATTCTAGCTCCTGTGAAAGGCCAGGTGATAAAACTCGGGCTCTAAATTTTCTCAGACATGACCTGATTGAAGTGCTAGCCAAAAATCTAATTTTGAGTCCGAGTAAGGAATGATGACTTGGAGTCTGGCAGAATTGCAAAAGGAGAAATAAACTAATTCAAGGGATGTCGTAAAGTGTAATCAACAGAATTGGACTCCTGAGTTTACTAGGAAATCTGAGTAAAGATATTAGGGGGAATAATGGAGGGTATCTATGTCCAAAGTTGGCTTTTTTCACAGTACAATGATGGAGACCCACATAGGAGTGATTAGCTATGTAGTCCTCAAATTTAGTCATGAAGGTAACTACACTCATGGGATAGGAAGCATCCTCAACTCCTTAGTGGCATTAGGTCCTCTTCATCACAACAGTTCTCTGAAGTTAAGGAATTTATTTCACAGTTGTAGCATAACAAATATAATTATGTGAATTTTTTTGCCAAGCAAAATTATTCACAAAAAGGTGATACATACGCTTCCAAATTATTTTTCAAAAGTGATAGCTGTTTAACGATGCAATGCACAGGAAAAGGCTGTTTTTAGGTGTTCATTCTCATACCTGTAGTAGACCCTCAATATCCGAGTAACCCTGCTTCTTTCTGAGAACTTAATCACTAAAATTTTAGAGGAAAGAGTTCTAATTGTATCCAGATTTTCTTGAACAAAATTCTCCATTTGGTAACTTAAAGTTGATTTTCTTCAAACTCCAAGTCAAAAGTTGGGGTGCAACTCCCCACTGATTCCCCACATTTTAATCTCTAACTTGAAAACAGGATAGAAATCCAAGTTTTAAGCATATTCATACCTTCCTTGGCTTCCATATAACTCGAGCATTCTTTTGTGACAGCAGCTTATTGTGGGTTATGTGGTGGTTCCAGTGACTAAAGGATGCCCTGCACTAGGGATCTAACAGCTTAAAGTCCTTCCCACAGAACTTTACTGTGCTTGACTCCAAGGGCACTTGCAATGCTCACTGCATGACAAGACTGAGGACAATCTGAGAACCAGTGGATCTGTGGTACCTCCTGGAAATCAGGGTGTTCCTTCTGATCTACTTTCACTTTGACCTGTAAGCTCCTCTGTGGTTTGCATACTGTCTATCCTTATGGTTTGGCTGCAACCTGAGGTACTGTTGACTTGATACTTCCTAGTACTTTTGTTCAGATATGAAACAATAGGGAAGAATGTATCCCCAAGTCCCTGTCTCTTTGGTTCTTAGTTTTGTGGTCTTCAGTATTCATGGTCTTTGTGGATTGAGTGGTTTGTCTCTTTAGATTAGTCGTCTTATGATCGTCGGTGCTCAATTTGCCCCTTATGTTTAACAGAGCTACAATAATATCCTTGAGTGTTTACTGATAGAATACAGTGTGGTCAACAATGACTGGGAGTTTGTCATTATTAGAGGTGGGCCAGGAGAGGTCAGACCACCTGGGAGATCCATGTTTCCCAGAACTCACCTTCTGCATTGTAATTGGTAGCAATACCAATATCTGATAGAGTTGACAGGGAGAGCTATGCTTATATTAGGTTCTTGTGGCACGAAGTACTTTAGGGGACCTAATCTCCTTGGTCTCTGTGGAAGAGTTTGATTTCAACATCTTACCGTAGAACTTCTCAAAAAGAAGGGTTTGGTTCAGTATCCTTATTGGAGCCCAGCACTAAAGATAGTGTTGTCTAATACTGTCAAGTTGTTTGGATGACTGGTATAGATGAGATTGTGTATACTTATTCAATTTGAAATATTCAGCTGCTTTTCAATGTCGATTATAACTGTTAAGAGGGGAAAAAGGTATTAAGTGTCCATAAGGATGGTTTTATTCAGAATCTAACTTTGATACAGGATGTTTGTTATGTTAAAGATAGCTTGCCTTGACCACTGCCTCCTGGCCAGCACAAAGGGAAACAAGGTGGGTCCGGTTCATAGGTTCCTTTTCAGTAGCATAAACTGAAATGTGCCCATAAGTTTTTTTTATATTCCAGTGCCCAGGATCTAGTCATGTGGTCACAACAGGTTAAAAGGCTAGCAGTCTTTGGAGGGAGGACATCTGTGTGCCTAACCAATCATGGAAGCCTGTTGCCCAAAGACAGAGAATGAATGTTTGGATGACTTAGTGACCTAACCTTTAGATCACTTCCTATTTAATAGGAACCCTTAGTTTTGGTTCCAGATTCAACTTGATCTGTAATGTGCTTGTTCATTAGCATTCTCTGCCTATCCAAGTATGGAGTGGGCTGATGTCTAAACCCTTTAAGTTGGCTAGATGGCTTGGCTCGGTCTGAACTCCACTGAGTGTAATGGTCAGACATCAGTCGTTAAGAGTTGTGTAGCTGAGTCAACTCCTGTTGACCCATCAAGAAGAGACAGGTGCTCCATAGGCACGAATGGTTTGTGCAAGTACTGGTCTGAGACTGGTGTCTTTGTGACTTTACCAGAATGCAGGTAAAGCAGTATGTTGCTTGGGCTAGACAAGGAATAATAGCCTAATCCTTTATATTTCTATTTTGAGGCTATAGACATAGAAATACTGGGCTTGTGCATGAGGTTACTTAGGCAGTCCTGGTGAGGGATGAAGACACTATCAGAACTGTTACTGTATACTGTTTCATACTGTGGGTCTTCTGTTGGATCTTGAGGCCATGGGATAGGCCAAGTATGTTCATGTATAATTTTTTGGCAATATTGTGTTACATGAACATGGGGCTCAGTCTATCATGTCTGGATGATGTGCCTAAGGTGAGTTAAAGCAGCAATGAAAGTTAGCATTAACAATTTAGCCTAAGATGAGAAGAGGAAAGTACTATCTGTACAGGGATTTAAAAGCCGATCTATAAGAATGCATAAGGGGGGGACAGTATGATACTTTCTGCTGGGCCTATTTCTTAGCACCTTTTAGAGTCCACTAACATGAATCAGTAGGTATATGTGGCACTGTTTCTTTTCCTTTAAAATTACTAAACCATAAGAGTGAGACTGTGGGCCTTAGGGGAAGGGTTAAACACTTCTCCATTAAGCCTTGGCCTTGCATACTGGATTCTGAAACTTCTTGGCTAATCAATAGCCATATACAATCCCTTTAGTATTTACCATCACAAAAGAGCTACAAAAGCCAAATGTGCTACTGAATATAGCCTTAAGAGGAGACGAGAATGTAAGAGCTAATGAAATATAAACAAATCTGTAGGGCTTCTGTCAAGGTTATTTCCTTGCTGATTAAAATAGCATAGCAGACATGGCTCCAATTACATCTTTCCTGTGTTTGTGCCTGGAATGTTAACATGGTAACTGGAGCTCAGCAGCTATCTTGGGCCTTAGGTACAACCATATTAAGTCTGTTCTGAAGATAGAGTAGAAAGACAGGAAGGACCTGGGCTCTTGGTGACACTATGTGCAGTAGAAATCTCAGTAACTGCTTGTTTTCAGACTTGCTATATATGGACAATACTTTATGTAAGCCAACAGTTTTTCTGCTATGCAAAGCCAAATACATTGCTTAACTGAAAACTTCATTTGGATGAAGCATTCTCATTTCCAAATCTTTAATTTCTCTTTCAAAGAAGTTTGCAAACCCAAAAAGGAAAAATCAAGAACAAGTTCAAATCTGCTGCTTTACTGTCATAACTTGACTCTTCTAGGCTAACTTAGTTCACTTAAATATGAACAAGTAAAAGCAAACACAATGGGTCCAATGTGCCAAACCCTTCTTAATCTAAGATGGACCAGGATGTAACTCCATTTCTCTACCTACAAAGAGCCCACTTATCAAACCAGTTCTTGCCTAAATTCTTAGGTAAAAATCCATCTGGAAAATGGATGAGTCTGGAAGAACAGGCCCTAAGATGAGGATGTGAGCAGAAGACATTGTAGAGATGATCACAGGGGCACAGTGGGAATAAGGAAAGTGAGCAGGCAAGGTAGTATGTTCACTCAAGAAGCAGGGTGTTGCCTGTGGGCAACTGGAGTCAGTTCTTTTAAACTGAGGACCCTTGGGGACATTTCTGAAAGTGGTCTATGCAAACTGCCAATCGTGAGCTGTATTCCTGCCCTTCCCTGAGGGATCTTCCTGACATCCATCTCTTATGGCCTGGTCTACACATAGGCAAACTCAGTTTCATGATGGGAGTATACAGAAAGAAATGTGTATGTGGAAATGTCCTCAGGTGGCCTCTGATAGGTTGAGACACTCAGATCCACTTTCCTACCTTTCATGTGGATCCACTTGTGTACCTTACCAAGGTCAGGTTCTTTTCTTAGTATTTACCGTCTTGAACCAAACTTAGCAAAGAAGCTACAACAGGGTGAGTGTGACAAGTTATACTTCCATCGCTGCCACTAGGCCCAAGATTGTATTTGGCATCAGCCTCCTGCTTCTAACCACACATTAGAGATTCTACTCCATCCTCTGCCAGTATTACTGCTGACCTAGATTGACTTCCTATACCAACCGAGAACCTGGTCGTATTGCTTTTGTCCAGTGGGTCAAGTTAGTGACTGTACTTCTGTCCCTCTTTTCCCTTTAACAGCAAAGCGCCCTAATAAAGTACCCATTTATGCATAATCTTATGTGGATGAAACCTACTTCCTCACTGTTGGTAATTCTTGCCAGTAAAATAACTTTCTCATCTACTGAAATGAATTCCAAAGTGACAATCACAGGTTAGCTCTATGGAATCCATTCTGTACCTCCTGGATGAGATATTCCTGTCGGGTATTACAACCTCTAATCTAGCAGGTTCAGAAGTTATGGGATAGAATGCCCCACATAACCAAGTGGGGCACATTGTGAGGTAGTGACTGGAGCCATACCACATCTATTCCTTGGTTAGTGCATACTGTACTATAACTTTTGGGGACAACATACTATCTAATGGCTGTTCAACTTGGTATAATAGGATTTGGGGGATATTTGAGTTGATATGGTTTAAACACATCTGTACTTTAAGGTGTGAAATCTGTTGGTTTCTGAACAGCCAAAGATGGGAAGGCTATTGAAGGCTGATCACATGGCTCATGTTGATCTCATGTCCTTGAGTTGAGCTTTACTAATGTGTCATTTTTTTCATGTGTACATCAGCATGATCATTAAAAATCCAGTAAGCCTTAGCTGAGTACTGAAGGTGAAATTCACTCACCTGGGGCAGTAGGAAGGATATGGAGCCTCTGCTCAGAATAAATTCAGATATCAAGACTTTGATTTTTATGGGCAGGAGCTTATTCAAGCAAAATAGGTAAGGTGTTTTATTTTTATTTTATTTTATTTTTTTGCTGTGCTGGGGATTGAACCCAGGGCCTTGTGCTTGCAAAGCAAACTCTACCAACTGAGCTACATCCCCAGCCCAAAGTGTTTTAATATCTATTTTTTAAAATTAGTGACAAATCTATTGAGGACTAAGTTAAATATACAGATTTCTGCATAACTCTGCCCACTTCCAGGTGGGGGAGACATACCAGGAGTTGGTCTCCTTGAGGCACCTACCCTACTCAACCAGATATGGTACAAGAATCCTGAGTGACAGTTTCACAGAAGGGGAAGGGTCAGATTCATGGGTGTCCCCATATCCTCACTGGAAGTCAAAGTGAAAGCAAAACTTGAATACTGAGTCTAGTCCAGTGTGCTTTCCAGACTCCGATCATCTTGCTGTGTATTTAGAGTCTTAATTGGGTAGAATTCCACTTAGTAACATTTTTTCAGGAGGGTCTTCCTTTCCCAGGTTAACAAACCTGAAAAAGTACTGCTCCATATTGCCACCTTTCCAACCATACTCCTTCCTTTTGTTCTTGGACCATAATGATTCAGGATGTGAATAAAGCTTAGATGTGGAATCCAAGTCTGAGAATTCCCCTGAGGAAGATGAGCTAGAGTCACTGCCCTTAGACCTACCATCTTTGTCTTCATCTCCACTGCTGGAGTCTGTCGCTTCTTTCATCCTCTTCACCCTCTTTCTTCTTGTTCTCTTTTGATTCCATGAGGGATAATAGTTGGTTGATTTGCATCTGAACAGTCTCTGAATTCATTTCTGGAGACTGCAGCCCCTACTTCTCTCCAAGGCTGCCTTGCAGATTCTTGGCTGATGAGGACCACTGGTCTATTCGTCTGAACTGGAGGTTTCGGCCTCCAGTCCTGGTCATGTTCTTGGGCTTACCATAGCTTGTCTCTGTGGGGTATACTCCTTAGGTGATAAACTCCTGAGCCAGAGGTCCAGGTCCACCCTGTAATATTTCTGCATCTCCTTGACCTCTCTTACACTGTTCTTTCAGGCTCTTTGGGATGCACTTTCAGCACTCCCAATCTCTACCATGCGCTCCCTCAGGGGCAGCAACTGGACCATGAATCTTGGTGATATTTGTGATATCCATTCATGGAGGGCTTCTTGGGTTCTCAAATTTTTCCTTCTTGGAAAATCGGTTTCTGGAGATGGCAGATTTTCACATTTTGCTTGTAACTTCTTTGGGGGTGGTTTGGCACCTTTTGTAGAAGCCAGATATCTTGGAGTCCTGGGCTAGATCAGGGTGATTTTTTTTTTTTTTTCATCCCCCTCCCTGTCCCCCTCTGAATCTAGCCAGTTTTTCAAATTCCCATTTCTCCTTCTAGAAACCCTCAACATATTTCTGCTTTATTTGTTCTGGGAGTTGCTTGTATTTTTCAGACAGGACCTTGGTCAACTCCTAGTTCAGCTAAGGGTGCATTTGAGAATACTGGGCCCACTTGTAAAAGCAGATATAAGCTGTTGGGAAGTTGATTCTCACGTGTTTTGCCTTTCAAGGAACTTAAGTTTTTGGCTTCCAAAACTAATTCTAATCAATCTATGCAACTTCATAGATGTGCAAGAAATCTCTTGCCATTTGCATTTACACATATTTCCAGAAAAATACTTGTTATTTTTCCAGTCCAAATATGATGGGGTTGTCTTGAATGTTTTTCATTGTATAGGGCATTATTCTCCATATTTTCCAGTAACCTCAGGATATTTCTCTGGACAGTGGTCTTGGATGTGATGAGGTGCTGTTAAGGGAATCGGGCAAGGAGTGGCAAAGGGCACTAGTGGGAGAAATCAAACTTTATTTTATGCCATTGGGCCCAGGGGAGATTAGCACTCCAAATTCTGAGTGCCCCTTACCAGTTTTTCAAAACATTTATACGCTATCTAGTGTAACAAATCGTCTAGTGTAAAACAAGAGTTGTGCACAAGGTTTCAAAAAACGATATGATTGTAAGCGTTTTTGAGAGATTGGGAAGCATTTACAAAAGAGTGCTGAGGGAGATTGGCTCCTCTTACAAGACCTTCGGTAAGGAAGCCTTCACAGGGGCGTTTGCACTTCAAAGGAAAGTAGTTAGCTCCTAGGGAAAGTCCTTTACAATCCAAAAGGAAGGAGTGAACTGTGCTAATTAGGTTCCCTGAAAACCAGCTGGCAGGAACGTGGAAGGGAACTCTCCCCTTTTTGCCAGGCATTAATTTTTAGACAGTCCTTGGTTTACTTTATATCCCGGCCTGGGTTAGTTTCCCACTACAGAACCATTTTGAGATTTCTCTGGGCCACTTGCAAGATTTCAGCTGTACAAACATTTCAACAGCTCAAACTTCTTCAGTCTCATAATTATGCAGATAAATTTTTTTCTAGAAGTCCTGCAGTCTGTGATTTCTGCATTTCAATCTTTTCTAGTGTAGTAACTCCATTAATATCCTGAAGATACTATAATTGGTCTTACTGGTGCTTGCAGGAAAATCCATCCAACTGGCTCAGGTTCTGTCTTAGCTCTCTGGATGGCAGCTGTAACCTTTGGAGTTTCCATAGTCCAGCCAAATCCAAGTGTGTCTGGCTTTCAAAGAATGTTAGTAAAGATGGATTAGAAATGTCAGATTATTAACTTCTACTGAAGCAAGCAGTTTCCCTGACTGGGTGAGTTGAGTCACACTTGTAATCCCAGCAACTTGGGAGGCTGAGGCAGGAAGATCACAAGTTTGAGGCCAGACTCAAATTTAGCAAGATACTGTCTCAAAATAAAAATGGGGATGCAACTTGGGGGCAAAGGTACCCCAGGTTCAATCCCCAGTACCACAAAACAGGACAAAACTTTACTGAACTACTCCAGCTCGCCAAAACTAAGTGGACCTTCCAAGAACAGGCCTACAAAAACTACAGGAATTTTTCTTCATAATCCTTTTCTAACCCCTTGGTAATTGCCCCCCCCTTTTTTTTTGTACTGGGTATTACACCCAGGGATACTTTACCACTGGTCCATTCCAGACCTTTCAATTTTCTGTTTTGAAATAGGGTCTTAAATTGCTGAGTTCCTCTAAATTTGTGATTCTCCTGTCTCAGCCTTAAGTTGCTGGGATGATGGGACGAGGTTGAGGTTGAAATTCTCATAAAAGTACCTCGTTAATTTGGGGCTTCTACTTTCTGCACCATCTATTAGGTGGTAACCCACTTTTTTCCTGAGATCTTCTAGGTAATCAGACTTGGAAAGTCATTTAGTCTCATCCCTACTTTGTCAACTTAGCAGAATCTGGTTCAGATTTTTGCTCATGGCATGCTGGCTAAACCCTGTTCATTCTGGGAAGAGTGCAGCTAAAGAGCTGATGGCAATTTTAGGATATCATCAGAACCTTCAAAACTTGGATGGTGGCAGGAGCCATCACTACTACCTTTTGGTACTGGCTACAACATTTTAGCTCTTCAGAGAAATAACTTTAGGTTGAAAAACAGCTATTATTCAAATGTTAGAAATATTTCGTGAAACCGAATCATAGCCCCATTTAGTTTGAGACAAACTCTAGCACCCTGGGTAAAAGGGTCTATCAGATTGGAAAACTGATAATAGGAAGACTGTTGAGCTCTAGTGACTTGAAGCTCAACAAGCCCATCTGAAGGAATCTCCCAACTAGTCTGGAGCTCATCCTGTCAGGATTACCTGTTCAGTAGGCTACCCATCTTTTTGAGGCCCTTTCATACCCTTCAGGAAGTTGTTTTCTAGCAGTCCACAGAGATAAGAATTTGCATGGTTCATCAAGTCCAAAGCAGATTTTTGGTGCACTGGATGTGATCCCATTCTGGGAGGAATGTGTAGCTAATGGGCTGACTTAGCAACTTTAGGATGCCATTGGTGTCTCTGCAACTTTGTTCAGCCAGATCTGTCATGCTCTAAAGGACCACATCCTATGGTCAAAATTACAGGTGCAGAGGCTTAGAATAGAAGGGCCTTGGATGCAAATTAAGCAGGTTTGATAGCATCACAGGCCTGTTTGGAATGACCCTGGGTAATAGACATTGGGGCTTAGACAGGTGCTATCTATGAAAGACTTAATGGGGTCAGAGTGGCCCAGATGTTGGAGATCTTCATTTGCATGATCTGGAAATAGATTCTGTGGTGAAGAATCTGAGCAATAAGGATGTATAGCCAAGTAAAACTACAGGAGGTGGGAAAAGTGAGATGGCAAAGGAAGATGAGCAATGGTGTGATATTGAACAATTGTAGAGTTACTGAACATAATAGTGGTCCCTGGAGATAGTCTAGGTCAAACCTCAATTGTGTGTAAACCTTGTTCCATCTGACTTTGGCTAAAGCTAGCAACTTCAGGGGCTACCAATTTCCAAGCTCTTCAGGCTGTCTTGGACTTGCCTCCAGTGAAGACACAGGTGCTGGCTGTTGGTAGTCATAATAGGAGAGGGGCCTGAGATGTTGGTAGAATACTGCCCTCTGATGGAGTTTCCCCAGAAACCTCCAGTCCCCTCCTAAACTCTGAAGCCAAGAAGCAGATGCCCCAAACAGAAGTACCATGAGTAGTCATGCATTTGAAGCGGGACCAAGCAGTTGATACTCCAGACATTCCCTGAGAAATTCACATGAGAGTATCAAGGAAATCTTCCGGGAGAATCCCAGTAGAGTAGGAAGGCTGGACTGATGGAGAAGTTAAGGTTGTGATCTGGACTAAAATGCTATAGACTGTAGTCTATTTGTATCCATGATAGGGCACTATAAGAAGTGATACTTCAGCTATAATCTGAGTTTTCACACTCAGATATGACAGTCACTAGTTAATGGCTGACCTAATTTCTTAAGGTAGGATCTTGTAATCATCCTAGCTGTAGATACATGAAGACAAATGTGTACTAGGACTAAAGGGTGGTGTTACGAAATAGGTACTTGGCCTTGACACATGGAAGTTGGGGCTGAGAGGATGCAGTGAGGGTAGAAAGTAATTCAAGATTAAGGGCATGGTCTCAAGGTTCATCAAGGATGTTTTGAGGAAGAATAGGTGGCAAATGCACATTCCTTGTCTACCCCTAAGTAACAAATTTGCAAACAAGTCAAAGGCTCAAGGTTTGCAGGTTGGCTTTGGGATTTATCCTAAGAACAAAAGTTCCTTAAAGATAGCTTTGTGGCCAAAATACCTGACAAAAACAATTCAGAGGAAAGATTTATTTTGACTTGTTTTCACAGGTTTGCTCCAACGCAAAAATATCATGGTGGACAGATGAGGAATAAAGCTTAGTTCATGGCAGCCAGTTAACAGAAAGGTGCAGGGGCAGATACTGTCCCCAAGATCATGCCCTCGGTGACCTGCCTCCAATCAAACACAGCTGGTCTACAGTTAAAGTAGTCAAACTTTATCAAATGGATTAATGTGCTGAGGTTAGGGCCCTCATGATCCAATCATTTCTTAAAATCTCCACCTCTGAACCTTCATTGCCTAACAAGTGTTTTGGGAGGACATTCATAGTGAAGCCAGAATTGAACAGGCAGTTGGTGTAGAAATAGGGAATCTGGTCAAAACGAGGAACGGAGGCCATCAGACTGGGAAGTTAGACGCCCTGGGAGATTGTAATGTCAGTGTCCCCAGAGCCCTTTCCATCACCAAGGTTGCCTGCTTAACTGCCCCTCCCCAAAAGCAGCAGGCAGGGAGTTGCTAATTAACACCTCCTGGGCCCCCACCTGAATCTCCATGCGGCCCTTCCCCCTGCCATTTTCATATAGCCTTTTTTGCTGTCACCACCGCCATTTAGGCAGGAAGGAGAGATAAGGGTCAGAGGAAGGGGCAGAACAAAGAAGACCCTAACCTGTAAAAGATGTAGGGTGCACTCACTTCTCGGGCATTCTAGAACATCAGTGGTGGCCCCCCTTCTCCCTCCCGGGAGAAGTTTGTATTACTACTTTTAAAGCCTGCTTAAAATGCTTGCCTTGGCATGCTTCTCTGGCATTATCCTTCAACACCTGAGGAAGCAGAACTCATCACCGGTAAACGGTGGTATCAGTATTGTCAATCATAATATTAATGGAGTTATTTGCTCTCTTCCAAGGCCTAATGGAGAACTTCTAGAAAATAGTAATTCCTATTAGGAAGAATCTTTAAAAATTACCTATTTTTGTGTGTTAAGTATATCCCTCAACATTAGTAATCATAGCTTTAGGCTATCTGACCTGTTTGTGCAGGAGCACAGTGCTATTTTTAGTGGTATTTTAAGTTCCTGGGCATGTGTTCAGGATCATTTTTAGAACAGTCAGTGAACCCCCCTTTAGAAACTGAATAGTTCTGGAATTGGTTCCACTGGAGACCTTCTGTGCTTGTCCCAAGCTTCACTTTTCACTGCTGGCTAGGTCAGCACATTTTCCTTTTGAGGATGAATCACACATGTAATTGGGACAGGATGTATGCGTTTTCCAGGAAGCATATTTTCTGATGGAGGTTAGTGTCATGAATTGATTACAGGGGTATCTTGATCAATACCCCCGAAAGGAAGGAAAGGATCAATTAGACTGAGGAAGGAGTTGAATCTGCCATGTAGTCTTCATAGGGGCCTCAGTCAACCTGATGGGGTTCCAAAGCTGAGATAACTTAAGCTCTTCTGAATGGGAATGGGAAATGTCTGGCCTTCAGTTCTTTGAAACTATTGAGTCAGTGGATGACAGCCACCAAGGAAGGGGTGTGACCTTGGATGAGGGCCTCTCTTGACAGCAGAGGCTGACAGCTGAGACCATCTGGGGCATTCCCAGTAACTCAAAGAATTAGACTTTGATTCTTGAAAAGTAAAATGGGTGCTAGATCCCATTGTCTACCACATCAATAAAGTAGTTTAGGCAGAAACAAATACCTGCAAACATTTTACACATGAAGTAGAATGTGAAAAGACTAAAGCAAAGACAAAAATCGGCCCTAAGGAGTTAGTGGTGGCAACTTTTCAAATAGTGAAATATGAGGATTGAGAGGAATGGGGCTCCCTTTTTGGAAGGGAAGATCGATATCTCAGACATCATATCAATTGGGAATAAATGTCATTAAGTTTACTCAGCATCTGAGTAACCAGAACCTCTTAGATGGGTGATCACCTTCCCTCTGAATTACAGTAGCCTTGGGAGTGTCTATGGGGATAGGAAATCTTGCATTTACAAGTGAATTTATTCTAAGTTTTGGTTGGAACCCAAGACTTCCCTACTACATTGTCTTCTGAGTTGCAGATGCCAAGGTGGGATTAGGTGTTCGGAGAATTTTGGATCAG
>JAJEJO010003397.1:286667-324989 GCA_020662805.1 Glaucomys volans | reverse complement strand
TTTGTCTAGACCTTCTAATAAAGGTTGAGGGAGACCATTAGATGAATTAATATAGAACAGATTTTTGAAGCTGTGCTTCTTTGGTAAAGTGACAGAACAAGCTGGCTCTCAGGTATTGAAGGTCACTGTCAGTAATGCCTACACTTGTGGTGGATGTCATGTTCTATGAAGTTCAGGGAATGAAGACTGATACCTGCCAGTTTGGGCTGGAGGGGTGGTGGCAGATTTCACTGATAGACTGAAATCCTATTCCTATTAGACAAAGTGTGATACAAGTCACTTTTCATTCTTAGCCTTCAAGATGGGATAGAAATCTGTAATAACTAATTATATCAAAGGTTTAATGTTCAATGCCCTTTTACATGAGTCCCTATTTTTAGTATGAAGGTTAGTCTTCCTAAAATCTAACACATTAGTGCTGCAAGGCTAAGAGGACCTCATTAGGTATATACAGTTTTCTTGGAAGAGAGGTAGCCTACCTACTTGTCTAGACTTTGGGTCAGTGTACAATTTGCACGTAGAGGTGAATTCCTACTTCACTAGAGCAATCAGATCATAGTGGTAGAGAAGTCTACCTCTAAAATACTGTGGGAGACTGTCCATGGGGGAATGGTTTTGGGGGCTCCAGTGTTGCATTTCTGGAATATATACCTACATTTCAACAGTTATATTGTGGATCTGGCTAAAGATAAAGGTCTGTATGTACATGACCCATCACTTACCTGTTTGTCTTCTTGGGAAGCAAGAATAGATCTATCCCTTCTGGTCAATAAGGGAATGCTATGCATTTACTGGACTTCGCTCCAAAAGGTCTGCCTTCCAAGAATTGTTCATCAGGATGCCAACCTTAACACAATTGGAAGTAAGAATCATACCCTGGAAATTGTTAAGGCAAGTCTGCACCTAAGAGAAGGCCTTCAGTAGACTTCATCTGGTACATTTGAGTCAAAATAATCATTTGACCTGACCTTTTTTAGTGAGAAACATATTTGGACTGAGATGAGGTGTTCAAGTCCATAGGTCATTGTTATTCTCTTTTATGCTTTATCAGACTCCGGGTGCTCCTGAGCATGTCTGGTAGTACTGGGCATATATGTGGGGAATTGGACAAGTCACACAGGTGAAGTGCTGGCACATTATCTGGGGTGGAGTTCAGTATTTGTGCCAGGAAGGTACAACACTCAGTGGTACAGCAGAAACTACACATTTTGAGCACTTGACCAGTTGGAAACTCGGCTGGTCAGTTTCTATGGGGAGAGAACCAGCAGTGATTGGGTAGAATGATTCTAAAAGTATCTTTGGCATTCAGACCTAGACACTGGGGGCAGTTGTGGGGAAAGAATGTATTAAAAGGAGATGACCCAAAGCAAAAGCTGTTTAGGAGAGAGGAACTGGGTGTGGGAACAGATGCTAAAGGACTAACATAGAGCAAAGTGCCAAAGAGGAGCAAGAGTGGCTCTTACATACCAGTGGCACCCACTTTAGTGAGAAGATTGATACAGCACTGGAGGATGTTTTCCAAAGTCCATGGTCACATCTCCCTCCTTTCATACAGAAGGAAAAGCATCAGAAAATCCAAGTGGACTAGTGGATTCCAGTGCATCTTCAATGCTTTCACCATCTAATTGATGTCCTCAAATGTATTTGCCTTTGAAGGGCACTTAGATTCATATACCTTTTCGCCTAATTGGGGGGGGGAGATATCAAGGGTAAAGCATAGCAAACTAAAATTGAGCGTAAGCTGTACACTTAGTTGGAAAACAGCATGGACAAACTCTTCAATAACCTCTTATGTACTTTCAGGGGTTTTTGGAGAACAGCAACTTCCTTGATCTAGAAATAGATTAGAAATTCTGGAAATGTTCTCTCATTGGATACTTCTGTGCTTGGCTTCAGCTTTATATTAAACATCCTGGTCTAGGCTGCTGTTTCAATAGACAAATTGCTTGTGTATGTGATTCATAAGATAGGTTTTCCAGGAAGCAGTTCATCAGATGAAGGTTAGTGTTTGGAGGAAAAGGTGTCTTGGGATTCATACCTGTGAAAGGATCAAATCTGGGCAGAAGCTGAAATGTAATCTCCACATGAGCCCTAGCCAACCTTCAGAGATGTTCTGAAGCCAAGATACTATCCTGAGTGGGATGAGATGTATGTGTTTTATACTCAGGTTGACAAGTCTTTGGGATATAATGTGACCTTGGGCAAGATGTTCTTAGTTGGGGTAAGCCCTGGTGACAAATGAAACTGTTGGGCATTCCAAGGAACTGGAAGAACAGGTCTAATTCCTAAAAGGTGAGATGCATAAGGGTATGCTATGGATTGACTGCTACTTTCAAAACTCATGTTGAAATCCAATTGCCACTATGATGCTAGAAAACAACTTATTTGGTACCAGGGATTGAACCCAGGCGTGCTTAAATGCTGAGCCACATCCCCAGCCCTTATTGAGACAGGGGCTCATTAAATTGCTGAGGCTGGCCTTGAACTTATTCTCCTGTCTTGGCTTCCTGAGCTACTGGGATTACAAACATGCATCACTTCACCCAGTTTGGAACATCTTTATCTTTCCTTGACTCTATTGCAAGCTCCAAATCTGTTACTTGAGGCTTCCCCCAAAAGATCTCACTTTCTGGCCTGCCAGCTCTCCTTTTCACTCAGTATTCCTCTATTTTTTAATTTTTTCAAATGAAGACCATGTTCTTTCTCTGTAGCATTGTTCCATGTCCTTTATGTCCCCCTCCTGATTTTTGTACCACTGCACCATAAATTTAATTTGTTCTTACTCTACATGAACTTGAACTTGCTCCACACCAACTCCTAGGTTTCAGGGTCATTTTCTCTTGTTACTGAAAGGCTTCTAAGAGATTTGACTCAAAAGGTAGGATAAAACATGTTTTGGATGTTTCTTGTGAACACCCTTGAGAATTCTTAAGCTATAATTTCAGGGTTAACTGCAGCTCTTTGCCCCATGTTTCTTTCCCCCCTTTTAGTCCTCTTTACTAAAATAGGACTCGGTTGTCTGGAGAGTCCCATTATCTTGACCAAGACTTAATGGGAATGTAACAAGAAGTTAACTCCAAGATTTAAGACGGGGGTGGTGCCTCTTTAAATTCAAGCAACCTACAACTTAAACAGGCCTTAATTTGTTCCATTGGTAAGCACAAAGGAGCTTTAAGTGGGATCAGCAAGCTCTTTATTCAGCAGAGTCGAACACCAGAGAAGCTCACCTGCAGAGCAGAACACAACCTTGGGCCAAGACAAGAGTTTGAGTTTTATAGGCTTCATTTAGAGGGGGGCAGGAAGGTAGTTCCTGGAGTTTTAGGGTCAGCTGATCCATTAGGGTGGTGAGTCACGTGAGTTTTGTGTTCCCCAATTTTCCTTCCTGCCTTCTGGCTGAGATCTGGGTCCTTTAAATGACAAAAGCTCCAATTTACCATGGACAAGGTGGGTGGGGAACAGCTGTCCATAGGGGAATTGTCCTGGGGCCTATTTTCTATGTCCTTCACATCTTGTATTAAAATACAATTTGGATCTTTCTCTCCCTAATTTCCTTCACCTTCAAATACTGAATGGCATAAGCTCAGTCCAATGTACTTGTCATGGCTCCCTTTTTGGGTGGTTGGGGAATCCCAAGCTAGGAAGATTCAGGTGGTGGTCAGTGTTGATCATTGCCATTCCCTGGACCTGGTGGCATCTTTAAGCCCATTGGTCTTTTCTCTGGGAAACTTTTTCAGTTGTTGTTTGTGTCAGGGCACCAGACAGAAACCTTTTGTGGTTACCAGAAGGCATTTGAATTTCTTGCCTCAGGAGGCTCCCACCATGGCTGATCACTATGGAACCCACCAAGGAGAAAACCAGAAGTGATCCCCCTGAAGAAGTTTGCAGGCTCATGTGAAGACAGTGTTTGAAGCCCTTCACATGTGCATTCCCTGACAAGTGCATGTATAAGGGGTTTAAGTCCTCAGAATGGCTGTGACCTTTTTTTCTCTCCAATCTGGCTCCTGTTTTGTGATAGACAAGTCTACTACTCCATACTTCGAGTTGAAATACCTAGCAGGGACTTGTCAGCCAGTCCCTAGAACTGTTCTGTCATTGGAATCTGGCCTTGGTAACAAATGTCCAGTTACTTTGTGGACCTCTTTCCCCTCTTGCCCTGGGTTTCTAAAAACATTTTCTCTCACTCTGGTCAATTCCCAGATTGTAGGGCTCTTTTCCTTTTTCTAACAAAATTAGCAGGGGCAAAAGTATCCTTAAATGGGCATCTGTGGTGGGGTACAAGCTCATGGTAAATATCCAAGCTGAAGGAAACCATCTAGAGATCTCCAGTTTGTCAGGTCAACACTGACAGGGCCCAGACTCCAATGTGTTCTGGGTGACACTAAAAGCTGCCCTACCTAGATTGACTTGGTTTCCACCATTCCTAGGCCTGCTTTTTGGCGTTTTACTAACTTTGGGCCTAAGTCTACTTAATTTCAAGGTTCCAAAAATTTTACAAATTTTAATGGTTGCTTGGGACAAACCACCCTCAGGCTAGGCGCCCGCATTGCCCATATCCCCTTCAATATCAGGGAGTGATCAATCTCCGGCAGGTAGGATCAACATCCCCATATCAGCAGGAAGTAGATTTCCTTAGAATGAGAATGAAGTATCTCAATGAGATAGGGAACTCCTCTGAAAAGCAGCACCACTTACGATTCAGGGAGCAAAAACTGAGGGAGCCTGGTGAGATGGGGGCCACCACAAGGACAAAGGGCCAATGTACTCCTGGGCCTTAACTCACTGCTTGTTTACTATGAAAAGCATAATCTGGGCTTGTCCATGCTGTCCTGCCTTCACTCACGGCCTGCTGATAACAGCATATGTGCCTTGCCCTACCCCTCACTCACTGTCTCATTGGCATCAGAAACCAGACGTATAATTAAAGCCAGGATACCCTTGACATGACTGAGGATTAAAAAAAAAAAAAAAAAACCCACCAGGATAAAACTGAGGGGAAATGGCAAGTTCCCAGGGCCCTTCTTACATGTCTTTTCACTTCCCACTTCTGTTAATAGCTACAGCAGCTCATACTTACCACAAAGCAGAGATGTTTACATAGGAAGCAGCATTTTTTGAGAGATACAATATTTGACTCCAGGATAACTGGCTAACTATCCTTCCCTCCGAATTAAAGCATTTGGAAAACTTTTAAAAATGTACCTAATACCAATTAACATTCCTAAATTCCATCCCTATCGCCCGCCCTTTCGCGTGAATAGAATTAACTTGTGCTGAGAGCCAGTTTGATAGCGAGTGCTGTCTTTCTGCTGGAGCAAGAAGTCTAAAGGTGTTTTGCCTGTTGGGCCTTCATCTCATTCTTGATGGCAATAAACCATTAAACCAGTAACAGGGTTTTGGAAGGGAGAATTCATATACTGCAGACATCATGTTAATATGGAGTAATATTGGCATTAAGGTAGTTCAACAGCCTATTCAGGACTACTTAGATGGGTGGTCAGCCTCCCTCTGAATAGCCTTGGGAGTGTCTTTAGGGACAGAAGCTTGCTTTTACATGAGAATTTATTCTAGTACTAAAGTTTTAATCGGGACTCAATTTCTCTGAGTTGAGTTGCAAATACCAAGGTGAGATTCTGAATTTAGGAGTGAAGGTAGTAAGTCCTGTGAGGAATTCAAGTAATTGCTGAAGTTCAGAAGAGTCCAAGTCTGATCCTGACTTGTTCTCAATTTTTTTTCTGCTCTGAATTCCAATGTAGACATGTTGACCATTATAAATAGATGTAATATTGCATTCCTATTATTGAAGAGGTGTCATCTGATTCTAGCCAAATGGTGACAACCAGTCAGGCGTTTAGAAGAAACAAGTTGAGTATAATGAAGTGTAAGTTTGGTCTGTTTTCAGAATATAGTACTCAGCCTTAATTGGATCCAACTGTAGCCATTATAGCCCTTTCTTTGCCTGTCCCAATTTTAAAATTAGCCAGTTTTGTAGATTGTAACCCTGAGTTCCTCCAATCAGGGTGAAGAGCAGTGCTGCATTCAGGATATAAGCAGGTGGACTGGCTGCCCAGGTGTTTGCTAGCTGGGTTCTGGGGCAGGCCCTTCTGGCAGAAAAGTTTGTCTTGCCCACTCACTTTTGAGCACATAATTTCTTGCATCTCTGTATTAGTACAGGGTAAGACAGAAGTTAATATGCTTTTTTTTTTGCTAATTTGAATACTATTTCCTTGCCCTTCTGACCAATTAGTTCCACCTGGGATAACTCAGAGGAATTAACTTTGTTAAAGAATGTGAGGAATTTATGACAATTAGTTTCAGATGTATAAAATAGCTTTTCTAACATCTGAAATTTGGGTGGAGGATAGAACTGAGTGTTCTGGTCCCGTCTGGGGTGGACTTGCGAGGTACACCATCTTTTGTGGGAAAAGTCGAGAGCTCTTTTTGAAAAAATGTGTTGTAAAGTGGAACAGGAGTGGCCTATGGGGATAAGAAGGATGAGTGCAACGGCGCTAACACCATGCCGGGAGCTCAAGTTCTGAAGACGAGGCTTGGTTTAATGTGGAACAAGCAAGCTTATATAGCAGACATTCACTAATTACAAATTGCCAACAGCTGTTAACACCCCTGTGCCACACCCCCATCATGCTATGCTAGGCTCGTGATCAGACCAATTAAGGGAAAAGAAAACGCCTGAGCTCTGTATCCTCAGGTACTCCTACAAAGATGTATGTTAAAATTGAGTGACACTGAACAATGAGGCAGCTCTTGATCTGCAGCAAGTTGGGCCATTTGACATAGCCATCCTGCTGGGCAGAATGGGCAGGACTCTGGTAGTAAGGGATATTCTTTTCACATGGACAATAAAGTATGTGTCAGTGCCACTCTATACCCTGTCCTTCCAAGGTACAGGGGATAGAAGAATGGAGCAAGAGTCTTTTGACTATCAACTTCTGTTCTATAGTTCCCTTGACTTCTGCCTAAGTTTGTTATACCCAGCACCGGGGAAAATTAAAGTCCCACACACCTTTTGCACTAAAGTTAAATAAGCCTTTATTCCGGCCGGGGCCACCATCCACATCCACAGTGCTACAGTGCAGAGGATGGTGCACCCCGTGGGGGCAGGGGAAGGAGTTTTTAAAGCAAAAAGAACCCACGGAACAGGCCATTTGATGTACATACCAGGCCATTCGACCTATATTGACCTTTAGCCCATGCAAGCAAGTCAAGTTACAGAAGCAAACGTGGGAGGTTAGCTTTGCTCCACCCTGGGATGTTTAAGATAAGCTACATTCCTGGAATTGTTGGGCAGGTGGGTAAGGGGCTAAAGGTGGGGGGGGCACTACAAGATACAAGATGGCTTTGCTCCTGCTTTACTTACCACATTCCCCACTGGTCTTACAGGGGAGGACAAACTCGTTTACTAAAATGATTCCATCTCCCTAGTACTGAGCTGATTGTACTGGGTATGCAGGAGCTTTACTGATTGTCCTTCATTGAATATACTGGGTAGCACTATTAATGATGGATGGGGCAACTGCTAGGAGGATACCTATAATTGTGTGAGGTGATATGAAAGGGAGAACTATTTGCCAGATGCTACTGGAGAACGGCCACCAAGATTTTTGTGATAATAAATCCCTGTGCTTTTGAAGATCCTACTGGTGGGTCCAAATTTTGTCCCTTACAAGGCCAGATTGGTTTACGTATGGGGGGAAGGCAGCTATACACGGTGGAGCCACACAGAAAAGCAGTGTGTGGGACTGTGGGAAAGTATGGGGAGGATCCTGGATGGACATAAAAATGGGGATAATTGCCTTTTCCTGAAACTTTGCCTAAAATAGTGGTTCCGTTACCGATCAAGCAGTTGTCGACTGGTTGGAATAGCATGCTTTTTGGAATAGTTCTATTCCTGACTTTGGGGGAGATATCCCACACTTGTTTAAAACAGTTTTAAGGGCTCTCAGTAAAGTTAATTGCAACCGCTATCAAGTGGGAAGAACCAGCCTTTAAACACATCCAACAGCCTAGGGCCAGAGAACTGGTCAGGTTGAACATCGGGTGGGTGGCAGCAATTACAGCTATTGCATGGCTGCTGCGGGTGACCCACTTTCTTTGTTTTATCTGGCAGCTCGATCTATGGTCCTGACCCAGCAGTTGGGTTTATTAAATACCCATCCCTCCATGTCTCCAGGGCCAGGGCACAATACACCCGGCCCCGATTTCTGCTGAGCCCCATCCAATATCGTGTTACAAGTACATGGTTGAGCAGATAACAGCAGAGTTGTGTGCTACAAAAGGTCGACCCGCCATCGAATGCCCACAATTGGGAAAGGGGGGACCTTTCCAGGGTTCCATTGTCCCTGTGTCAAGCTAGAGAGAAGGGCCAGTAAGGACAGGAATAGGACAATCATTAGGAGTCATGGACAAGTCTTACCTTTAGGGGGTCTGAGGTCGAATAGTCCACTTGTCTACCTGATGGTCCTTGGAGTCTGAGGTGGGTGCAGGTTTGACGTGAGTCCAGTGTATCCAAGTTGATTTCCCAGCAACCTTTATCGCCGTTGGCATGGTCAGTATGATTGTCCACGGTCCAGTCCACCTGTCTTCCAAGGATGCAGCTGGTAGCTTCTTGATGTACACCAGGTCTCCAGGCTGGAAGGGGTGTAAATCCTCCTTACTGTTGGAGACAGATATTAGAATCGCCCAATATTTGTCTAATGAACTTCTGTACCTGGTGAAGGGCCTATAGAGATTTCAGGAAGTGATCGTCCACGATAGTTTGAGCTGCAGGCATGGTAAGGGAAGTATGGGAGGGGGTCTCGTGAACATGACTTCAAGGGGGGTGATTCCCTTTCTGTAAGGAGTGCATCGCATGCACAGAAGTGCAAAGGGGAGGTCTACCCAAGTCTCACCAGTCTCAAGAACCAACTTAGTTTCCTTTAAGGTCCTATTGATTCTTTCTACCTTACCTGAACTTTGGGTTCTATATGCACAGTGTAATTTCCAATTCCCAGTGCTTTTTGACTTGGATTTGGTAATTTTTGCCATAAAGGCAGGGTCATTGTCGGACCCAACAGATAATGGGAGGCTGAATTGGAATTTCATGGATTAACTTTTTTGTGACTTGTGCTGTCTTAGTTTTTGTTGGAAATGCTTTAGTCCATCCCGAATAAGTATCCACAAAAACAAGCAAGTACCTATATCCATACCTGCTGGATTTTACTTCAGTGAGGTCCGTTTCCCAATGTTCTCTTGGTACCTCGCCTTGAAGTCTGGGCCCTCTGGAAGAGCTTAAAGACCTTTTGGAGTTCACCTGGACAGACTGGACACCAGGAAACGGTGGACTGTATCAGTTGTTGCATTCCTGGAAGATAGTACCTTTTCTGAAGCAAATCAGCCAGTTTTGTTTCTCCCGGATGGATGCTTTAGTGCAGACGATGGATCAGGGTGCAACCAATTTCTTTTGGCAGGTAGATCCTGTTACCCGGGAGGATGGGCCATCCTTCCAGGTCTTTGTGAGCCCCAAGTTGTTCAATTTTTTTGGTTATCTTGTTCAGAATAGGATGGTTCAGGCAGCATCCGCTCAGGGATTGTAGGGAGAATAGTCAATGGCCCCACTGGTCTTTAGGGCTGTTTCTTTAGCTGTCTGGTCGGTGAAGTTGTTGCCTTGGGCTTCTGGGGTATCTCCCTTTTGATGTGCCTTGCAGTGGATAATGGTGACTTTTGCTGGCAGCCAGATGGCTTCAAGGGCCAGGATCTCAAATATTTTTGATAGTCTTTCCTCCTGATGTCAATCCCCTCTTTGTAAATAGCCCTGTACACATGTGCCATAGTGAAGGTGTACTGACTGTCCATATAGATGTTAAGTTTTACCCTTACCAAACCTTAGGGCTTGAGTTAGTGCGATCAGTTTGGCTTTTTGGGTTGAGAGTCCCACGTCCCAATGCCTGTGCCCAGATGACCTTGTCTCTTGTTAGTACTGCGTCGCCCGCATACCTGATGCCATCTACCATGAAGCTACTGCTGTCAGTAAAAAGTTCTTCAGGTTGTTCCCAGGGAACATCCCATAGATTGGGTCTCATTCCTTGAGTGCTGTCCAGGACATCTAGGCAAACATGTATTGGCTGAGTTGAATCTGCATCGGGCATCAATGTGGCTGGGTTGAGAGCTGTAGGGGGTGAAAACTTGACCCTGTTGCAGGTCCAACAGCAGAGTCTGATAGTCATCCTGGTGTTAGATATCCAATTTGCAGGGTGAGTCTTTAGCATTGTTTCAAGAGCATGTGGGGCAGTGATAATTAACTCCTGGCCCAGGGTCAATTTATTTGCTTCCTAACAGTGCTGTGGCTGCTGTTGCCCTCAGGCAGTTGTTGCCAGCATTTATTGGGAGGGGAAAGAATTAAGGTGGCTCTATAGAGAGGAAAGAATGAGGGTGGGTCTACAGGAAGGGGAAAGGGATTAGGTTGGGACTGACTCTCCCTCTTCATGGCATTTGAGAATCTTTTTGGGGCTTATAACAATGAGATCTCTCTGGGGCCTTCAAATGTTGCACCCAGCACTGAGGAAAATTATAAGTCTCTCATGCCTTTTGCGCTAAAGCCAAAGAAGCCTTTATTCCGACTGGGGCCACCATCCACAGCACCACCGTGCAGAGGATGGTGCACCCCATGGGGGCAGGAGGAGTTTTTAAAAGCAAAAAGAACCCACAGAACAGACCATTTGATGTACAGACCAGGCCATTTGACCTATATTGACCGTTAGCCAATGCAAGCAAGTCAAGTTACAGCAGCAAACGTGGGAGGTAAGCTTTGCTCCACCCTGGGGTGTTTGTGTAAGATAAGTTACATTCCTGGAGTTGTTGGACGGGTAAGGGGCTAAGAGGTGGGGAGGGGGCACTACAAGATACAAGATAGCATCGCTCCTGCTTTACCTAGCACAGGTTTTCGCTGCTTGCCAGCCCTGTATTTAGCTCTGTCTGACTTTAAATCCCAGGGACCTTTGTGGATGATGAAGCCAGAATTGAGAACAGGCAGTTAGTGTAGAATAAGAAATCTGGTCAAATCGAGTAAATGGAGGCCATCAGTCCGGGAAGTTCGAGATGCCCCTGGGAGATTAGAATGTCAGTGTCCACAGAGCCCTTTTGATAACCAAGGTTACCTGCATAACTACCCATCCCAAAAAAGCTGCAGGCAGGGATGCTAATGAATGCCCCTGGGTCCCTACCTGAATCTCCTTTTGGCCCTTCCTCATTACCATTTGCTTCTCACCTTTTTGCTATGTCACCACCAACTCCTGGGCCTAGTCAAATAGACAGGAAGGAAAGATTAGGGTTGTTTTTGTTCAGCCATGGCTCCCTTCTTCCTCCCGGGAGAAGTCTGTATTATTACCTTTAAATAAAACCTTGCCTTGGCATATGCTTGCCTTGGCATGCCTCTCCAATGTTCAAACCTCAACATTTTGAGGAAGCAGAACTCATCACCAGTAAACAGTGGTATCATTGACAGATTTAGAGAGTTTAGGGAAAGGCATGGAATGTAGTCTTTGGCATCTTTATCACTTTCTAATTTTTAAAATTTGTTTAGAATCAATTTATTAACTGCTATACGTTGACATAAGGTTTTTTATTTTTTTGACATAGGGCCTTATGCTTGCAAAGCAAGCACTTTACCAACTGAGCTACATCCCCAGTCCCGACATAAAGCTTTTGAACCAAAGACAAATAAGTATTCTTTAGAAACATGCTTTCGATTTGTAAGCGCAAAAAGGAAAACGGGAGGCAGACATCAGCAGATTCAGAGAAGCCTTTATTCCTTCACAGATTCGGGCGTCATTTGGGCTCACTTTCTGGATGGGAAAATGGCCGTCAGTTAGAGGAGATTTTGGTTTTATAGGGTACAATGATGTCATCATTGGGAGGAGTGTTGACAGGGGCTAGTTGAACAGGTTAAAACCTTAATTCAGGAAGGCAGTTGTAAAAGGTTGAAACTTGGTGTTGTCTGGGGAGATGAGTCCAGATCCCAGGGATGAGTACTCAAATCTTGCCTATTGGTGTTAGCCTTCCTTCTGGTTAGAACTAAACAGCCATGGGGGAAGGCCATGGTTTAGGGCTCGGTATTCAGCATCTGTCCCTTTCCCCCAGGGCCCATTGTTATCAGGAATGCACTGGGAGAGGTGTAATGGTTGGCCAGTTTCCTTTCCCACTTCTTGAGCCACACCATCCCTCCATTTTCTTGGAGTTATCTTATAGGAATATTATTTTCCATAACCCTTCACCAATTTTTTACTTTTAGATACACATGACAGAAAAGTGTACTTTCACATATACAAAGCAAAAATAACCAACATTTTTGGCACCATAATGAAAATCCAAATAACTGGGATGGAAGCAGACCTCAAACCCTTTCCTTGATTCCATAGTAGTCAATCAGGCACAGGAGGGCTCATTACCTGGGTATAGACATGGCCCGTGGGTTACAGGAGTCTGAGTTTTACAGTTTACAATGAACTAGTGTGGGTTAAAACTTTAGGAGGGCAGTTTTTTTTTTTTTTTTTTTTTTTTTTTTTTTTTTTGTTTGAAACTCCTTATGGGGAGAGAGAGGAGCTCAGATCCAGAGGGATGAATACTGAAATCCCATCAATTGCTTTTCTCCCTCTGGGATTCATCATTTCCCAGTTTAGCTGTTAAGTGTGCCTCAGTTCAGAACTAATTTTCAATGGGGAAAGGTCAAAGTCCAGAGCCCAGCATTCAGTAGCTGCAGCCTTCGAGACCCATTGCGGTCAGGAAAGGAGAGTGTTTGCTTTAGAGATGCTGGGGATGAACTCGGGAAGGGTTGAAAATTTGATCTCCCCCCCCCCCCCCCCCCCACACACACCCAAGGCCCATTATTAATGGGAAAGGATTTACTGGGAGAGGTTTAATGTTTGGCTCTTTCCCATCACTCATTCCGAGTACTGCTGTCTTTGTTTCTCCCCCAGGGCTGTCTTACAGGAATATTTTCCATAACCCTTCAACACATACATGGAATATAACTTACTTTAATTAGGATCCCATTCTTGTGGTAGTACATGATGTGGAGTTATGCTGGTCGTGAATTCATAAATAAGGATGGAAAGTTACGTCTGATTCCACTCTTTTCTATTTCCATCCCCCCCTCTTCCTTTTGTTCACCTTTGTCTAATCAATGAACTTTTATTTTTCCCCTTCCATCTTCCCTGGTTGTGGGTTAGCATCCACTTATTGGAACTAACAGCCTTTGGTGTTTTTGGGGACTGGTTTACTTCACTTAGCATGATAGTCTCCAGTTCCATCCATTTACTGGCAATGCTATAATCGTATTCCTCATGGTTGTGATTCCATCGTGTGTACGTACCCTGTTTCCTTTCATCACTTCTCAAGCTGTTTTGAGCCTTGCTCCTATAATATGGATGTTTTTTGCACCATGTGGGTGCCTGGGATAGAGCTGCTTGGATTGTATTGGAAGGCAGACACATGGTGAGAGATGGAGCTTTATCAGACTCAAGTATCTTTATATGGAGGTTTAGGGGGAGTGCAAGGACTTTCCTGGGTTGTAGGGTCTTGTGCTTTGTTTGGGGGAAACTTGATTCTTGGAATAGGCTGGGTTCCCTCAGAAGCAATACCAAAGAATTTTGGGCATAAAATTTTGGTAAATGTCAGAGGAAGTCATGGTAGAAACTCCTTCCTCCAACCCTCAAGTAGGGGAAGGATGAGAATTCAGATTGCTCTGAAGTTACACAAGAATTTTGTGTAGGCTGAGGGTCTTTAGGCCTTTTGATTTGCAAATGACCTTGCCTTAGGCCCTGCTGCTGTGCCAGGAAAATACAATCAATTACACCCCCACTGCAGGATATCCAGGTGGAGCTTATTTTGTGGTCAGCAGAGCTGCCTGAAAGGAAGCTTAGAATTTGTTTGCAGATCTTAAGGCCCCCTCCGAAGAGGGTTTAAAATGCACCTCAGTCTGAGGCAGTGCAGAGATACCCATATTGCTGACCTTGATCCTGAAAGACTCCTGCTGAGATTAAGGGAATCCTTCTGTAATTAAGGGCAACATCCTTATGCTGATAATTTAAAGCTCCAAATAGTCTTAACTTCTGAACTTATGCTGAGAATAGAAACAACTCCCTGCTCAGCAGGATGCCATTGACAAACTGTCTAGCACTGGCTAAATCTACATATGTATATCCCTTGCCTTTTGTCCCACTTTGACTTGGAAAGTTTTCCTTGCCCTTAATTTTTCTGAAGATAATTTAAAACTGGGAGGAGTTTAAATGTTTAATTTCCCTCCCTCTTCATGATCCTTACTGTTTCTCCCGGTTGAAAGTTTTGATGAAAGTTGTCCTTGTCCTTAATTCTTCTGAAGATGGTAATTTTGAAACAAGTTTCCTTTTACCTCAGAGCTGTCAATTTGATTCCAAGTATTTGTGGAGCGCAATGAGTTGTAGTCTTGCCTCTTGCCCCTGCACCATATCAGCTGCCTAGTAATAATCCCATGGGGTGAAGGTAATCAGATTGTCGCAGGAAAGTGGGGAGCTGAAATTCCAAACCTTGGTTCTTACGTTCCTGTGAAAAAGAATTTAAAGTCGGATACGAAAAGTCATGCAAGAGAACCTATAAATGAAAGTGAGGTGAAAGTAAAGTAAAAGCAAGTTGAGGCTTAAGCAGAGAGCACTCTGAAGAGATCATGGGGCCATCTCCAAGCAGAGAAGGACAAAGAAAACTCTTCAAACTTTTTACCAGAACTGGGGACCACCTTTGTCAGGTGTTCAACTCCAACTCCACATAGGGTAAAGTTTTTGACCTTAGTTTGCCCTCTGGAACTGTCATGGTGGCTATCCTATCTAGGGGGGCTTCATCTACAAGTCAATCCCATGTTAATGTGGGCACTGGGGTCAGTAGCTGGTCAGTAACCTTTAGTGTGCCTATGTGACTAAAGGAATTTTTCTTCCTAGACAAATGGAAATATAGCCTCATCAACATCAATGGACTGTCAAGAGTTAGTTCCATTAAGTCTTTTCTTACATATTTTCTCATTAGCTCCTTTTTACTTGTTTCTCCAGATTAACTACCACCCTTAGCTTTCTCCTTTACTTTATGATCTTTAAACTACTTTTAAAGTAATATAAAGAATACTTGTGACCTTGCCATGCATTTCACTGATTTTTTTTTTTTTTTTTTTTTTTTTGCTACTACCTAACAAGATACTGAAATGATTTCTGATTTTAGCTGTGCCAAGGATAGGAAATTTTGAGTTCCACGTTACTGTTTAACTGAGCAAGTCTTTGTAAAAGTGTTTAAGTGGCCTGATGTCTGGTTGGTTGGGAAATTCATTGGAAATGCAATGGAATAACTTTTTAAAATCTAGATACATTAAGAAAATCCATAAGTAGTACAGCTCCTTCGGTAGGAATATTTCTGGGAAGGAAAGGATTCACCACTTATTCACCTTCCACTAAAGTTTGGGAGGCAGGTGAGGGAAATGGGTTTTACTCAAAGTTGGCTTCCAGGGAAATGGAGATTTGGGAAAGTTCTCCATCTTGGCTCAGGTGTACAGAAGACCTTTGAGAGAAGTTCAGTGTGACAAGTCAAATTTCATGCAACTTGTCCTCTTGCAAGAACATCCCTGAGTCTTTCCTTCTAGTCACATCCAAGGGAAACTCAACCTTCTGGGGCCAGCATCTGTATTTTCTTTTTAGATAAGCTTGTTACTTTTTCTTTAATTGGTGCATTATAGATGTACATGAAGTTGAAATTCACTGTGGTCTATTCATATGTACATAAGATAGTTTGGTCAGTTTCACTTCATTGTTCCTTTTTCCTGTCCCTCTTCCTTCCTGCTTCTATCCTTTTATCTTCCTCTACTTCAATGATTTTTTCCATTTTCATGGGATTCCCTACCCCTTTTCCTTATTTTGGTCTATCATCTGCATATGAGGTAAAATGAGTCTGGCTTATTTTACTTAGCATGTTTTCCAGTTTGCATTTACACGCAAATGCCAAAAGTCCATTCTTAATGGCTGAGTAAAGCTTCATTTTCTTTTTCATCTGATAGGCATCTGGGCTGGTTCCACAACTTGGCTATTGTGAATTGCACTGCTATAAACATTGTTGTAACTGTAACTCTGTACTTTAGATCTCTTGGATAAAAACTGGAGAGTAGAATAGGTAGGTCATATGGTGGTTCCATCCCTAGATTTTTGAGGAATCTTTATACTGCTTTCCAGAGTGGTTGTACTAATTTGCAGTCCCAATAATTTGAGTATACCTTTTCTTCCACATTCTTTGCCAGCATTTATTTGCATTCTTGATAATTGCCTGACTGGAGTGAAATAAGATCTCACTGTAGGTTTGATTTGCATTTCTGATAGCTAGAGAGGTTGAACATGAACAGTTTTCATGTTTGTTGACCATTTATATTCTTTTAAAGAAGTATGTTTAATTCTTTCCCCAATTTATTGGATTATTTGGATTATTGGGGTTTTTTTGTAAGTTTGAGCTCTTTATGTATTATGGATATTAATCCCCTGGCTGAGCAGATGCCAAAGATTTTCTCCCATTCTGTAGGCTCTCCTCATGTTCTTAAATGTTTCCTTTTCTAGGCAAAAGCTTTTTGACTTGATGCTGTCCCAATTACTGATGTGAGGAAGTCTGGTAGTCCATTTTCAAAATACAGTATTTAACCTTAGTTGGGATGTAAGATCCAATTGTAGTCCTTTTAACTATATCCATTATTGTCCTCCCCAATTTTAAAATTGGCCAGAAGCAGTGCTGTTGGGGATAAAAGGAGGCAACCGGTGCACCCAAGTGTGCTTGCTTGCCAGATTTGGTAGCACATCCTCTGCAGAAGTGAAGTTTACCTTGCACATGACTTCTGAGCACATGTTTGATTCCTTATTGCACCCCAACGTTGTCAGGCAGTCGCCCATCAAAGTACTAACCAGGCCTGATCCTGCTTAGCTTCCAAGATCTGACAAGATCAGACACGTTTAAAGTGGTAAACCTATATATCTACTTGGTTTTATTTCTTGTGCTTCAGGAGTCTTGTTGAGGAAGTTGGTGCCTGTGTCATTATATTGGAGTGTTGGACCTACATTTTCTTCTAGCAGTTTGAGAGTTCCTGGGTCTTTGATCTGCATATTATCTTTTGAGCTAAGCAGAATGGAGGCATTGTAGAGGGCTTCCTTTAGAACACTAAAAGGGATGTTAAAGATCAAGGGACTAGATGAGGGAAAGGTTGGAAGGGGAAGGAGGAAGTAGCTCTAAGAAAACACCTTTCCTAGAGAATTGAAAAATTTTGTTTAAAAGATTTGCCAAATTGCTTTGTCACTGGGATGGTGTGCAAGATGATGTTAGTAATTACCAAAGTATATTCCTTATTTCCCTTGCTGTTAATGGAACTGTTGCTTAAGTCTCATTGTCGGTGATCTTAGAAGTAATTCAGAAAGCTGAACCTCATAGAGTAGATCAGCAACCTCTAAAGTGCTAAGTGTAATTTTTGTAGTTCTTTGGACCTTTTATCAGGTAGGTCCAGTTGACACATCTTTTAAGATTTAATAGCTTAATATTAGAATGGGGGTTCTTCGGAAATTCCTGAGGGTGCAATGCTTCCTAAACACAAAGCCTAGTGTAACAGGGACCTAGGCTCTTTGCTAAAAGCAGTGATTCTTAGGCCCAGAGATAGCCAATGAGCAACTAAAAATTAAGATCATTGATGGGCTTCTCTGCCTTCATCTGTATGTCTCCATTATCCTCATTTGAGTCATGTCCCTGCTCAGCTCTGCATATAGCCATGTTAATTGCCGAGATAGGTTAGATAAATTTAAGGCTAGTAAACGTTGTATTAATAGTTGTTAGTGAACTCTCCTTAAATGACCTTGATGTGCCTGTAAGGCTGTTCTGTGTAGGGCAATAACTAGACTAGTGCCCATTCCAGGGGGTCTGAAGAATGCTGCCAATCTTGACTCTAATCACACCAGGATGACACTGCCCTCCTAAGCAGGAACCATTGTCTCGGACTGAATTGCCACTCTCCAGGATCACAGGTCTGATAGATATCCTGAGCAAGAAATAGAAATTGCCCCTTATTGATAAAGAACTGAAATGGCCTCACAGAACCAGAAACTGAGAATGATCAACCAGAGCTCCAGTTTGACCAAGATTGCTTCATTGTGCATACTTCCTGCCCCCTGTCCTAGTTCTTCCTCTATTTAAACCTAAAGCTCTCTTGGGCACAGGGTTGAGATAGTGGATCTTGCCTTCCCATATGGCTATATTGATTAAAGTGTACTTTCCTGCCTTTCATTACTATTTTTTTTTTTTTTTTTTGAGTGGCCAAACCTGGTTTGTTGGAATCCCTAGAACTAGGACTCTTGTAATACTGGTGACCCTAAACTGGGCTTGAGGCTTAGACATTCATAGATGCTCCCTCAACATTTATTCCCACTTAGCCTAGGGTACACTTGACTTTGGGGGAATTGTCCATTCCCCTGTCTGCCTCTATCCTTGGTCATTCCCAGCCTTGCTCTGGATGACATTAGCTTTTTAGGATATCCCATTTACCTACCTGCATACCTATGATTAGTTCAGGGGTGGGCTTGCAATCTAGATGGGATGTCCCTGAAACGCAATGCAGTATTGCTGGAAAGGAACAAAGTTGTTTCCAGAATTTTGCAAGAAATTGTTTGAAAGATAATGAAGATCCCTTGGTATTCTGAGGATCCTGTGAAGTCAACTGGGAAGAAAGTATGAGAGACCTAGTGGACCACATGGGATCCATGCGTTTGCTACCTTGCTGTAAAGCAAAAGTATTCTACCATTGCCCTTCTCAGAGCCCTGCATCTCTAACATGACTCTTACCCAGTGACCCAATTGTTGTGATGGAAAATGGGAGCAGTTGCTCTTTTAACTGTTTTTATGAGCTATTCAGTACCATAAGCATGTCTTTTAAATATTTTACAATAGAGCATGTTTGCTCAGTGCTTCTGTAATGCTTTATGAAGACTTTACTATTGCATAATACCTTCTCAAAGATGTGCTATGTGGTGCAACCAGATGACTACATGATCAGGGCCCAGTTTTTTCTGACCTCAATGGGTGATGCATTTTTGCTGTTTGGAATTTCATGCTTGTGTATGGAGTATGCTGTCTGAAGCCTCCAGGGTAGAAATAATTGAGGTTGTTAAAAACAATCGTATACCATGATTATAGTATCTACCTTGTGAGTATGAACTGTTGACATGAAAGCATCTAATGTAGTGAATTGCTAAGTGGCAAGATTGTCTCCTTAAAGTGTTTTAACGGCTCAGCTTTAGAATGTTAACATTTAGGGAAGGGGAAGTTAGGCAGTAGTAGCTAAGATTTCCTGAGAAAGTAGTCTTGATGTTAGGCACACATAACTTCCCTATCTGCACCAGGGCCACTGTATTCAATGGGCCATTAGATGATAAGGTTGTCTGTGAAGTGACAATTTAGTCGTTCATTACTACTTCATATTTATCATGTGTCCTAACTATAATAGGATCTACATGTTTTAGACATCAATGAGCCTTTCTCTAGACCTTCTTGACTTGGATTTTCTAACATTTAACAAAAAAAATCCTAGATCCTAACCAGATGGCCAGGCAATTGGGCATTACATAGGGATTAACATATTTACTTGAGCTACTTATTGCACTAGATCTGGTTCTTGTATAAACAGTTGGAGCTGTCAATTATTCCCTTTTACACAGGGAGATGGTCATTTTTAAGGCTGCCACAACAGTATGACAAGATGCTTTGAAACTAATACTTTCAGCTAGCATCTGGGAAATAAGTTGCCCCTTTCCTAATTACAGAGTAGTATTAGTGATGCTGACAGCTTTTAAATTCAAAGGATCTAGGCTTAAGGAATGTGCCTCTCTTTGGTGTTTGGGCCCTTTTGAGAAGTATCAAAGGTGATCTTTTGTGTGACAATGAAGATGTTTTTGATTTAAAACTGATTGTTTAGTAGCAGGAGTTGACAAAGGATGCTAGCTCTTGGGTACTGCAAGTTGTGAGTAATGCCTAGGCCTGTTCTGTGAGATTCAGGAAATAGGGACAATAACATCTTTCAGTTGGGTATGGAGGAATCATGGCAAATACTAGTTTTTGGTACAGTTGGTAGACCCTGACTTCAAGCCCAGTTTCTTCTGAACATGTTGATGGAAAAGCATCTCTAATTTTTTATCAACAGAATGTGATAGAATTTTTTAAATTGGGGTTCAGGGCATTGAACCCAGGGCCTTGTGTGTGCAAGGCAAATACTCTACCGACTGAGCTATACCCCCAGCCCATGATAGGAATTTTTCACAAATTATATCAGTCTTTACCCCTTTACAGTGCTTTCTCAAGTACATAGGATGAAGGCTGGTCTTCCCCATTTCTTAAGTTAGAGTTCCAAGGCTTAAGAGCTCACAAGAGGTGGGTACAAATATCTGAGTCAAAGGCTAGTAAAGAAGTCTTGTATGTCTTCTAAACCCAGAGTGCCAATCTGTATCCTGAGTTGGGACATCTATGTAACTAGGAGAATCATAAGGTTGTGATTTGAGTTGTGCAGTGACCAGCATCATTCGGCTACATTGGGCTTGGGGAGGTTGTCAGTGAGCCTCCTGGCATTATAGATTGAGCATCGTATTGATGGCATTTCTGTGGAAGTTATTTTATTCCTATTTCAAACTTAAACTAGCTAAGGACTTGGTCAACATTTTTGCCAAACATCTATAGCCCTTATATCCTATCATTTTCCTGTCTTCGGGAAGTCATGGGGAAATGAGTCCATCTGCTCATTCAGGTCAATATGGGACTTGTCTGTATTTCTTTCAGGTTAGTCTAAGCACTATCAATTAAGATCTCAACCTTGGCCATAGCAGTCCATGTGAAGGCATGTCTGCACCTAAAAACTAGACAGCATTTCTGTAGATAATCTTGCCTGACTTACTTGATCAGGTGGGTCAAAAGAAACCAGACTGAGCTCATCTTCCCCTGGGCGGGAGGTGATTTTGATCTTGAGGATGAGATGTCTGAATTTACAAGACACTGCTTCTAATGGATTAAACTTCTGTACCTTATCAGATGGGTGTGATCCTGAGTACCTTGCTGCTTGGCAGTGCAGGTGGGACAATCGATAAGCCCCATGTGTGAACTACTGGGCAGTCAGACCGGGACTGAGGAGTGTTTTGGTCAGGAGAGGGCAGCACTCAACCATGTAGAACTCTGCTTCCTGAAGAACCACGACTGATTTGGAGCCTTAGCCTAGCTTCTTAAGAGATTTTTGGGAGAAAATCAGTGGTTACTAAGATGCTCCTAAAGGAATATCCAGGGGAATATGACCCTAAATGTAGACAGCTCTGGGGAAAGACAATGGGTTAATTTGAGAGGAAAATGGATCTCCAGGCAGCAGAAGCTCAGTGGAACAGATGGTAAAGGGCTAAAGCAGGGCAAAACGCCAGAGGGAAGCAAGAGTTGGCCCTTAATATTTCATTTCCGTGGAATCTACTTTAGTGCATTAATGACACAGAAGTGGACGTCATGTTTTTCGGAAATACCTGTGCTTTGAATAGCATCCCATTTCCAGAATAAACGTGTTCATATTATGTGTAAGAAAAAGGCTGCCTATATGTTTTGGCTTCTTCAAAAGAACAGTGTGGAAGAGGCTTGTTTCCTGTTCCATGGTGAATTCATTCTAGTTGGTGTTAATATGTGATAAGAAATAGACACTCTTCTGTAGCTCTTGTGTGGAAGCAAATGTCTTGGGTGTTGACTGTAGCCCATGTGCCTGTATAAAAACTCATTTGGCATCTAAAGTAAAAAAAAAAAAAAAAAACTTAGTCTGCCAACTCTGGTCATCACATAGTATAAATACAAATATATTATATCCCTTGGGTGAGGCCTATTACCTTAGGTAACAGGAATGTTTTTGGAATTTGTAGACATTCTATTGAAAAACGTACTATTATAAATGAATGCTAAAGTTTTCTATACCTGTCTTTCCAGTTCAAAATCATGAATGTGAATATATTTAACACTGGATCTGAATTCAGTTCCCACTTAATTGCCATGTGACTTTGGAAGAATCCTTTTCTTTGAACCAGTTGACTCCTACCGTATTCAGGCATCATACTAAATACATTCTCTTGCTCTTCACAACTGTATGTGAAATCACTTTCAATGAAATGACCTATATCTACTGTCGCAATCAGCAGGCAAACTCTCAGGTCCGGTGAGGGTGAAGGGGGTTTGGAAAATAAAGATTCACAGACGCACACCTTGAAGATTAAGCTGGGATCGGGTGGAGCCTGCTCTCTGGAGATGCAGGTCTAGTTATACCAGCAATCTTTGTGTCTCATTATCAGGTTAAAGACTATGCAACCATTCAGGAAAGTTACAGAAACCAGGACATCTATGTAGCTTTTTCACAGTTGTAAAGTGCAATGTTAGCTTTACGTAGCTCTCAAAGTCCATTGTTTAAAGTTGTTATAAGGCGGGCAGAAACTGGAGAAGCAGAGCTGGTGAAACACTGTGGTTGTCTAGCATAAACATTCCTTCCCAGGAGCTGTGTGCATGAGATCAAGGTCAGAGCTGATAGGGTTCTTGCACAGAGCCTCTTCAGGCAGGGCATTGCTACAGCAGCTAAGCATCCTGTGCCCTTGTACAGAAACATTTCCAGGAACTGGGCATGCCACAGCCATGAGGGCATCAGAGACCCCTAATCTCAGTAACTGCTCTCCCATCCTCAGTTACTGCACTGAACAATCTACTTCTAAAAGGAGCATGAGTTTTTAAAAAGAATGGCAGCAAAATGTGTATGGATCAAAATTTGCTGGACTCTTTAACTGAATTGGGTATTCTCTTGACTTTTTTATAAGAAAGAGACCTAAACACGACACACGACCCTATTAAATGCTTGAAAGAACTTATTACAATAGCCTAAGAACCTAAGCTTTGGTTTCAGGCTCTGGAATTTAGTTTTCTGATTATCTAGTGGCTATAATGAAGACCTTCATCAGTCTCAAGTCGCCCACATTCTTATAGTGTATGCTCTTCTGTTACAGGAGACTGGGATAGTAATGGTTTAAAAAAAGACTTTTGGGTCAACAGTTAAAGCCACACGTTTTGAGAATCCTACAAGTATCAGATGTATACACAGAAATTGAAGTATGCTAAGCAAATGAGAAATGGAAGTAAATGTAATGTGGCCATGCAACAATCTTAGTTGTCAAAGATCTCTTAGTCATTAGCACCTTATTTAAAGTAGTACTGATTCCTTCCCCCAATACACTCCATATCCTGCTTTTTCTTCATAGTACTTATCCCTACCTGTCTCATCAGAATGCACTCTGCATGATGCCAGGGGCTGACTGTTTCCTGCAGTCCCCTCCATGTCTATGCATAGTAGATAATTGGTTCTCTTTATCAGTTGTAGTGGCTAGGTATACTGGTACATGGACTATTGCCGAAACCTTTTGTCACTGCTTAGAAAAGTATCTTGTGCTACTGAGATTGTATGCCTGGGTGCCCTAAAACCTACATCCTCAGGATATAATTAAGTGCTTCAGTTGATGGGGGGGATAGTGTGTAACCCCAGGATAACAAGAGTGATTGGATAAAAAGTGAAGTAGAAGCTACTCAGGTGTTAGACCACAGCTCTGCCAGAAAACAGATGGCTGTTGGCTTTCCCATGTCAGACACTATGAAGAATTGTATTAAAATACGTCGTGGAGGGGAGTGTATTCAGAATTTCCTGTTAGTGAACTACTTGATTTCTTCCAGGAGTTATCAAATTTACATCTTGGCTATTAGCTCCACAGAAGCTTATTTTTGGTGGATTGGAATTTGCCGAAATTAGGTACTTTATTATTGCAAGTAATCATCTTGATTTTTTTTTTTTTTAACTAATACTAGCTCTCATTTTTGATGTATTGCTAGTATTTTAGGGGGTCACCAGAGTGACCCCCTAAAAACTTAAGGGGGTGGAAATTCAAGTAGCATATACATCTATTTTTAAAAAAATGCATCCTAGTTGTCATGTTTTCTAACTAGAAGTAATGGAAATTGTCTTTTGTGCTTTCTATTGTGCTTCAGCTCTGATTTTCCTGAGTTCTGGAAAGAGGGAAGGAAAGGGACTGTTCCCAAAGTTCTCATTGATCATATGGAATCCCATCTCACACTTGGGTTTCCCTGCAGTTATTGTGGAGCAGGAGTTTGGGGTGTGAGGTGTCTTTAGGTATTGCTGCTTGGCAAAGGAAGTGGAAAGGAGTCCTTTTCAGGATTAGGTGAAGAGAAGCTGGGCCTTAATGTAGACCCAAAATGGATTTGATGACTGACAGGTGTTCTGGAGCAAGTATTGCTCGTTGTTCGACATCAGACCTCAGTGGCAGAGCATTTATGGGTCATCTCACTTACACACAAGAGGCAGGCTACCCTGGGGTAACGGGTGACTTCAAGTGAAGCAACTTTCTACAACTGAGACTGGTTTTGAAGCCGCTGTCACCTAGGGCCTGTCTGCTGATAGTACTGAAGCTGAGATTAAGGCTTTTCTTCTGTCTACCAAAATGACTGTTTCCAGAGTGTCACTGTTTCTTGTGGCCTTAGGTGATGAAGCTGGTGAATATACTTGTCCTTTCTTAATTTCATATCACCTGAATTTCTAGGTGGTCACTTGGCCTCTCCAAATAACTGTTGGAAAAATAGCCCTCATTCTCCATGTGCGTGGTATTCTACATGACACAAGTGGTAAGGGAAGCTGTAGACTGTCTTTTCAGGTTAGGCCTGGGTCTTGGGGACTCCTGCCATGGCTGGCACCATGGAGACAGTGCCAGAGCCCAGCCTTCTTCCTGGGAAAGCACAGATGACTGGCAAAGCCACATGAGTTGGTGAGGACTGCATTTGAGACTGGAGCTCTCCACTGAGCAAGTGACTGAGACCAAGAGTCAGCACAGCTGAGCAAATCTGAGAAGGGTACCAGTTTTTTCTGATGTATCCGAGGTAATTTTTTCTGGCTCTTAAAGTCCACAGACCAATTGACAGTAATGATTACAACTATTAGCATTTTTGTATGCTACTTGTTTTCACACTAACCTTGAATAGTCTTGTCAACATTAACACATTCTAACAAGGCCTACCCATCACTTCTGTTACATGTGTAGGCATATTACCTGAACATTTCAAATAAACCACAAGTCAAATCACTGCTTCTTTTCATCTGTAAAATATCACTGATAGACACTTCTTACAGTAAAGTCTGAGTTAATTAGAATCAGTGAGGAAAACTAAAGCAGTTTCAGAACAAAATGCCTGAGGATGTTAGCTCTTAAAAATCACAAATGACATAAAGGGCTTTTTAAAAAATCATTTTATACTGAATTACCTTGATATACTGTGAAATACAAAATTGTCTGCAGGAATTAACTTACATCTTCAGTTGGATCAGATTTCTGATTAGTAGTGATTACTCATTATTGAACAAAAATTCCAAGGCAGAAAACAGGAAAGTGTCATTTCTCCCTAAAGAGAGACCTTTTTAACACATTACATATACATTAACATCTCATCTTTCTCTTCCAACTGTTCAGATATACTTTCATTGAATTCTTATATTGTAACTTGATATAGCAGTTTGACAGTATTTTTGGTCATCCTGTTCAAAAAGACTTCATGAGGATGATAATCAGTCCCAGAAGGAAGCAAGAAGCACATGGTTTAGAAACTTTGGGGGTGGGGGGAACTTTGCAGAGTTGGAAGGTTACCAAAACTCAAGGATGTTAAAACTGAGGGGCTAGTACAGGTGGGAGCCATTAATGCCATAGGAAGAAAGTACAAAGGGAAGGAAAAGTGTGACCAGAGCCAGGTAGAAGACTTTTGCAGAGATTTGCATGACAGAAGGCATGGTCATAGACTGGTGGAACTGCTTCAAGAATGGAAGTACTGATGGGAAGGGATGGGAGGCACTAATCCCACACTAATCCTGTGCCTATTGCATAACCCCACAGGAAGCTAGGGGTAAAGGGACCACCTGCAAGGCAATTTGTAAAGAACTGGTACAATCTGTGCAGAGCAGGTCAAAGAATTAAATGGTCATGGGAGGGAAACGAGTACAGAAACAGTTGTACTGACTAATTTTGGGAGATTTGGCAATAATTGGGATGACTTTAAAGGGATACCTGGTGCATAGAGTCCTGGAGGAGAAGCAGTTAATCGGAACTAGAATAGGTAAAGTTAAAAGGAAAGCGGATCTTGAGGCAGATAACCCAAAAGAGAAGAAACTCAAGAGAAGACCTCAGTGGGGGAAGACTCTGAAGTAGTACAAAGATCCACTGAGCATCAAGTCAGTTTCATGTATCAATGTTGGCCTTGGTGAGTGGACTAGGGAGCAATAGTGGAGGATGTCATGTTTTCCAAAGCAAGCACAACATTTACATTTTTCTTCTTGGGCAAAGAAAATAAGCCACACCTGAAGGAGTAGGGTTAAGGCTTAGTGTCTTCTATACTTATCACCATGCCTAATCACAAACAACTTTGCATATGTAACGGAAGCTTTTCTGAGCCTCTTAGGCTCATCTAATTTCTCACCTAATCTTGGGATGACAAGAGATAAAGCACAGCAAATTAAACAACGTGAGCATGAGATATGGGTTTTATGGGACACAGAAGAGCAGACAGCAGCTTGTGTTTTCTTGCATGCAGCTGAAATTGCTAAGGACACCCACCAGTTCATATTAGTGCATTGTCATTTCATATGGCAAATTTGGTAGAAATTTTTTTTGTACAAAAAAATCTTGTTGGTGACCTCAGCAAGGAATATTACTATAGACCTCGACATTAGGATTTTTGACTAATTCCAGAGAAGTTGTAAGACTTGACAAGCATTATAAACTAATGTTCCTAAAATTCCAGAGATGTGTATTGTTTCCTGCTTGGAGTATAAGGTCTGCATGTTGTGTATCTGAAATTTATAGGCAGATAACTTTCAAGATAATTCAGCTCAGATTTGGACTAATTTTAAGAATCCAGTTCCCCTATCTCTGATCTAAGTGTGTGAAGGAAGTTCTTGAACCCTTCCTGCCAAGGGTTTATCAATTGTCTAGATAGGCTCTCCTCAATTCAGAAGGTAGAACCACCTTTGGATGTTTAGACACTTGAGTGTTTGGGCTGGATAGACACATCAGATTCCTAAGTGAGAAACCAACACTAGGCTGGAAAGCATACCAGAAGATCAAATATGTAGGATATTAGCTTGAAGAAATGATCAGAAATTAGAATAAACAATGCTGGAGGTGCAGAAATGGATAGAACACATTTTCAGGGAACCCTAATTTAGTGTCTTTAGTATAATATCCTCTAAAACATCTTGTCTGCTAAACTTCCCAGTTTTGCCTCTGGATTTAAGGCAGGTTGCATCCAGATGACCAATATTCCTCTTAAGGTCTTATGTTTGTTAAAATTGCTTACTGAGTAATGGCTTACTCTTACTACTGGGTGCTGAAGACTTGTGTGTCTGGGAGGCTGTAGGTGTAGTAGATTCTGATGGTTCCTCTTCTAGGACACATTGCTGAGTACCCTATAACATAGGAACCAGAGTATTAAGGGAAGTCTGTTATAGAAGCCATAAGAAAGTGTAAGGGACTTGTTGCTTGATTTAGGGTCTTGAGGTCAAGGTTGGGGGAAGCTAGGGAGAGTTATTCAGTTGACTTCTTTTGAGAAGTAAGTGCAAAGACAGGATTGGATATGAGGGAACTTCTTGGAGTAGATATCAGTGAGGTAAGAAGCAATAGGAGAACCTTGAACCCCCAAAGTAGGAAAAGGAAGCAGGGTAGATGTAAAGCTTCAGGTTGCAGTGACATTATACAGAAGTTTAAGCAGGCTGATGGGGATTCTGACTCGATTGCTTGATGGGTCCTGTCTTGCAGAAATGGGCATGCCTTAGTATCCCTCCCATGGCATGTCATTCAACTTGTCAATTACATGCCCCACTTCAGATTGAGTTTTTTCTGTGGCCACAATGTTAGCTGAAGAGGAGCCACATGGATATAGATCTTGGACACCCCAAAGTTTAAAATCCAGCTATGTCTCAGGCACGGTAAGGATCCCCATATTGTTAGATCTACAACTCAAGGGGTAAAAGTAGCTGGTTTAATGGGTAGTGATTCCAGTGGCACTGAGCACTGGGAAATTCCATTAGTCACTGTGTTTTGAATTTACATGTTTTCCATTCAGCAAGTCTTTTGTAAAACTGAAGCTGCCTGGTGTCTGGTTGGCAAACTTCCTACAAATGCAATGGAATAATTACCTTTTTTTATTTGCCTGGATGTATTAGAGTTTAAGGTCATGCCTTGGTCTGTAGATAAAGGTAGACAGTACCCTTAGGTACCTGTTGTATACCCACAAGTTCCTTTAGCTACCTCAGGGGCAATTGCTTAAATATAATACTGTCATATTAAATAGACCAGAAAGCTAAACTTTGTGCGTTTGGGTAGGAAAGTCAATGCCAAATGGCTAGGCCTCCTCCATGTTCACGAGGAAGGCAGATTTTTTAAGTAGAAACTCCTTGGGAGAGAATTCTCTTAAACTCGGAAGGCCTAGTGATTCTGCACTGGGTTTGTGTATTATAAAGGACATTTGCCAAGTGCTTCAACATGGTCAAGCAAACCCCAATCTTTCTTGGAAATCATCTGATCCCCTGTATACCTCTATCCTTGGTCATCATTAGCCATAGTTCTGGTTAACTTTAGCTTACTAGAATATCCCATTTTGCTACCCAAATGCCAATGAGTACAGTGACTGAGGGATGGTCATGTGATCTAGATGTGATTTGCACCAAACTCAAGGAGATACTGCTGGAACTGTTTCCAGAAAAGCTTTCAGAAGAAAAAATCTACTTGAAGGCTAAGGTGATCTAGAGCAGCTGATATCATTAAGGGAGTGTCTAGAAATTTTTTTATCCCGGGGATTTAATGGGACTATGAGAATGAATCTAAATAACTAGAGGATAGAAAATAAGGAAAGGAACCAATTTCTTGGTGAAAGTCAATTGAACCAGCCTCAATTGGGGCAAACACTAAAGACTTCACTTTGAACCAATGAATTTCCCTTCTTAAGGCAATGCAATTGGGAGTTTGTCACCTGAAACCCAAGAATCCTAATAGCTCTAGCCCAGTGGAACATCATGGAAGATGTGGGCATTAGAACAAATGGGTTTATTTTCAAGGTTAAAATCAACTTATTTAAATCTCCTCCTCAGGCTTATTAACTAACACTTAAGTCTTCTCGGACTAAATATTTGAAAGTAGTTGGAACCAAGTTATTCTGAAGGAGCTGGAAAGGCCATACCTTGGCCAATATAACATTGAAATGATCCCATACCCATGACTGTGCTGCTTAAGTTTGAGTATGTCATTTTTTATGAAAACAGGGTGGTAATTAAAGAGAATGCCATGACTAAACCAAGTGTATAAAAGTCAGCTAGGACCCACTGCTTGTGGAACTTCTATCCAGAAATGCATAAATGCAGAGAACCTTTAAATGAAACAACGTTAAATGTATGAACTGAGTGATAGGATGAATAATATCGACCTTCATAATAGCTCTTAGTTACCTGGGTCCCAGTTTCGTGCATTCAGTAAGCTCCCTATGAAAACAATTCTGGATTCTGGCCACTTAAATTTTGGACACATGGTGATGAACTTCCTTCTGAATTGTGTATGAGGGTTTTGAACAGATAGCTGTGCCCAGGGAAGTCATGGGTCTATCTGGGTCAACAGTAGAAAGAGATGGTGCATAATTTGATAGACAAATCAGGCCTCATCTCCCCCGACTTAAGGGGGGGGTCATATTCCCTGTGAATAGATGGCCTTGGGAGTGTCTCAAGGCACATACAGGCTACCTTTCACATTTGAATTTATTCTAGAGCTATAATCTTCAGTTGTGACCCAAAATTTCTGTGATATTAGTGTTCCCTGAGATGTATAGGCCATAGTGGGATTAGATGTATGAGAAATTCAGAAGTGAGTCCTGTGAATAAAATTGAGGTTTGAAGAGTCTAGGAGAAGATGAGATCAGAGTGCAGATATGATCCTGTGAAGGAAAGAAATAGGCAGGAAGCAGCTTAGATTGAGTGTAGTACAAAAGGTTTGCTCCTGGCTGTGCTTGGGTTTTGGTTCATCACCACCACTGTTCATCTGTGCCTCACAGATGTACTTTGTTACACAGATCAATAGAGCAACTCCTTATCCCACAGGTTTTTTGTAGAAACTCAAGGATGCTAGTGATAGGAAATGCAGCTCCTGTTGCTGGAGTTGGTTTTAGTTCACTACTGGCAACCCATCTTCTGCTACATCCACTATGCTCTCCAAATCTCCACCCTCCATGTTACCTATGCTGAGCATTGGTGGTGTGACCCAAACTTTTATTCTAAACTAGTGATCATACGATTTTTCAAACAAGTGTAGCTGAATGTGTCTGAGTTACAGTGGGGGCAAGGAAGAGGAGATGCCCAAGTACATCATGCAGGATACATTCTTATTCTTAACCAACCTCATTGTGTTAAAGTGTGCCATTTTCCTCCTGTAGGATCGGTTATGCCTGCAATAAGGCCATTAAGTACTACAGTGACTGGAGTGATGGAAAATGGTACTCTTGATTTCACATTGGTTTTTATACTCTTGTATTCTTCTATGGGGGATAGAATATCATATGGATGCCTCTGAAGTATAAATACTACATTGTGAAGGGCACCCCAGATGTTTAGCATGTTTACTTAGAATTAATGCTTCTATGTTTTCTGAAGGATCACTTAACATCTTAAAAGCCTACCTGCTTCTGAGTGAGTTTTATGTGTTATCTAATAAAACCATGGACTCCATGATCTGGGGCCTATCTCTACTAGCTTCTGCCTTTTCTGATCTGAGCCCACTGGTCCCATGATTTACTGTGTGGGACTCCATGCCTGTGGTCCAAGCCTTTATAAACTACTACCAAATGGCAAATTAGTCTGCTCGCCAAAGGGGCTTGGCTTCTGTCTCTTGCTGACAGATTTGACATTCAGAAGTAATAGTAGCCAGATTCTTTGGGAGGTAGCAATCCATAGTGTTGGGAATACATCATTCATTTTTGGTATCACAGCTACTGTTCAACTGCTCACTGGCTAAGGATGGAAGTTGACTAATGTCAACTTACAGACAGCTTTCACTTGGTCTATTTTAGAGGATTGCAATGTGATATAAAAATCTGCAGGTGTTGGGCTTCTGTGTACCCTTTCCTAAACCTCCTTTTCTGATTTGCTGGTGGTTCTCCATTTAGGCCCCTGACTAGATAGGACTATTACTGTCCCCTAATCAGTTAATATCCTCATCATGGGTTTCTTCTGATTCCACATATTTGGTTTGAGTGAAATAGGTAGAGATGTCAAATAGTTTCCTCCATGTTGGATGTGAAAGTCAGTTTCATGGATGTTAAAGTCAGTGTGTATCCAGATGTATTTTTTAATTGGTTTTTTCTACATGATAGTAGAAACCATTTTGATTATACAGCAGGAAATCTTTTTTTCCACAATGTAGATTCACATGATACATATAACTGTCTATCTCCGTCTATCTTTCCTTCCCCCACCCCCTCCCGTCCCATTTTCCTCTACACCATCCATACTTCATCCTTATCCCTCCCATAAACCACCCCCCACATTATGTATCAGCATCCACTGATCAGAGAAAACATTTGGCTTTTGGTTTTTTTGGGCTTGGCTTATTTCACTTAGCATGATATTCTCCAACTCCATCCATTTACCAGCAAATGCCATAGTTTTGTCCTTTATGGCTGAGTAATATTCCATTGTGTATACATATATCACAGTTTCTTCATTCTTCAATTGAAGGGCATCTAGGTTGGTTCCACAATTTAGCAATTGTGAATTGAGCAGCTATGAACATTGATGTGGCTGCATCACTGTAGTATGCTGATTTTAAGTCCTTTGGGTATAAACCGGGGAGTGGGATAGTTGGGTCAAATGGTGGGTCCATTTCATGTTTTTTGAGGCATCTCCATACTGCTTTCCAGAGTGGCTGCACCAATTTGCAACTCCACCAGCAATGTACAAGTGTGCCTTTTTCCCCACATCCACCCCAACACTTGTTATTGCTTGTATTCCTGATAATAGCCATTCTAATTGGAGTTCATGAAATCTTAGGGTTTTTTTTTTTGTTTTTTGTTTTTTTGGAACCAGGGATTGAACTCAGGGACACTCGGCCACTGAGCCACATCCCCAGCCCTATTTTTGTATTTTATTTAGAGACAGGGTCTCACTGAGTTGCTTAGGGCCTCGCTAAGTTGCTGAGGCTGGCTTTGAACTCGCGATCCTCCTGCCTCAGCCTCCTGAGTTGCTGGGATTACAGGCGTGCGCCACTGTGCCCGGCTCTTACGGTGGTTTTAATTTGCATTTCTCTAATTACTAGAGATGAACACTTTTTCATATATTTGATCACCTGTATATCATCTTAGTCCAGACGTTTTTGTTCTGAAAATACTATCTTCAGCTAGCACTTTGAATGGTATCAAAGGTTAATTTCTACTCTGGTAGTCTGACTTCAAACGCTGCTCCTTAATATCTGAATGAACTATTGATTCCTCAAACTGGCAAATGAGTCACATTCTACCAAGGATATATGTTTGACCCATACATCCTAATTCTAGTCTGATCCACAGTATAGCGGATGAATAGAATGAGGTCACCTCTCATTGTTCTTGGATAGGATAGAAATCTGTAGTCACAAATTATATCAAAGATCTAATATTCCTTATGTAGAACTCACCATATTGAGTTTAGTATGAAGGTTGGTATTAATTTGAGAAGTTAGCTCCTCTTAGCCTTAGATCTCTGAGGTGTGCATAACCAGGTTTGGGCTTAGGGGACTGTATATGCCTTTTAACCTCTGGGTCAGCATGCCAATCTGTCCAGAGTTGGTAATTTCACCATCACTGGAGGAATCCTAGATCACAGGCAGGCCTGTGATTGAGTCAGAGGGGCCTGGTCTCAGTTTCAGTAGGCACCTGGATGTACACAGGGGAGCTGCCAAGTGAGATTTGACAGGTGTTATAGAACAGAATGGCATATCCCCCCTGCTACCCCCACCATGGCAAACTCTATCTTCAGAATTTGGTCTTAAACAGACCAATAGGACATATCTGTTACATTGTAGGTCAGATTAAATGTTGTACAACTCACAATTAATTGCCAGTTTGAGGAAGCAAGAGTTTTTACTTATCCAGATCATAAAATATTGCTCTGTATTTTGGTAGAAGGTGGGTTTCTATTAAAAGTTCTCCCAGACACTGTTCTAGAGCCCTACCTTAACCAAAATGGTAGAATAGCCTTCAAATTTCTGTGAAGGCAAATCTGCACCTAAAGACTAATAAGGCTTCTGTAGACTCAGACACATCTTTGAATTGGAAGTATCTCCCTCACTGAGGATCAGCTCAAATACTCTAATTTGCTTTGTTGACCCATTTGGGTCAGAGTCTGGGACATAACTAATTGTATATTCTGTAACTTCTTTATCCAATGTGGAGAGTCCCCAGCATCTCTCCATCCTGTCTGCTACTGTAGGGGATTCAGATAAACCCCAAAGATGAAGTCCTGGAAAAGACACCTGGCCAGGAAAGGACAGCCATCAGTTACATAGCAAAAATCTGCATTCCCTGACCAGTTGAAGACCTAGCTTCTGAGAGGGCTTTGTCTAGAAAGAGACAGAAGTGACTAAGATGGTCCTAAAGTAATATTCGGGGTTCACAGTCCTGGATGGATCAGGGAAGTCTAATGAAAGATAATTTATTACGCTGAGGAAAATGGATTCCAGGTAGATGATAAAGTGGAAGCTATTTGGCAGAAAGAAGACCTGAATGGGGGAGCAGATACTGAAGGGCTGAACAAAGTGACAGAAAGAAGCCAGTTATTCTCATATCAGTGGTTTCTACCTTGACCAGTGGATTGGATGTCACGATAGGAGAGGTTGTTTCTGAAGTACCTTTTCCAGAACTAATTCCATGTTCATGTATTCCCTGCTTGAGTATAAAAAGTAATGCATTATCAGAAGACCTTGAGTGTAAGAGCTAGTGCATTTTCTATACTTTGACCCTCAGTATGTTTATTGGGTACATTTTTGCTCAAATATAGCAGTTACAAGTTTCCTTGACCTCTTTAAGAGAATTTTGTGGGGAAGATCAGTAACAAAGCACAGCAGAATAAAGAATGAGTTGTGGGCCCTGTGGTACATGGACAGCAGCTCATCAGTATCCTCCCTTGCATTCCTGTGTAGCTAAATTTGTTGGTGAGTACCCATAGGCTTGTCTTAATGTTGTCAATTTTCATAGTGGCTCTTGGGTAGAAACATTTTGCCAATCGCAACAAATATGCTGTTGGTAATTTCAAGTAGGAAAGATCATCACTAATTCTCATTCTGGTAAATTTCTGGTTCTTTAGAAGCTGGAAAACAAAACTAATTATGCTTTATACTTGTCATGGAAATTTTAATTTTTTTGATGCTAGGGATTAAACTTGGGGGCTCTTAACCACTGAGCCACATCCCCACCCTTTTATAAGTCTCCCTAAGTCTCTCAGGGCCTTGCTAAATTGCTGAGGCTGATTTAGGACTTGCAATTTTCCTACCTCAGTCTCCTGAGCTCCTGGGATTACAGGCATGTGCCACCGTGCCCGGCAATAGTCATGGAAATTCTAACAGAATGCTGTATTTTTAAAAATTTATTGGAACTTAAGTTCTGCCTGTTGCCACATCTGAAATTTATAGGCCAACAACTTCCCTAAGGTAATGGAGCTGAGTTGTTACATTGAGAATCCAGTATGCCTGACTTGGTCTCCTGTTCTTCATGGACTTGATTATGTTTATATAAACTGTAAATGCATGTATGTTTTGTGGGGGGGTCTCATGGAAGAGCTGTCAGTGCAGAGAAAAGATGGAATTCTAGGCATTCTTCTGGTGGAAAGATGAATATCTGGAATTTTATCTCCATCTACCAGTGTTGTGGTTCTGTTGGGATTCTCCCTGGTAACCCTGAATGTTTATGGCCAGTTCTTGTACTCAATCTAGATGACTGAATAGCCCATGGTGGGCAATGCTTTTTCTTAATTCAGATGACAAGGCCAACTTGGGCTTTTTGGGCAGTTGTGTTTGGGCTGAATAGAAGATGCAGAAAATTGTGATGAGCTCATAATGCCAGAGGATAAAATACAGTATTTTGAACTAGAAGTTATGTACCTAGAAATTTAAAAGAAACCATGGACACATCATAGAGGCACCAGAAATGGGTGGACCTCATCTTGAGGGCAATCTGGATTAGTGTTTGCTTCCTCCTGTATTTTAGGAACATATTCAACATTCCAGTCTATCCATCTCCATCCTTTACCCCCACCCCACCAGCATTTAGGGGAGTCTGTAGCCAACTGACTTTGGATTAAGGCACCTACATTGACTTCAATGTAATTAATGCCTAGAGCCCTTATTCTCAATTTTGGATACTAAGATCGAAAACTTGGGCTGCAAGTTTGAGATTTGTGGGTCCTTCTTCCAGGTCAGTGCTCAAAACTCTAAAACTTGTGGAAATGAGAAATACAGCATGACACTCATCAGGTGCTACAGGATGGTGGGTGGAGAAAGTGGGAGCTAAAGGGCAAAGGTAACCAACACTAGTAATTAAAGAGCACTACCTTAGGCCTTGGCTGAGCCCTGTCCTTGGTTACAGTCCTTTGGAAAGTTTTATCCTATTGAAACTTCAGTTGCAGATGCTGTATTCACAGGCCAGGGAAGACACTTCTCATGGGGTGGAGCTAAAACTCTTTAACATTGGAAACTCTTAGCTGACTTGAACTTATCTGACCTCAATGTTCTAATACAGTCTGATAACCTATCAAGACTTTTATTTTTCTGGTCCTTAGCTTAAAACCCATCAATCTGTTGTGAAATTAACTTCTGTCTCTATCATAAGGAAAGAAAATTGTGGTATTGCAGGTCAATATGAGATGCCTCTTTTAGTTTGTCCTACCAAGTAGAAGTTGGTCATGTTCCATAACAAAATACTAGGTGACTTTAACACACCTTTGTCACCACTGATCTTAAACTAAAACTATGGAACTAAATACAATCAATTTAGACTTAACAGACATGTAGAATATTTCATTAATGACTGAAAACTCAGCAGCACACGGATGCTTCTCCGTGTAGACAATGTTATGTAAGCTATCACATGTTGGCATACAATTGTAATATTACCTTAATTTTTGGCATCTGTAGGGTTATTTTGATAACTCCATTGTCTTCTCTTGATTAGACTTGTTTTTATCAAACTTTAACTATTTCATATTTCTGCTCCTATGCCTTTTTTTCTTAGTACTTAAACTGAAAATTTGACATTCTAGCTTCTTATGCAAGTTCTTGAAGTTATAAATGTTCATGAGTACAGCTTAATCCAGATATTTTCATGAATACAGATATCCAGATATTTTAAGTTTCATTAATTTGAAGCACTTTTTATTGTGCTTTCTTCCTTGACCTCAGATATTTATAAGTGCATCATTAACTTTTGAGATAGTTGTGTGGGTGGGATTCTATGTCTTAAGGCAATTGATTTCTAATGTAATCATGCAGAAAACAGTCTGCATGATTTCAAATTTTAAAATGATGGAAATTATTTACATGTCAAAACTGATCAAACTGCATACTTCAAATATGTGCATTTTTATTGTACTTTAATTTTACCTAAATAAAGCTATGAGGGAAAATTGGTCATACTGTAGGTCAATTTCTCTACCTGTGACTTAATGGGAGAAGGGCAGGGGAAGGAGCTGAGCAGGTAGATTCAATCCCAAGGGGAGGTCTGGGGCCACAACATGCACCAAAGTTGGTACCACATTCAGGTATATATGTTAGCTCCAAAGAGATGTGGAGAGAGAGCCAGTAATTCCCAAAGTATTAGAAGCTCCTAGCAAAGGTGGTCTGAGTGGGTAAGCATCCACAGCTTGTAGGGACTCATTGATTGGTCTTTCCAAGTCAGAAGACTTAATTCCTGCAGCTCAGCATTGTTTTTCAAAAGTCACTCCTTTTTCTATTCTGTACTGGATATACTTGGTTTTTGAATGTCCAAGAACTAACAGCCACTAAGACTCTTCTTTCCCCTGAGTGGGTGCCTTTTATTTAGAGCCAATACAAGCCCTACAAGGTTTGTATTGAGACTGGGACCTGCTGGGACTCTGCAGAGTGGAGAAAAACAAAGGGTGCTCCCATCTGAAATTGGCCGTCTGGTCTGTGGGATATTGAGCATGGCTGACAGGGTGGGGGGAACTGGGACAGAGCAGGGTCCCACCTCCAAGTGCAAGAAGTACGTGGAAGATAGTGATATTTCCACACATCTCCGTAGCACATGGATACTCTTGAATGAGAGGTGCAATTCAACCCAGATTGGTCTGCAGAAGGAACAGGTAAAGAACCTGGCCAATCGCCCTGCCAGTCTTACACTCATATCTGGACACAACAACAAAGCCATCTGGAAATTAAAATCCGTTTTATCTGCCTCCCCACCCCTTTCCAGCAGAGGTGGTAAGGAGAGTGCCATTTTCAGCTCTGACACGAACCTGCCGAACTTGAGTGCCTATGCAGAATTTGGCAGAGTATAAGATTTGCATTTTAGACTTCCTCTTTGCTGGTAGTTTCTAAAATTAAAATATCAGATCCAAAAATTCTATTTTAAAAACTTCAGGAAGTAATCTGAACCTCTGTATTGCATTAAATGATTTATACCAAGTATTTCCTATAAACAACAATCCCACTTTAGCCTCTTCTGTACCCACTTACTCTCCCCCTTTGAAACCTGTTTCCTCCCTCCTCCACCTTTTTTTATCCCATCCTCAAATTTAACTTAATACACAATATATAACCTTTATAGTATAGTCTAGATTACTCCTAACCCATGTTAATCCTGGGATAATTTAGAGATCATTGGTCACCACATTTATAGTATGCTATATGGTTGACTTTTAAGTACCACTGTTGTGCAATCTCTCAGATGCTTTGGAAGTTGAAACAACACATCCTGTCAGTAAAATCAAGTGTTGAAGCTGAGATATAGCTTCAGCACAGGACATGTTATAAAGTGATAACTATTCTGCAAAGGACTCCCACATAAAAGAGGAAGAATCCATCTCAACAGATGTGTAAATCTAGAACCTGAGGAAACAGGTCGACACCTCCAAAGTTTAAAACCCTTCAGTTAATGAACCCACAGATATCGTAGGGGGTGAAATTT
>JAJEJO010003397.1:115884-286267 GCA_020662805.1 Glaucomys volans | reverse complement strand
TTAAGTACCACTGTTGTGCAATCTCTCAGATGCTTTGGAAGTTGAAATAACACATCCTGTCAGTAAAATCAAGTATTGAAGCTGAGATATAGCTTCAGCACAGGACATGTTATAAAGTGATAATTATTCTCCAAAGGACTCCCACATAAAAGAGGAAGAATCCATCTCAACAGATGTGTAAATCTAGAACCTGAGGAAACAGGTCGACACCTCCAAAGTTTAAAACCCTTCAGTTAATGAACCCACAGATATCGTAGGGGGTGAAATTTGAGAAAGACTGCAAAATGTTATTAAAATGATTAATGGACTAAAAGATATAAAGAACTAAGAACATGGGAAGTAAAAGACATATTTTGAGATTCTGAAAACGAATTGGAACTCCTAGAAATGAAAAGCAGACAAGTCTCGCCAATAGATTAGATTATGAACTACAATACTGAGTAAACGGTAAAGAAAAAAAAAATTTAGAATTGAAAGACCTTGTTATTGGACTTTTCAGTTAAAGGTAGGGATCACTTTCCTGAAGGAATCTCTTGCTCATGTTTCAGGTTGGTTCATTTAGGAACAGAGACTAAAATTGAGTTTATCATGAAAAACACTTAGAAATGGAAAATCAGGGGGGCTGTGAAGAGAAGCCCGATTGGGCAGCAGAAGCAATTAGCTGCAGTCCAGGTACCACAATGCCATGGCCAGCATTGGCATGCTTGTGGTCCCATTGTTCTTGGCCTGAAGTGGCTGGGTTTTATATTGCCACTGTGCTCTATAACTGGATGAGGGGGATTGGGGAAAGGGCATGACCTTGGAGCTTATACCCTGATGAAAGTGAAAACTGGAATCTGAAGCGACTGGCAATGATCCCAGTAGCTGGGGCAGCAAGTCCTTGTCTGAACAGGGGTCTGTGGTGGGACGTTTTCATAAACTGATTGTTAGGGTAACTGGCACAAATATCCATGAGAGACATAGCTGAATTCAAGCAAAGGTTTATTGACGGATTGTCAGCCTGCCCCTGTGCAAGGAGCAGCAGCCTGCAGGAAAAAACTATAGTCATGTACAATGGAGTTAAATAACTGGTCTGGCCCCGTGACTGTTACGTGATGTCTTTGCTGTGGTTTCAGTAGTTAGGGACTCTTCCAGGGTGGATCTACTGGGAAGGTCATGCCTGGGTGGGCAGGTGCTGATTTTCAAAATGGAGTTATTTTGGCCTAAAGACCTAAAATTCTGGCCTGTGGGCCTTTTGTCTTAAAATAAGGGGGCACAGATCATTCTGGCTTCTGAGCTGAATAGGGGCGAAGAAGGGTTTAGGCTGGAGCTTTAGGAGGGGACTACATTGGCTCATAAAGAGCTGGTTTACAGTCTGATTAGTGAGTACCTTTACTCAATCATGTAAATTTCGGACAATTTATAAGACAAGTTCCTAAGAGTAGTATGATTGTAAGAGGGCCCATCGAGAGCAGCCAGGGGAGTATGGCCCAAAAGGTTCCAGGGAGGTGACTGCTGCTATTCCCGATGGTGTTTCTCCATGTTCTCCTGCAGTTCAGTTATTTTCCTTGGACTATTCCAGATTTGTTGGCAAAGTAATAGCATTCCTCTCCTAAAGACAAGTGCCTCCCTTCTCTGCTGTTAGTAAGTCGATGGCTCTCCTATTTAAGAACTACATTGGCTAAGGAGGTGACTTGGATTTGAAGACTATAGGGAATCTTCCACCTGTTCAAAGTCCTCATTCAATTCTTGAGAGTTTATAGTAAAAACAGGTGGCTGCACCTATTCCTGTCACCCCTGCAACAGCTACTGCCACTATGCCTGATCTAATGAGGATTGGGGCAAGGATTGCTCTCTTGCATCTGGGATGTTGAAGTGGAGTCCAGGAGGGAGAGGAAAGGGCCAATTTGACTCTCCCTCAGTATATGGTTATATTGGGTATGAGGAGGATGGGGAGGCAGAAGGTGGGAATAGTGGGTGACAGGCAGTGAAAAATAGAGCTTCCACTGAGGATAGAAAATGCCAGGTTGGCTTTGTATTAACTGGGTGACATTGTCTGTGTTGCATCGGGAACTGTTAGGTAGCATGGTGGAGTAGAGACACAGGGTGGGGAAGGGTGTAGTAAAGTAGGGGAACAATAGTGTTAGGAGTGCCAGTCCAGCAGGTGGAGTTAAGAGGAGTTGATGTGCCCCAGGTTTTGTGAACCTGGAATTGCCAATAGCCTAATGTTTTGGCATGTATAGGAGAGAAAAAGAATAGAGAAATAGATTTCTTCTGGAAAGAAGTTGGAGGGGGGCGCCTTGTAGGTGAAGGGATGAGATCCATACCTGAAATTGGGCTGGGGAAGATATGGCACAAAGGAAATACTCTTCCACGGACAGGGTATGAACAAAAGACCAGTAACAGTACCAAGAGTGCATGGACTTAGGATTCCTCTGGGATCTGTCAATCTGATTGTAGAATTTTTACTTCGGGAGTACCTGGGACCCAGAACAGGAGGAGGCAGAGGAGAGGTTTGAAATCAGTGTGACGGGAGTTATGGATCCGAGTGAGAAGTGAGTGCCTATTCCTGTGGGAGCACATATTTCCCATTCATCTTTAACCAGGGGCCTTCTGTTGTGGCACCTGGTTTGTATAAATTGTGTTCCTCTGGCATGTAATGAGGTGTTATTAAAGGAGTGAGAAGGAGGTGGGTGCTGGGAAGGTTGGAAAGTGCTGCTGCTTTTGCTTTTTGGTCAGCCTTATTGATCCCTAGTGAGGGGTCAGTTTGCTTCCAAAATAGGGATCATTCACAAAGTCAAAGTGAGCTGCTTTAAGCAGCTCAAGGATTAGTGGCCCATTAACGACAGGAGTGCCTTTGATAGGAAACCTCTTTCTATCCCTATGGCAGAATGTGATAGGAGAATGTGAAAAAGCATACTTAGAATCAGTGTAAATGTTAATTTTTTTCCTTTTGCCAATTGTAAGACTTGGGTGAGGGCGACAAGTTCAGCCTTTTGAGAGGTTGTACCCAGGTGGGGGGAGACTGTACCTCTGTAACATCAGTGGAGGAAACATTAGCATAGCCTGCATGTCACTGTTGGGTGGATGAAGGAGCTCCCAGCAATGAACCATGAGAGGTTAGGGGTGCTTCCTGTATAGGGGAGGAGTGAGGGAGAAACTCATCCAGGACTTCCCAGCAAGAGTGGTAGTTGAGGATATAGGAAGAAGGGTAGCAGGGTTTAGAGACGGGCAAGAGCATAAGGACTGTGGGACCTTCAATGAAGGAGACCTGGAGGAGTAGAATGTAGGAGGGGACCATAACCTGAAGAGCCTTATGAATCAGGAGATCAGAAAGGTGATGCGGGGAGAGGGTGGTGGTGTTAGCCCAGGAAAGTGAGGAACTTGCTTTTGGACAAGAAAGCAGCTGCTGCAACAGCATGGAGACAGGGAGCCCAGTCCCTGATGGTAGGGTTGAGTTGTTTGGGGAGAGATGACCCAGGGGCAAAGGAGGGTCCTTTCTGTTGTCCCAAAATACCCAGGGCTAAGTCTTCTCAGTAACATAGTCTCCAACCTCTCCCAACCTTTACTTCTCTAAGTGCAGGTGCGATAAGGCAGAGGGGGCAGAGGGAGGTGGGTTACTCAGAACAAAGGAAGAAGCAAGGTGGTGTGTGTGCAGGGGAAAATGGGATTGGTAAGAAAAGGAGAGATCTGTAGCCATCAGGGTGGATTGTTCCATATTGGGAAGAGACCTCAAAATTCAAGTCTCCTTCATCCTTCCATAAGTCCCATTAAGAGAGTGAGACAATGAGGTATAATTAAAAAGGAATGGGTAAAAGGAGTTCCCTCAGTGCTGCATAGTAGAGGGCTTGTTACATGTGGGTTGGAAGTTTTTCCCTCTACCCTGACTATAGAGGTTTTAGAAGGCGGAGTTGGTCCCCAAAATTCTGGCAGAACTGAAAGTTGGTCCTGTATCAATGAGGAAAGAAATTGGCCTACCTGGGCTCCCGGTGGACAATGGTTGTTGGGGCGGAGAGTCTTGGGCACCATCAATCCTCCAAAGTCAGCCCTATGAGGTTAGGGAGGAGGAAGAGAGAAGGTTGGCCCCTCACCTCACTGGCTGGAGGGAAAATCGACTCCTCGGTATCTGTCCCTTTTGCATTTAGGGCAAGGGCCAGTGGTGGTCCAGGATTAGGGCATGTGGGGGCCTTGTGTCCTTCCTCTTTGCCCTTTATTGGAAGCTGTACCCTTGGGTTTGCCATACAGGGCCTGGGTCAAAAGTTGAAATTTGGCTTTATCTTTTTTTTATGTTCTTTATATTTTAAAAACCTTAAAGGCAGCATTAAGAATGGTTGGTTGGGGCATTTTGGGGCTTTCCTCTAACCTCTTAAGTTTTTTCTGAATATCTGGGGCATATTGGGAGATAAAATGGGTCATTAGGATGAGAGAGCCCTCTGGGGATTGTGGGTCAACCTTGGTATAGTGTTGAAGAGCCTCTGTAAGAGAAATTAGGCTGGATTCTCATTAGGTTCTTGGGTCATTTCCCTAAGCTTATCAAAATTAACCACCCTCTGAGCGGCCTTTATAAGACCTGCCAGGAAACAAATAACCATCTGATCTGAGTGTGTGGCCATTGATTTGGTAATCCCAGTTAGGCTCCTCTGAGGGAACAGGTGACTCCAACAGGATGAGCAGGATTGGTTCTATGTGTCTCATTTGCATGTACTTGGGGGGTGGCCCAAATCCTGTCTCTTCCAAGAGGAGGGTAGAAGGGAAAATGACATCGATATCATGCCATGTCAGCTTGTAGGACTGAGTAAGGTTTTAGAATTCTTTAGTATAGAAATCAGCATCAGTAGAGTAGGAATCTAAACCTCAGTCAGGAAGAGGTCGGTGAACAAGAAGGGAACATGAACACACACAATGCCTTTGGCTCCAGCTACCTCCTGCAATGGTAGGAGGGCGGCTGCTGGAGCAAGTGGGTGGGTCCCACAAGAGTGGGTATGAGGGGGAGAGGAGAGGCGGGAGTGGGGTATGTAGTGTTAAGAGAAGGGGGGAAGGGGGTGAAGGATGGGACCAGATGGGGAAGAGGGGTCCCTATTTTTAGTGAAGGTATGTCTGAGTGAGGTGAAGTTGTGGCCAGCAGACAAACATAGGGTGGAGGTTGAGAAAGTGAAGAGTGATCTTGTGGGTCAGAAGAGGGAAAGTCGTTAGGATTGGGAGGTGAAATGGTTATGGGAGAGCAAATGAGGAGGACCTGTGCCAGGGGCAGGACTGACAAAGAGGGGAAAGAGCGAAGAAAAGGCTTGAACATGAGGAATCCCTATCCGCTTGCTACTGCGGTGACAGAAGTTGTATAAATCCTATATAATGGTGGGATTGAAAGTACCATTCTCCAGCCATGAGGAGTCATTAATTTATGTTGGGGCCAAACTGTTGCAATAGAAAATGAGCTTTTGAGGTTTGAGATCTGGAGTCAAATGGAGAGGCCGAATATTTGGGCAGAGGCCATGGCTGTCTCCTCAAAATCTAAAGTTCTCTGCGACCCCCACCCCCTTGGCTAAGAGTTCTCAGGAGCCTGGAAAAGGGAAACAGAGGAAGGGGCGTCCCCACAACCTCTTTGATTTCCCATGTTGTAGGAGCAGACCATACTGAGGGTCATCACTGTCCCTGACAGGTCCAGGGCCAGAGCTAAGGGAGACCCTGACCCAGCACTGGGGTTTTCGAAGAGAGTTCAGGGCCACTGTAGAAGAGCTCTGAGAACTGATAGCCAGTAGAGGGAAGGCTGTTGAGAGTCATTCTGTGGTGGGCGAGGAGGTTGGCAACAGCAAGAGGCAGAAATGCCCTATCGTGGATATTGGCCAGGGAGGAGGGGGCAAAGTCAAGGTGGCTCAGATCTCAGTGATGGGAGAGCCAACAGGCAATGACGGTGGATTCCCCTCCCAGTTTTAGCACCAGAATGTTAGGGTAACTGGCACAAATATCCATGAAAGACATAGCTGAGTTCAAGCAAAGGTTTGTTGACTACCTGCCAGGCTGCCTTGTGCGAGGAGCAGCAGCCTGCAGGAAAAAAAAACTTCAATATAGTCATGTACAATAGAGTAGTAAAAAAATCATTCTGGTCCTGTGACTGTTACTTGACATCTTTGCTGCCATTTTGGTAGTTAGGGACTCTTTTGGGTAGGTCTACTGGGAAGGTCATGCCTGGGTAGGCAGGTGCTGATTTTCAAAATGGATTTACTTTGGCCTACAGACCTAACAACACTGATCAGAGTTGGTTTTCCCTGCAACAGATTCAAAACGCCTCAAGTGGCTCATTCAGACCAGTGCTTGCCTTTACCTCTTAATTTTGGGGCCTATGTAGTCTTCCTACAGGATATAGGGCTAGGGCCTTCTGGAAAACTGAGACAGCATGAATTCCCCCCGCCCTCAGTCAAACAGTTCATCTGACTGATCAGGTGAAAAAGATTTCAGACATGTCCTAATAAGAGGCATGAGTTTATTAGAAGGGATGGAAAAGGACATACTCTAAAGGTAGAGACTGGGTCCTCAGGACAGTGTACTTCTCCTGCCCTTTAGTTTTATTGGGTGTCCCAGAGAAGTTCGAGGGTCCTTCCCAGGTCCACCTCTTTTGACTGACGACAGGATGACATCAGACTTTCTAGTTGCCACTGCCATGACAACTCTAGATCACTTTGGGGTGCTGATGGGTTCTAATTGGAACCTGTTAGTGATTTTATGGTTAGGAGGAATTGTCTCCCGGTTCTGGGATCTGGTCTGTGTAAAGGTCACAAAAGCCCTCCCCTTCAGTGTAACTTGTGTTCTTACTGGCATGTCAGGGCCTGCATTTCTCCTAAAAAAAAAATGCAGTTTGCCCCGGAATGTGACATAGGCTACAGACTGGAGCCAGGCAGGGTGGTAGGTAAATTGCTTTCTGAAAGTGGAAGCATGTGGGGATCTGTATAGTGGGCCCATTTTATAGAATTATTCCCTTATCCTCTCCTCCCACTACTGAAGTCTCTCTCTTCCTGTCAATACCATTTACATGGCTCTTTGCAGACTGCATCATGAATTTTCAGCATGCATCTTTGGAGTTAGTGATTCTGCCACTTTCTGAAGTATCTCAACACATAATACCTCTCAGAAGCAGGTACCCTCATAAATTCTCACATGACCAGTAGAAACTATAATTGGGGTCCCACTATCTTTTCTGTGACCTCAGTGCATGGATGAGATGCTTTGCTATGTGGGATTTTCTGCCTAGACATGGAGCATTCCAGAAACTCCCAGAGTGGGAGATGAGACTTAGCAAACAGGTACAACAAATTCATACCAAGATTTTGTAACCGAGTACAAGCAGCTGGCTTTTCTAGAATGAAAAAGGTTTAATGCAGTCAAGTTTTGACCTACGTATGTAGCAAGGTAGTTGCCTAATACTGTGAGGGGACTCTGCTTTAGTTTGACAGGTTTGGTATTCAGAGCAGTAGTAGATTGTGTCTAGAGAGTAGCAGTCATGTTGGGCACATATCTTTACACAGGTGCCACCAGGGCTACTGTAATCATTGATTGGTTGATGAAAGTTGGCTATTAACCATCAGAACCATTTTGTTTGGTGGTTTAGTGCTTCTGTGGCTGGTGCTTTGTAGTGGTCCATAACATACAATGTAAGAATCTGCTTTATATCAATAATTTTCATAGACATTCTCGTTTTTGACTTTATAATCCTTTTTCCATCCACAGTGTTGATAGGGGGTTAGGTCACTGACTTCTGCTCAGTATAGATTATTTTAGAATACGTATTCTACTAATATGGATTCTTAATGAGTCAGAAAGGACTTTACTTTTCCTATGTAGGGGGCCAAAGAGGCATATTATTGTGGCTGTGAACAACCATAACATACACCTGAGTTGCTTTGGAATTAGAAATAATGTCTGCGGGCAGCTCTCCACTTACTAGTTTTCCTAAACCCAGAGCAGTATTAGTGATAATGACAGAGGCTTTAAAACTCTTGAACATATGCTTATGTTGAGAAATTTACCTGGCTTTAGTGGTGGGTTCTATCTGCCACAATAGCAGAGATATTTTGGCAGTAAGTTTTTGAAAAGTTGATTCTTATATACTAGAGAATTCGAGTCTAAACCTGAGATATTACAGTTCCTGGACAGTGATGCCTAGGTATGCTGTGGATCCCATTTCACAAAATATGAAGGAAGAAATTTGTATACCAATCTATCTAATCCTCATGACGATGTAGTTGAGCCTCCACCCTCGGCCCAAACTGACTGATAGCATTCATTCCTCATTCTCTTTTGCAGTACTTGTGCTGCCTCCTGGCAGAGACACTAATTAGTGAGTCATCAATATTGTCTTCAACTTTGTTCTCAAGGGAATTTCAAAGAAAAGGCTCATGGGAGTGATATTCTGAGTGTTACATGCTAACAGTAGCTTTTGGTCTTTACTTCAAGGTCAGTTCTACTGGACCTTTGGATCATATTTATAAAAATGTTTACTAAGTGTTGCTGTAGACAGTTAAATGATTTGGTAGCCTTTCTTAAATGCTGAAAGGACTTCTGCTTTGAGGTCCAGTGAATTCATGGGTTGATTATTACGAATAGATAAAAATAGGGTGTTCCTGGTGCTGACTAAAGAATTGGTACCATCTTGGTTCTGCCCAAATGGTAAGAACCAAATCGGAGGATCCCTAGAAGAAACAAGGTGAACATAAGGAAGGAAATTAACATTCCTGTTACTCTAACGGGCAGAAAATCACTTGCCTGCCCTCTCCAACCATTTGAATCTGAGATTAGGTACCACAGTAAATTAAATTGTTACAGAATGTGAAGAATTACAGGTGATCTTTTTTTTAACTTGTCACAAACCAAATGGTTCTGGACAGAGCATTGTTGGCTCTGACACAATGAGACTCAATGTTCTTATGCTCTTTGGAAGGACCTGAGGGGAAGACAAGCTTTTGTGGGAAAAGTCAAGAACTCTGTTTTGAGGGCATATGATATGTAACACTGTCAATTTTATACGCAAGATACGGCAGTTTTTTTCTTGAAGTAGGATAGACAATCTCATATCATGGTGATAGTATGTGGTGCTATGACATACTTGGTTATTATGGAGTTCTTACCTGTACTAGGTGGACAACAGTGTCTGAAGACTTGGTGTAACAAGTCCCCCCAGGGTACAAAAACATGGAAAGGGGTGGGAGTATGAAGAGTCCTTAACTACGAAATACTCCCTTTATTTCTACATAAGTTTCTAATTATCAACCCTTATATTTAATCCTGTCCCTAATTTTTGATTATCAACAACCCTGTGGTATAGTCACGGATCTACCAGTTTTGGAACAAGGCATGAAATGCACTTGCTGGCATATTCATTACATTGATCTCATTCCTTCTCAAACCATTTCTAGATTCACTACTACAATATGGATGTTTCTCCTTTGCACCAAAGTATGGACTTCTGAGCTAGTTCTGCTGGGGTTAATTTGGTATTAGACAGAAATCTGAATTTAGAACTGCATGAAACTCCACTAGGCAGGAACCCAAAATTGGAGGTTTAGGGGAGGAATAAGGGACTTCCTGGGCACCACAGCCTTCAGCAAGGGCCAGGGAAAAATTAGTAAGATCTTGGGTTGGGCTGGATCCTATGAGATGTAAACACCAGATGGGATTGTATTTCTGTATTCCAGTCCCACACATGGAATTTCCCCTGAAGTGGTGGCTTGTAAGTTCACTCAAGGAATTGCTCTAAACCGTTACAAAATAGAAATGGTTGGGATTCCCAAGAGTAAAATATTAAATGCCAGGGTGATTAGTCTAAAGAATTTGGAAGCTCGGTGTGCTATGGTGATTCTCATGATGAGCAGCAAGAGAAAGTGATATTCAACTTAGGTATGTCCCCAAAGAGAGAATAGTTGTTTATATGAAGATTTAAGGATATTGACTAGGGTGAGTCTAGCTTCTTTATGGTTGAGTGGTTTGAGTCGGTCTAAACACGTAGATCATTGGGAAAGTACAACTCACAGGGGGTAAAAATCTGGATATGTCAGAGTGGTCAAGGCACTCTGCATTTCTCAGTTCAGAGGAAGAAAAATGGGGAAAACTGGCAGACCATATGAGTAGATGCTTGAGCCAAGAGTGCGTGGGGGGCTGCAGGAAAGACTTCATCCCACAAAGCAGAGAAGGAACATAACTTCAAAGACTTGGATGATAGGTATATTATGCAAGCATGTTTGGAACTGTGTGTCAGAGTCCCTTTTAAAGTTCCTTGACAGTTTGTATGTCTTAGAGATGGGCTTGTCCTAGTGTTACTCTGATTTTCATTGCACTAAAGAAAACATCTGAGAAAATTGAATTAGAGGAAAGATGTATTTTGGCTTAGTTTCAGAGATTTTAGTCCATGGATGGCTAACTCTGTTGCTTTGAGCCTGAGGTAATACAGAACATCATGGCAGGAGGATGTGGCAGAGTAAGATTCTTCCCTTATGGCAGCTAGGAAATAATAAAGGGTCTGGGACAAGATACCTACCTCCATCTCCCCCACCAATGACTCATCTTCTCTAGTCCCCACCTTCTAGTTTCCACCTCCCACTAGCACCACCAGCTGAGCACCAAGTCTTCAATACAGGTAATTTTGGAGTACATTCCAGATCCACATTATAACATTCTACTTCTGGTCCCCAAAGGCTCATGTCCATCTCATAGTGCAAATGAATTTAGTCCATCTCTAAGAGTCACCAGTTACATTGCTCAAAGGTCTGACTCCAAGCCTCCTGAGACTTGAGGCAGCTTACTTTTGAACCCCTGTAAAACTTGAAGTACTTCAACATACAATGGCAGGACAAGCACTGGTAAACATTCCCATCCCCAAAGAGCGTGGGGTTTTAAGAAGGGATGGGACCAAAGCAAGACAGAAACCCAATGGGGCAAACTTTAAATCCTGTAGCTCCACATGCAGCATCTGGGGCATGTGGTGGCAAGATGTGAGCTCCAAAGGGCTTAGACAACCTCACGTCTATTGCTTCACCCATTGAAGCCCACATGGTTTCTCTGTTGGGTTCTGCTTGTTACTTTGGGTTTTCCTTGGAAGATATTTCATGTTCCTGGCCTAACTTCCTGGAATCTTCATTGCAGCTTTTGCTTCACTCTTACAGCTTTATGTGCTACCCTCAGTAGCTGCCCAGAGGGATTTCAACCTGGCCTCCCAAATTTTCCTTTGAAATATGATGGAAGCTTCCATGACCTCATAACTTGAATTTTGCATGCTTGCCGAACTATCATGTGAATGATACCAAGGTCTTCTGCTACTGTAAACAGTAGCTGGGCCCACTTGGACCATGGCTACAGTGGTCTGAGTGCCTAGATGACTGAAAATGGTGAAATGATTTCTGGGGAAACAACTTCCTACATGAACCTGTACAAGCAGGGCTCCTGGGTATTCTTAGTTTTTCAAACAAGTTGACAATTTCATATCCTCAAGTGTGAGATGGGCAGGGTCTGGTCAATCCTGAGATGCTTTCAAGGCATCTTTCCTATTATCCTGGTGCAAAGTGCTTGGCTTCTTTTTAATGTTACTAATCTCTTCAACCACATTTTCTAGGGCATGGCTTCTACTCCAATTTACAATTGCATGCACATTGCCATCTGAAATCTTCATGAGCACAATTTTTACCATCTGAATTCCTATCAGTATTCTGGTCTTCTGGAAATTACACCAGAATTATCAAACTTACAACATTCTCTTCTCTCACCTGGATCCACATACCTTTCCAAATTTCTCCCACAAACCAGTTTCAAAGACTTCTGAACTACATAATAGCAATGAGCCCACTTCTCCACATCAGTTTTGTATGTTAGCCCCATTACTTTGGGCCTGAAGTGAGGCAGAACATCATGGAGGAAATGCCTAGCAGAACAAAGCCCATTACAGTTGGGAAGCATAGGGGGCAGGACAGTGTGAAAAGGGAAGGACATACCTTTCCTGAGCATTCCCCTGGTGACTCACTTCCTCCCACTATGCCCCACTTCCTAAAGGTTCCACTACCTCTCAATATCTCCACCAGCTGGGACCAGGCATTTAACACAAGAGTCTTTTGTGGGATATTCCAGAATCAAACTATTAACATGTAGTATGTCTGCCATGGCACAAAATCTGTGTCCATCAATTACACTGCCTATAACAGGCTGAGAGGAGCTTTGACTACCAGAGCTCTATCTTGAAGTCTAAAACATTGGGTTTAAACCCTCTTTGGATGCCTGTGACCTGCACTCAATTACATCTGAGGCAGTACATAGATTCTGATATTGCTAGCTTTGGATTACCTGGAGTAAAAGTAGTCTGCTGGTTAAAAGGTTCCTAATCCCAGCTATACTAACCAATGGATAATTTGAGTAATTTCTACATGTCTGAGCTCCATGTATTACAGGTTTAAAATCAGGTCTTTTTTAAACTCAGTATGTTTCCCAACCAGACATCAGGACACGACCAAAGTGCAATGCAATCACTATTTATCCCTTGGATAAATCAAATCTAGTGAAGGGTAGCTCCTTTTGTAGGAACATTATGCAGGATAATACTAACCTCAGTAATTGTCAGTTTGCACTCCCAATTTCCTCATCTGCAAATGGAGCTCTTAAGTTACCATGACCAATTATCTTCGAAACAAATCGAAGCCAAACTTCATGTCAAGGAAGGCCAAAAAAAGTGCTCATAGTCCTCTTGACCTTGATCAAGCAGGCCCAATTGACAGATCTCAGGTCTAGCTTCCTCTTTAATTGTTACCCCAAGATTTTTGGGTGGCAAATCCTCAGGAGGGCAATATTTCCTAAACTCATAAGGCTAACCAATCTTGTACTGGGGTTGTCTTTTAGAAGACATTTGTAGATATTCTCAGCCTTTATTCCCACCTCATCAAAGTACCCTTGACTTCTTTTGGGTAAATTATCCATTCTGCTTTTCCCCTTGCTTGTTACTGGCTGTGATCTGACTGACATCCCATTTCCCTACCCACATACCCATGGCTATAGGGATTAGTTCAGGGATGGGAGTGTTAGAAGGGTGTGCCACTAAAATCCAAGAAAATGGCTGTACTTCCTTCCCAAAGAACTTTTGAAAGAAACATTTGTAAGATGAGGCATAGATCCTTGGTATAATAAAAAACTTAAAATTTCCCATCCTGATGATGGTAAAGGGCCCCAATGTGGACCTTGAGAATCTGTCATGGAGGGTAGAGAAGAGGGAAGAAATCCGGTTCTTCATGAAAGTGAACCTCTTAAACCAGTCACTTGCAGCCTTTTAATTTGTGAGTCAATTCTTTTAATGTAAACCAGTTTGGATTTTCCATCATTTGGGGGCAAAAAAATCATAAGGCTGACATTCTAAAACATCACTTAGAATGCAAAAATTAATGTGGTTTTCTTCTATCATTGCAGAGTTAAAGCCAAACTGCTGGTTGGTTTGAGGAGTTAGGTAGTAAACTTTTTTTGACTAAAATACTCAGAAAAGGGCATATGTAAAATGAGTTTTTCATGGTCTTTCCAGTTCCTTTTAAAAGACCACTTCTCTATCCTGCTCGTAATTGTTTATCAATGTATTTGTTGATGGTATAGAGAAAAGCAATGATTTGAAAAAGTTTTACAATAATGGACTAATATAAAATTAGAAATGTTAAGAACCTGCCATCACTTGTGCATTTCCCATCCAGAAATAAAAGTAAGGACATAAGCTTCATATCAAATAGGAAAACAGTCAACACAAAGAAATAGTTGAATGGGGTCATGGTCCAATTCCATTAACTCCTGTCTCAGGTCTTGGATAGCCTCAATCCAATGAGCATCTGATCCACAGTGACAAACCTGAGCTACAGTATTTCTTATTCTCTCCCGGCCTGCAAGATTTATTCTGGAAAAAAAAAATCACTGGTCTCAAGGAGATTTTCTAGTGACTGCTTTTCTCTTGTTTTAAAAATTGTCTGACTTTGACAAGTTCATAATGTGGCTTGGTGAGGAACTTGATGATCTATTTTGCCACTTTTTTGAAATTACCCAGAGGACAGAAAAATTCAAGACTTCCATTCTTCTAATTCATCTAGTCTGCTTATGCAATAAGCCTCTCTGAGGCAGGAATGAGGACACTGGTAGTCCTGAGTTTAAAAAAAAAAAAAGTCTGCCTAGGAAGTCATGAATTCAGCTGGGTCAACAGCCAAAACAAATGGCATATAGAATGTTAAAACAGAATGGAGGAATATGGGATAATTGGCCCTGAGCAATATGAAGTATTTTTGAAATCAGGAAGCATTAGGAATGGTGTGGGGGGTGGTAAATTTTGGAAGGTCTGTACACCTCGGACATCACATTAACATGGGATAAAGTTAATATCCAAGGTGTTAAGGTTTTGGAATCTTGGCTGAGTGAGCATTCTGGACTTAGGTGGATAGTCTTCATCCTTCTGTGGCCTTGGGGTGTCTACAGGCATATACAAACTTACCTCACATCTGAATTTATTCTAAAGCTATTATATCCTATTGTTTGCCTGTCTTTGAGCAGATGAACTCTTAGTTCTCCATGCTTTGCCATTCAGGTAGATTTTCTATTTACTTGTCATCTCCCATAGGGTCAGTCTTCTTAGCAGTGTCAATCAGGACCTCAAATTCAACCATTATGGAAAAATCAGTCCATGTGAAGGCAAGTGTGCACCTGAAAGTGACGGTAGTTCTGTAGACTGCTTTATCTGACTTGGATCAAATGGGTCAAAAACCTGATTAAACTGTTGGAGCTCATCTCCTGTGTGGAAGGTGAATTTGATATCTAAGATGAAGCATCTGAGTCCACAAGACATAGCTTTTAGTGGATTCTCTTTTGCTCCTTACCAGATGTGGGTGATTCTGAGTGCTTCTCCCTTGTTGGCTGGCAATGCAGGTGAGACGATCAGATAAACCCCAAGTGAGTTACTGGGACAGACATCCTGGGACTGTCTGAAGTATTTTGGTCAGGAGATGGCAGCACTTGATCATGCAGCAGATCTGTGCTCCCTTGGCTTGTTTGGAGGCTCAGCTGAGAGACTTGGAGGTTTGGGGAAGAAGAAGAAAAAAAAAATCAGCTATGGCTGATCCAGGATGTACCTACAGGAATATCCAGGGAACATGGTCCTTGATAAAGACCGTTTTAGGGAAGGAGAATGGGTTAAGCTGATAGGAAAATGGATCTCCAGGCATATGACCCAAAGCAGAAGCTATTTACTGGGGGAAAAAGAAAACCTCATTGGGACCACAGATACTAAAGGGCTAAAGCAGAGCAAAATGGCAGTCAACCCTCAAATTTCCATGGCATCTACTTAGGTGAAATAACGTCACAGTAGTGGGGCATGTCATGTCTCTAGAGGTACCTTTTCCTGAATGGGTAACATGATTTTCATGTGTAAAACTGCATCCTCAGCAGGAATACACATATGGCTGTCTTCCTGCTTTCACCATCAGTATGCTTTACTGAATACCACTTTCCTAAAAACATGAGCCTTCCTTGGTCTCTAAGGCTTATGTAACTTAATGTGGTGAAGATCAGTGATAAAGCATGGCAAATCAAAGTAAAATTGTGGGCCTTGTGGGCCACAGCAAGCAGATGGCAGCTCATGGACATCCTCTGTGCAGCTGAATTTAGTGGTGAGAAGCTATCAGCTCTCATTGGATTTAGAATTTTCAGGCAGAAACATTTTGCTAATTGTCACAATAAATATGCAGATGGTGACTTTAGAGGATGGATTATCACTATTTAACTTTTGGGGGTCCATAACAAATCAATTTTTGTCTCTCCTGTGAAACAAAGATTGAAAGAATGCTAGTTTACACTGATTTGTATTTGTCAAGGCAATTAGTCCTGTATGTTTTCCTTGTTGTGACATGGAAGGATTAGATAATTCAGACTATTTGTGCCTGTGTTTCCAGAAACCGTAAGCAGTATGTTTTTTTAAGCCTGTAGACACTGCCACTATTTCAGCATTGAGTGATGCCTTGGGTCCAGGTTTGCTGAATCTGCTATTGGGGCATTATCACTGTTACCACACCAAAGAGCAATCCAAGTCCAAGTTTGACCTAGATTTGCAGTTGGTGTATTTAGCATGAATTGAAGTACAAAAAAAAAGGTACTACACCCTACCACCTCACCATGAGCCTCTTTCTGGGGCCAAGGTAGCCCAGAAACCTTGTCAAAGACTACTGGGCTGTGAAGGTACCATCTCCAGGCTGTGACCATCAATTAGGCAAATCTTTGTTACATTGAGCCTATAGCCTATCAAGATCAGCATAGCCGTGGATAGGACCACATTACTATAGCTGGCCTATTTCTGAGGAGTACTCATAGTCCAAGACGGCTACACTGAGCCACACATGATATTGGCTAGAAGTCTGATGGACTGAGGCCAAGCATCTTCACTTGACACCAGACTTCGATAGGCTGTCTACAGAGGCCTTGAAATAGAGGCTGATAAGCTACGTTATACTTAAGTTTCACAGCTGCAAGGACCTGTACAGTCTTGGTCAACACAGCAGTGGGTAGTGATGCAGGTTAAAACCAGTCCATCCCACAGGGCACAAATCTCTGCTTGGTGACATGGCAGGTATAGTGGCTGTCTACAATCACTGGCATGGGAATAGTAACTACCCATTCCCCAACCTTAGGTAGCACAAGTCTTAGTTGGTCACTAAGTCTGACATTAAGTTGTACCTGAGTCTGTTATAGCCACCTGAATGATCTAGGGGAGGATTGCCACCCAAGATCCACACCAAAGTTGGTAATGATGCAGGCCAAAATTTGTGTGTTGCAGTGATACAGGTCTCTCATATACTGGGTATCAAAGTCTAAGATAGGGACTTTATTTCTTCTCCTTTCCCTAAGTAGGAGGCCTCTTCATGTGCTTAGAATGGGGAAGGAGTGACACCAGCAATTCTTCCAGTTGCCTTCAATGTATCTGTTCATCACACTAAAACGAGCTACTATGGCCTCTGGCCCAGCTTCCTAACATTCATGAAGATAGCTTAGTGTATAAATAGTTCAAATTAGTATGTCTGTGGGCACCCAATCCTTGGAGGATTTTTACTTGTCCTCCATCTTGCTCCAGCTTCACAGTGAATTTTCATTCTCTGCCTGCTCCATTGGTGGGAAGGTAAATATCTGGTATTTCATCTCTTAATTTGGTGGTTGAGTTGGGATCCTTCCTGGCATCACTGAATGTGTGCAGCCTGTTCTTCTATCTAGAATGTTGAGCCCATAGTAGGCAATGCTTTCCTTAATTCTAGGAGGCAGAACTAACTTGGACTTTCAGACATTTGTGTTGGGTTGGAAAAAGGGAAGAGACATTCACTTGCTGAGGGGCCATATGCTAGGCTAGTAACGATGCTAGAGATAAAATAATTAGAATCTAGTGCCAAAAAAAGTTGGCATGTAACCAGAAATTGACATGTTGTAGTTCCCAGAATTAAGAGCGTGCCATTGAAAAATTTATAGAATTGAGAAGGAATGTGATCCCTTCTGTGCCTGGAATGCCTGATCATAGAAGGAATATCCTTAAGGCCCCTTTCCCTGGTGTTGCAACTTTCGCTATTTGGAAATGGTGTTCAAATTTCATTCCACCCCAATCTATCTTGAGATTGAATCCTGTGTAAGGGATTGGAAAGAAATAGGACTGGGTGGGAGGTCCAGTTACCTGAAGTAAAGACACGATAATGCCTTGGCCGGTATTGGTACACATGACCCGTTGGTTGTTTGATGGTGGCCTGAAATGAGTGACCTGTATATATCTGTGCTCAGTGATTGGATAAAGGCTGGGTGGAGAATGAGGTAGTTTTGCAACTGAAGAAAGTATTCAAGGGGGTGAGGGCTGGAGGCTGCTGGTAGTGTTTCCACCAGCATGGACAACAAGCCTACGTTGATGGGGGAATCCTGTGGTGCATTTCTAAGTTCTCCAAACCTAGTGATCTGATGACCTGGAATATCTTTTCAGACTCTGGCCTGTTTTCACACATAGGCATGTTCACTATAGCTTTCCTATGAGAACCTTGCCTTTTTGAACTTCCCAAATGGAATCTGAGTTTTATAGATTCTGGACAAGTGAGACAGAAGTGAGGTGACAATTTCTTCTGTCATAAGACCACTACACTACCGATTTCCATGGTTTTAGCTTGCTTACTTGGAATTTGAGGATCAATGTTCTTGGAATATGAACTTGAAGGATGATTTTGTGATGCACAGAATTGGTATAACCTGTATGCCTCACAAATGTCACAGCTATAGCTTGTAAAATCAACTTTTAGCATGCTATTTCTACCTCCTGGCTGGTTTTGACCATGTGGAAGACATTCCATTCTTTGGTTATAGAAGGGTTCAGAGGGCTTAGGACCTTTTGTCTTAAAGCCACCCTTGATCTTTATTCTCTTTATTTTGCCACTTGGATGAAAACCTATCCAGGGAAGGACAACACAGCCAGAATCTGTCCCAGTGTCTGGAGCAGAGGCATTCTAGGCCTTGTGGCCCAAGCTCTTCAGGTTGGGATGTTCTCCAGGTAGAAGCAACCCTGCACTAGTCCTCTGACAGGCCTGAAGGGGCCAGAATATATTGTGCTCTACCAATGACAGGACACTACATTCACCCTTTGCTTGCCTTGGACAGTACAAATGTCAACTTCTCAGCAAAAGAGAAGTAGGCACAAGAAATTACAAAGGCTCCTACTGCCTGGGACAAGGGCTAGTGTAAGCCTGGAAACCATGCAGGGGCAAATGTTCAGGTACCAGAGGGATCTCTTACATGAAGTCTGATTCCCAATTGTAGTAGTTCCCCAAGCAGTAAAATCTATTTTTGAGTTTGTAATGTCACTGAAATGAACTGTGGGGTCTTCTGAAGCTACATGTTAATGTGCTATCAAAAACTTCTGGTTTTTGGTTATAGACCCTTCTATCAAGCAAGGCCTCCATGACAACCTGATTTGAAGATAAATACATTGGTGCTTTCAATAATCTCTTGAACTGAAAGACCTCCAAAGGTGTGGCCCATAGAGCAAATGAACCAGGAGCAAAGTACAAGACAAAAGGGCAAGGACTTGAATAGGAAAGCACAGCCTGTGAGATAGCCCTCAATGAGCCTCATTCCTGGTATTCATGTGTGGGGTAAGACCTTCTGAGGGTGAATGTAGTGACTTGCCTCTTGATCAATGTGGCTTCCCAGATGATATGGACACCATTTTTCCTATCCTTCTGATCAACTATTCTAGGAGAATTGAGCTTTGTCATGATCCTCTCCATGGAGAGGTCTTCATGCTCGGCAAGGAACAGGAACAGGTTCAGTCGAACAGGCTGTGAGGAACTAAGGCTTACCTTTTAACTGTGGGTGAGCTTGGCAGTGGATAGTCTGAAGTGTGACAACTGCCACACATACTTGGGAGCAATTCCTCCTCCTAGGCGAGGTTTGAAATGAGAACACATCTCCAGCCAATATGTTGATTTAATCTGATATTTTGAACTTGGAGCATCTAGATAAATTTTATCTTCAATCCTAATCACTATAACCTGAGATATAAATGTTTGCTCTTCATTGTTAAATGTTGTAATGTGTTCAGACCATAGTTTCATTGAAAAGCTGAACAGCTGATTTTGTAAAGATTAAAATTGTAGATCAGAGATGAGATGCTGGTAGGCCCAGTCTAGTCTTCAGAAATAATTTGACTTAGTATTAACAATGTAATCTTCTGATTCTTCTACCAATAATGGTTGGCCTGTTGATAAAATTGAGGCTCTATTGTCTCATTAAATGAGACTACTAAAGTGGCAGGCCATGCCTTTCTCCACTGTCTTTTTTACATTTTTACTTTCCTCAGTATTAACAAGATAAGGATTGGGACCAAAATAGATTGGTAGCCTATATTATCTAAGAAACACTGACATTGTTTTCTAAAATTGAAAGGTGGCACAGATACTTCCAGGATCAGTCCACAATGATAGTTTGAGATCATACATATTTGCTAAATCACGTATTGACCTCATTTTGTTTCATTGCTACCTTTCATAAAATATGTCTGCCCTTTATTCCTTTGAAATATTTTATAAGAGGTTTTTGAACACTAGGAATATTAGACCTCAACCTGTAAGCATAGTTTTCAGCTTCCCTCAAACTCTGAATTTTAATTCTATATCTTTGAATTTCATGCTATGTACATTATACATATGAATTATTCATTGAAATAGATGTTTCCTCTAGCATCCTAATTTCTCTCTATAGAAACCATTTTGATTCTTCCAGAGATAGAGATTCAATGCATACTTTCTTCAAAGTAGATTCAAGGTACTATTTTGTACCTTACCACTTTAAAAAATGAATTTAAAATCTTTTCAATATATCTTGGCAACGTCTCCATCTCAGTACATGCCTATCTTAGTTGGGCTTCTCCAAAAGCAGAAATAGGGGGTTTATATTGTTTTCCATGGTGAATTTCTTCTAGTTAATGTGATGCAAAATGGATGGTCCTTGCAAGAGCAAATATCTAGTCAGTTGGCTATAGCGTATATCTATGTAAAAATATTTAGTAGTCACTGCCAAGTGACTTTGAGTGACTGGTTCTCTTAACCTGTTCCCTAAATGTCCCTTATGCAAACACTTCCACAATGAGGGGTTTAGCCCACTGAATCAACTACTTTTGGAGTATGTATTTACATTGGTCTGGCCCTAACCCCTCAGTGAAATAGGTGGTGTTAAACCAATTCAATTTGTCTTTGACATTAAGGACAACGAGTCACTCAGACTGCCTTCTCTTGTCCTACAGTATAAACACAAGTCATATCCCTTGGGCAAGCAATTAGGTAGAAGTGAGTGACTTAGGAATTTAGAAAAATTCTGTAATTCTATTCTAAGTAAATATAGATTAAAGAAAATCTAGATAAAGAAGTCTATGCCTGTCACTTCATAGTTGTAAATCTGAATATTCACATTCATGGTTTTAAATGTATTTGAGTTGTGATCTCAATTGCCAAGTGACTTTCTCTCAACCTATTTGCCTAATCTCTAGGTTAGGCTTCATATCCAACCTACAAGATGGGAGCAAAACATGGATGAGAAAGCACTTTAAATATAAAATTCATCTTTTAAAGATATACATGATTTTTAAGGAAGAATGGCAGTAAGATACCTTTTGAGTGAAGCAAAAATTTGCTGTTTGCTTCAATTGGACATTCTCATTGTGGTTGGGGGATATATCATGAGATTAGGCCCTATTAAATGCTGCAAGGAAGTTATTACAATAGCCTAAGAACATAAACTTTTGCATCAGGATCTGAAATTTGTGATTATTCAGTTAATTATAATGAAGATCTTGAAAATTAGTCTTGGCCTACCCAGATTCTAAAACTACATTTATGTGTTTGACTGTCTGACATTCTAATCTGAAACAGTAGTGGTAAAAGACTAACTTTGTCTTTTGGTCTACAGTTTGACCTATATTTGGGAACTATATATCAGATGTGTGCACAACAGTTCTTTAAATGTCCTAAGTAAAACAAATGGAAATAAATGGTGCAAAATGTGGCCTTGCAATAATCTGTTAATGCTTGACTAGAGTGAATTACAGATCCACCTTACTGATTGGCAATCTTTAAAGTAGTACTGATTAATTCCTTCCCCTATCACATGGCTGCTCCATATCCTGCTGTTGCCTTCATAGTACTTTCTACCTATTTGTCACCTCTTTAAGTCCTTGCCTTCACGCTATGTGCATTCTAATGTTTCCCGCTGTATCCTCAGTATCTAGTATAGTACGATCTTCCAAAGGAATAGAATCTATAGGATATTTGTAATTATAGAAGGGACTTACTTGACTGGCTTATGTTCAGAGACTAGATAGTTCCACAGTGGCCATCTATGAGCTGGAGAGAAGGGAAAACCACTAGCTTCTCAGTCCAAGATGATAGAAGCCTCAGAATAAGAGGGACAAACATTACAGCCCTGGTCTGAGGCTCAAGAAGGGTTGAGCAGGTATGAGCCTTCCTTCTGCTTTTTGTCCCATTCAGGGCCCAGACTCTTGGATGGTGCTATCCATGTTCAGAGTGGGTCTTTCCCACTTAATTCTTGAACCCATATGCTAGTTATTCTGGAGATACCTTTACAGACACACCCAGAATTGTGCTTTACCAATTTTCTTGGTGTGTCTCAATCCAGTTGAGTTGAAAAACCAAGATAAACGATCTCGAGTTTGCCACTTATCAACTTGACATCAAAACATAGCTTCTTAAAGCATAATCACCATGCAAAGATAAAACAAGTTTGATGTTCTACTTAACATGATACAACTATCCTGTGTAAAATTGAAATCCACTAATTCCTTCCCCAGAATAGGAGGCAAGGTTTTTTGAGTTGTGGTTACTCTTCTAACACCCTATAAGTTAAATACTGACATAAATTTAATAACATTTAAATTCTGATAATCTTGTTACATGATACAGAAATAAGTTTCACAAATGTATTAGCAAAATAGAAGAACCTTTTAGTCCTCATTTTTGTAATTGGTCATATGGTCATTGCTGGTATTTATAAGTACCTTCTTGAACTTCCTACTGTATTTGCCTTCAGGAGGTACTTCAGCAAGTCCTGGCTCTTTGCCTGGAGGGGTGTTGCAAACCTTTATTCCTGAAGGATGTGAGCCATTTGTAGCCCTGCATGGATTAGGTTGTGTCTCCTGTTGACTTTAACCACAGATCATGGTAATACGAAGAGATGCCCTAAGGGATCTCCTCCCTTAGACTTTGAACCACTACTTCATAATGGAGATGTTTTCCCTTGGTAGTCCTGATCAATCAGCCCCACCAACGCCATAGCTCCCTCTTAACCTTTTGACTAAAGACTTTCCCCTTGCCACTGTTCCTTGTGCCCTTAATTTTCAGTTCAATAAAATAAAATTACTGTTTTGTCTTGAGGTACAATTCTTTCCTCTAGAATTAAGATTCCTAGGCCAGCATAGCACAGGTTCATAGGAAGCATGAATTTTGCTGGTGAGTCACTAGGTGTAATGGTGAGTGGTACCATCACCATTTCCATCCCTTGAGTCTTGATTCTTGTACTGATTATAGGATACAGAAATATTCAATGCTGATTCAGAGCACATACAGCCTTCTGGAGAACCTTACCCCATACTTGCAAGGTATTTCTACTCACATTAAGCTGTGATGGTGACTTCAAAAGGTCATTCCACTGTTTTATTTAGCTGCTTAAGAATGGTGGACACATGGGAAGACTCAGTGAATTTGAGAATGAGCCCATGACCATTACTACTTTGACTGTGAATCGAGTTCTTTGGTCAGAAGCAATTCTGTGTGGAATATCATGATGGTGGCTGAGGCATTCTGAACATAAGTCCACAAGATAATTTTGGCAGAAGCATTATGTTAAAGGTAAATCCATATCCAGGATAAGGACAAAACACTACCCTTTCGGGGATAGAGTTGGTCCAGTGTAATCAACCCATTACCTGGTCACTGGCTGATTTTCATAGAAAATGGTACCATATAGGGTACCATGTTTGTCTCCACAGTTGGCATATTGGGCATGCAGCAATGACTGTAGCCAGGTCATCCTTGAGTGGAAATCTGTCTGATGTGCATAAACTCTCTGCCATCATAATTACTTTGTTCATTAGTCCGTTGGACAACAGTGGGTGGCTGGGAAAGAAGGCTGTCACAAAATGAGTTACCCTATCCACTTGATTAAAGTCACCTGCTGAGGTTGCCACCTAGCATTTACATGGACACAAATATCATGTCTTTGTCCCATGTAGAGGGACATATCCACATGTTCTTCCCCAAATGTCTTCGTCACCATTTTTCTAATCGTGTTCTTTTCAAGTCCCTGACAATCCAACCAGACCATTAGTCCATGAACCAGTACACAGTTGCAGGTCTGAACATTTCTTAACAGAACATATAACCATGTTCAATGTCCCAAGTTGTGCCTGCTGGGAAGATTTCAATATCCTTCAGGGATATCTAGAGGGTTATAAGGTTGCAGCTGTACGCTTTCAGGGGTGTCTGTATAATATGCAGAACCATCTGTAAACCAGGCCCTAGTCTTTTCATCTGTCCACTGATCCTACCATACTTCCCATGAGGACATACATGTAGGCTGATAAAGAGAAGGCTGTGTACCAGGTGTAGGGACCATGAGAATTGGGGCCACTTCACCATGTAACTTGTTCCTTTAGGACCTGCCTGGACCCCAAATCATAACACTTCCATTTGATGGATTGCTGCTGTGTAATCCAACTTTATAGCTTCGTGGCACAGGTAACACCTAGCTCATGATGGGCAGCTCCAGTCATGTGGTAACTTGATAGTTCTGGGACTACTACCAGGCCTGAATATGTGACCATGGACTATCTCAAAAGTGCAGGTTCCATTCTATTTAAAGCAGAATCAAGTACCATTTGGTCTGCTGAATCATATGGTCCAAATGGCAAAGCAACATGCCCAACAACTTGGACCTGTTGCAGCACCACTTCTTGTCAATATTGAGGCTTCCTACTTCTGGTTTGTGTTTGATAAAAGCAATTGACTCCATGATCAGGGTTAACTGTTCCTTTTCTATGACCTCAATCCATGGGTAAGATAATTTGTTGAGATTGCATACCTGAGGACGGAGCATTAGAGGCTCCAAGGTACTGATGGTAGTCAAACCTCTGAGGAGGACAAACATACCAATCTATTCCTATGAGTTGGTATTACTGCTTTTTCTAGAATAGGAGAGGTTCACTCATTATAGTGAACCTGCTACCAAGTGATAAGTTGGTCTCAACAAACAGCATTCAGCATTTCTGTTGACAGGCTGGACATTCAGAAGTAGCAGTAGTTAGTCTATAGGAAGCGGTAGTCTATGTTGTTGGGCACATCTGTAGTCTCAGTCTCAAACTATGGATACTGCTCGTTTGGCAATTGGATGATAAAATTGACAACTGGCAAAGACATTATTTCTCAGTGAGTCTTCTGCCGGTTACTTTGTGAAATATGTATGTTGTATACATGCACATATCTATTCATAGACTTGGTTGTCTTTGGCTTTCTAGTCTTCTACTTTGTTTACTGATCATATGTTTAGGCCATTGGCATCTGCTAAGAGATAACTATATATTCATATCTTGGACCTGATGTCATTCTATTTAAAGCAGAATACAGTAACTGGAGCTGTCAATTTCTCCAAAGTTGGGAGTCTGAGAGGTATATTTTCATTGCTGTCATAACTGTGGAGTATAATCAAAATCCTATAAAATACGTAATACTGTCTTGAGCTTGCATTTGGAGCATAGCTTGGTCTTCTGTTTCTCAAACAGTATTTTGTGATGGTGACAGATTTTAAACTCTTGAGTCCAAATTGATTCAGGAATCATGAATGGTGTCTGGACCCTTCTACTAAAGGGGTAAGGGAGATTATTTGGTAATGAGGACATTTTTCAAGTAGTACAATGCTTACTTACTAGCAAAAGTTAAAAGGATTCTTGCTGTGCAGGTTCCAGGTTCTGTTCAGTAAAGCCTAGAGCTGCTGGCAAAATCCATGTTCCAAAAGTACGGGCAATGAAGGCATGATGCATCCATTTTAGGATAAAGAGTGGTGCCAAAATAGATTCCTTGCTTAGATGGTATTCCCTGATTCAAAGTATTTTGGACAAAGTATGATATTTCCTCTGATTATTCTCGTCTTCAGGATGGAATTGAAATCTGCAGTGCCTGTAGACCTTTGATAAAAAACTATCTTGCAGGTCTAGGGAAGCTAGCTTGAAGGCCAATCTTAATTTCCTAGCAGGTACAATTTCAAAGGCTAAGATGACACTGAGTTGTATAGAAATACAGTTGGGTTTGTGGGATGTATGGTTTTCTTGTCAAGCTTCTTGTTTTGGTGTGCCAACCTGTATCCAGAGTAGGGAATCTGTCACAAGACTCCTAGAGAACAGGCAGAGCTATGATTGAGCAGTGGAGGGAGCCTGGTCCCATCAACTACTTCTGCTGAGCCATTTATACTATTCCAAGTTATAGAATGGCATATTGTCATTTCTATGGCCAAGCTCCACAGTTATTTACCTCCCAAATTGGTCAACTGTCATTTTGTGGATTAGAATGACAGTGACAGATCCTTAGCTATGGCAGAAAGTTGCTTGTTACTTGACACTTTTGTCTCAAAGAAGCATGGGGAAGTGAGATCTATCCATTTAGATCCACAAGGGGCCACTCTATTTATTGGCTGTCTCAAATCAAAGTGTGCCTTCCAAACACCCTCTTATGAACAACCATGTTATCCTAGCTGGTGGAATCGGTCTGGAATTCCACATGAAGGCAACTCTACTGAAAAGTCAGCACTTGTCTGTAGACTCCTTGATCAGTCCATTTGACCACATGGACATTTCAGTTGATCTTCCTCTGTGAGGGAAATGTGTTTATACTGTAGGATGATGATGTATCTGAGTCCATGGGGGCACTGCTGTTAACCCATCCTGTAGCTTCTGTCTGACCAGATGTGAGTGTCCTGCACATCTCTCCCTGTTTGACAGTAGGAGCCCATGTTAGGGCCAGCAGACAGCAGCAACCATAGCAGAGCTGGTTCCCTGTGGACCCTTGCCTTGGTTTAGAGCCTTAGCTGGGAGGCTGCTTAAAGGGCTTTTGGGCAGAAAGAACCAGCAATGATAGGTTTATGATCAGCCTAGTCAATACCAGAGCATACATCCCTATTCAGGGGCAGTTCTTGGGACAGGGACTAGGTTAAGCTAAAAGGAAAATGGATCTCAAGGCAGATGACCAAAGCAGAAACTGTTCAGCAGAGAACATGAGTGGGGAAACAGATGAGGAAAGGCTGAAGCAGAGTAATTACGAAGAGGCAAGAGCCAGCTTTTCTTGTCAGGGCTTCCACTTTGAGTGGATGGAGTATCACAGTAGAGGAGGATGGCAGTCTTCAGAAGTGTCTGTGGTAGAGCAACATTTTTTTTCTGGAAACACCACAGTGTTCTTTCTTATCCACAGGACAATGCATCATTAGAAGGAATAGTTACATACAACTTTTTATGGCTTAACCATTAGCTTGTTTTATTGCGTTCAACTTTTGTTCAAATTTATGATCCTTCCTAGGCCTTAGATTCACTCAATATTTCTTTGAGGAATAGCAGCAACAGTAAGTTAAACAATGTGAGCATGATATGTGTACCTCATGGGACGTAGCAGACAGGAGCTCATGCATATTCTCATCCCCCCAAAATCATACATGCATGGAATCTGACCCATTCCATTTCGGTCCTCCTTCCTCCCCCAATCCCCTTTCAATACACCGATCCTCCCCTTGCTCATCTTTTATCCATTCTTGATTGGTACTTTCCATGTACACATAAAGGTGAAATTCCTGGTGGTATGCTTTTACATGCACATAACATGATATTTAAAAACTCATTCTGCATTTCCTCCCCTTTTCTGTCCCTCTTTCCCTCTTGATCCCCTACTCCACTGATCTTCCCTATATCTTTGATACCCAACCCCCAGCTTCCTCCTTTCCCTTATTTTACTGTCTTCCACATATGAGAACATTCAATCCTTGAGTTCTTATTTCACTTAGTGTGATCTCCATTTCCTTCCATTTACCAGCAGATGCCACAATTTCATTCTTTATGCCTAAGTTAAGCTTCATTGTCCCTATATACCACATTTTCTTAATTCATTGATCTATTGACAGTAATGTAGGTTGATGACATAAAGTGAGTATTGTGAATCATACTGCTGTAAATATCAAGGCTGGATCACTGTAATACACTGGTTTTACTGTTGGACAAATACCAAATAGTGGGATGGCTGGGGTTAGAGGTTCCATTCCTATGGTGTTTTGTTTTTTTAAATAGCAATTTCCATATTGCTTTGTGGAGTGGTTGTAATAATTTGCAGTCCCACTAACAATGTTTGAGTATACCTATTCTCACACATCCTTGCCAGCATTTATTTGTATTCTCAATTGTCATTCTGACTGGACTGAGATTTGTAGTTTTGATTTGCATTTCCCTGATTGCTAGAGATGTTGAACATGTTTTCATATATTGACCATTTGTCTCTTGAGAAATATGCAGACTTTAATTTTTCTTAAATACTAAGGAGTGGTATAGCTGGGGTCATTAGATAGTTCCATTCCTAAACTTTTGGGGAAGCTCTATTTACCTTCACAGTGGCTGTACTAATTTACAATTTTTTCTCATGAATCCTCACTAGAATTATTTGTATTCTTTGGTTGCCATTTTAACTGGAGCAATATGAAATTTAAGTGTAGTTTTGATTTCCATTTTCCTGGTTACTAAATGTTGAACATCGTTTCATGTATTTCTTGGCCATTTATATTTCTTCTGAAAAAGCATCTATTTAGTGCACTTGTCCATTTGTTTTTGGTTTTTTGTTTTGTACTAGGGATGGATACCAGGGCATTCCCCCACATGCTGTATTGTTTTGCAAGTTTGAGGTCAGCCTGCACAACTGACGCCCACTTTCAATAGTCCTGCCTCACCCTCTCAGGTCACTGGGATTGTAGGCATGTGCTACATGAACCACCTTCAGCTGTTATCTATTTGTTTTTCTTTTTGTGTTTTGGAATCTTCTCCCATTTATGGGCTCTGCATGAGCTTTAAAAGCTTCTGCACAGCCAAGAAAACTATTTGACATCCCATGGTTTTATTTACTGGGTTTCTTATTGAAGTTGTTCCCTAAGCTTGTACAGAGGAGTATTGAGCCTATGTTTTCTTCTAGATGTTGCAGTTTCTGATCTGATTCTTGGGCCTTTGATCTCATTTGAGTTGAGGTTTGTGCAGGTTGACAAATAAGGATCTAGTTTTATTCTTCTACTTGTGGATATCCAATTTCCCTAGCACCATTTGTTTAAAAACCTGTCTTTCTCCTATGTATGTTTCTTGTACCTTTGTCAAGGATCAGCTAACTATATCTGTGTGAGTTCGTCTCTGTATCTATTCCATTGGTTTTTTTGTCTGTTTTTATGCCATTACCATGCTGTTTGTTTGTAGCTCTGCAGCATAATTTGAAGTTGGGTATTGTGATGCCTACAACATGTCTTATTGCTGAAGATTGCTTTGGTTATTGGTGGTCTTCCCTGTGATTTTTTTTTTTTTTCCCTAGTTCTGTGAACAAATTCATTGGTATCTTGATGGGAATTGCATTGAATCTGTGTATCACTTGGCAATATTGCCATGTTGCCAATACTAATTCTGCCTATCTGGTAACATGGGAGATCTTTGCCATTTCCTAGTGTCTTCAATTTCTTCAGTGTTACATAATTTTCATTGTAAAGGTATTTCACATTTTTTAGTTCTATTGCTAGGTATTTAATATTTTGGAACCCACTGTGAATGGAATTGTTTGCCTAAATTTTTTTCTGTAGATTCATTTTTGGTTTATATACAAACTATTTACTTTGGTATATTTTTTGTATCCTGCTACTTTGCATTTATTAGCTCTACAAGTCTTCTGGTAGTCTTGTGTGTGTGTGTGTGTGTGTGTGTGTGTGTGTGTGTGTGTGTTAAGAAACTCTCCCCCCCACACCCGGGGGGGGGGGGGAGAGAAAAAAAGTGGGATCATATCATTTGCAAATAGTGATAATTTTACTTCCTTTCCCATTTGTCTTGTTTCCTTCTATTGCTCTGGCTAAAGTTTCAAGAACTATATTGAACAGAAGTGAATGAACATCCTTGTCTTTCTGATTTTTAGAGGGAATGCTTTGTTTCCACTTATTTGATATGAGGACTTTGGGTTGGTCAAATACTGCCTTTGTGAAGTTTAGGTAAATTCCTTCTATAATTGCTTCAGTGTTTTACACACAAATGGATGCTGGATTTTTATTTTTCTACATCTGATATGACCACATGATTTTTTCCCCTATTTGTGATGAATTACATGTGTATGTAGAACCATCCTTGCATCCCTGGAATGAAACCAACTTGATTGGGATGTATAATTCTAATGTTTTTGAAGATGAACTGCTAATACTTTTCTATTTTTTGTGGTACTGGGGATTAAACCCAGGAGTGCTCTACCACTGGGCTACATCCCCAGTCCTTTTTAAATTGAGATGGGATCTTGTTGCTGGAGTCTGGCCTCAACCTTGTAAATCCTCATGCCTCACCCTCCAGAGTAGCTGGGATTATGGGTGTGAGCCACTGTGTTCCATGTTAATACTTTACTAAGGATTTTTGCATCGATGTTCATCCAGGGATATGGGTCTATAGTTTTCTCTCCTTGATGTGCTTCTATCTGGTTTTGATACTAGCTGAATTTGCTGGTGAACACACACCAGTTGATACTAGTGCATTTTCAGCTTGTATAATGACTTTCAGGTAGAAATTTTTTGCCAGTCATTTCAACAAATGTGCAGATGATTACTTGAAGGGAAAGCATATCTGTGGAACTTTTTCATAACATTTACTCAATTTTCAGCTCTTAGAGAAGCCAGAGAATTGAAGAAGGAACACTAGAGTGTTACACCAGTCAAGGCAGTTCTTAGAGATCTGTATGATTTTTACTTGCTTGGGATTATGGTCAATGTTACATGTGAAAGTTATGGGAGCCAGACTCTAAATGTAGCTGGAAAGATTGGGGTATTAGATACATTTTCCAGTTCCTAGCCTCATGGTGAGGCTGAGATGGGTACCGTTGATTTTTAAAACAATGACTCTTTGAAGATAATAAGAAAATGGTTTTTCTTGAGCCAAATATGAGTGGCAATGGTTAAGGAACAGATTCAAGTTACCCTGATTGATATATTCTACCTCATAAACTATTAAATGAGGGTTATTGTTCACACTGTTATCTTCCCTATGCAAGCTCATTAGAAGGCTGTCCATCAAGGACCCACTGGAAGTGTGCAGTAAGCAGTCCCAGAGAATGGGAGCCACACATTGCTATTCCTTTTCTGCACTGCTCTAAGGATTTGTAGCTATTAGTGTGTCCATTTAAAACTACCTTTTGAGATCTGGAGAGACTCAAATATGCCTACTCCCTTCTCTCAAAGCTAAAATACTTAAGATGGAGCCCTCTGGGAGGTAGCTGTAAAAAGTTGGGGCACTTGGTGTATGGCATAAAACTTGTTTGTGTTGGTAACAGAGGATACTGTGTTTTTAAAGCCGCCTCTGCACTGATTCTGGAGGATGAAGTCTAGGTGCTCACATACCCATTTAAAAACCTGCAACTTTTCTCTGGTCTAGAAAGACTTAGGTTTAGGCTCCTATGCTCCAAGAGTTAGGAGGTTTAGGATGCAATCCCTCTGGTAGAAGCTATAAAATTTGGGGTACATGGACAAACTCCTTCCAGGAGTTTAGATCTGAAGTTAACAGCTTGGTGCATATGGGGAGAATGGGAATTATCAACCTGCTTCTTGGGCTATTGAACGGATAGTTCTTGTCCTTCCCTTTAATGTCCTAATACAAGTTAGAAGGCTGGCCAGCCAAACAGCCTTGGTGGAATGTAATCATAACCCCTTTCTGGGAAAAACCAGGAACTGCATTTTATACGTTATTCCCTGTACTACTCCTAGGGAATAAAGTCCCTGAAAGTGCTTATATGCCCATAAAAGACACTTAATCTCTACGAGCTAGAGACATGTATGCCAGCTCCCTCTACTCCCAGAGCTGGAAGGTGATAATGTAGTCCACTGGGTGTTCATTGTGTGGTGAAACTCCTCCAGGCTTGCAGTGTCTAAATGCTTAGCTGGTAACTCCTTGGTGCAAGGTGGTTAGAAGCCATCTGTCAAATAGCTGCTGGAAGACTCATAAACCCTTTCCTGGGAAAATGGGGCTGTACTTTTTAAGTTCCTTCTCTGCATTGCTCCCTGGGAAAGAAGCCCCTGGGAGTACTTGAGTACCCACCGAAACCTCTGCCTTTTTTCCCTCTGAGATCTGGACTCAAGTAAGTCTAATCCCTTTCATTCCCAGAGTTGGTGACTTGAGACCCAAATCACAGGGAACCTTAGAATTAGAGCACTATGAGGTACAAACCTTCTCCACAGGGAGAAACCTGGTGTTGGAGGTGCCTTTCCTGAAAGAAATCGAAGGTGTGCCTTGTGTCTTGGTGTTGGAGAAGTTCGTTTTATTGAACAATCACCAGGGTTATATAGGGTGCGCTAGGGGATTTCCGCGAGGTGTGGGTTGTTGGTAAGTGGCGGGGCAGCAAGCTATTGGTTGCCTACTTAACCTCCATGGTGTAGCTCGGTCATTGGTCTAAGGTTCTCGCCATTAGCAGTGTGGAGGAGGGGAACAACCCGGAAGAGAAGTTCTGTTGGCGCCATCTTGAGTAAAAACATGGCGGGGCAGAAGGAAAATCCCTATATTTCCTAATTTTATCTTGCAGTTCTGGGGACAGGGTCAGTGCCTGAGTGTGCCTCAGCTTCTTCTACCTGTTCATTTGATGCTTTCTCAGATGCCTGGTGGTTGGGAGTCTCTTAACTGGCATGAATTCCTCTGTAGGAATTGGTCCGTGAATAAATGTCCATAGTTGAAGAGTAAAGAACTTCCTGTTCCATGTTACTGAGGATTGTTTTAAGTTGATATATGACCTTTTGATACTTTTGAAGAATCAATTTGTTGGTATTAACATATATATATTTTTAAGTCTGCTGATATTCTGATTGGGATTTTTAGAATCCGATCAGTTTGGGGAGGAACTGGATAACTTCACACTGTTTTCTGACCTGTGAATAAGGTAAAATGTTCCATTCATTTAGGTCTTTAATTTTGGCAATGTCTTTAAGTTTTCAGCATAGAATCTTAATTGATTTATTCCAAAATATTTCACTTTTTGGATGTTACTGCATCAATTTCTGCCTACCTATTACTAAAATATAGACTAATTCATTTTAGGAATAGATAATATACTTGTATGACCTTGTATTCAGTGGATGTACTTAAGGATTCTAATATCTTTCTGTAGACTTCTAAGTGTCTATATATATGTCTATATAGATACTACCTACTAATAGACAATTTTACTTTACAAACTCAAGGCCTTCCAGTATAACACTTACTGGATTTGATTTTTGCTTATGTTTTTCTGTTGAGCATGAGAGAGATACTAACCTGTATCTGTAGTTTTTTTTTTTGTGGTACCTCTTTCTGGTTGTGGTATCAGAACAATGGTCTCACAGAATGAATTGTGAGGCATTCCATTTTCTGGAAGACTTTACATGTAATTGGTGTTTCATAAGTATTTGGTAGAAATCCTCAGTGATGCCATGTGAGCTGCAAGCTTCTTTGGAGTTTTAGTCGCATTGAATTTCAATAAGTCAAGGACAATTCAGGTTATTCTTTTCAAATGAATTTTGCTAGTTTTGTGCTTTTGAAGAAAATTGTTTCATACAAGTTGTGCAACTTATTGGCACTAAATATCCCATATTTCCTTACTTTCATTCTGCAGAATCTGCCCTTTCTTGTATTCCTGAAATAGCAATTTGTGTTCCCCTTTTCCTCCTCAAGCTGACCAGAAGAGCCATCTGTGATTAGGGGGGGTGTGGGCTTTGACACAGGTGAAACTGAGAGATGATGTATGCTACTGCCAACCTTTTGGAATTCAGTTTAACTCGCTGCCTTCCTCTTTGGATCCAAGAAAAATTGGGATTTTGTAGATTATTGGGTGTTTTATCTTACGGCTTCTATTCCCTAATTTAGGGTATACCACATTTTAAAACTTTGTTACCCTCTTATGTCAATGAAACTTGCTTTTGTTTGAAGATTAGAGTTTTAAACAAATACGAAGGAGTGGTGTGGGGAAACGCACCACAATCCAATCATCATTTATTGTTGGGAAAGCTCTGTATAATTGCTGAATTCCATGGAATTAAAGTGAGAAAATTTGGCTGCTTAGTAAATTCCACCAACCTCCCCAGGAAATTTAAAGGGACAGGAACTTGCTGATGAGTCCATTCCTTGGTGCTGGGAAGGTGATAGTTTCTGGTGTCCCGATCTTGATTTTTGTCCTCCTGTTTCTGAGATAGGATTTCCAGATAGTCTGGTCTATGCTTACAGTGTGGCTCTTCTCTTTATTTTCTCTGGCATATTCCAAAGGTGGACTTTTTTCTCTGGATCCTCACCCATGCTCTATCCACACATGATGTATCCAATACTAAAGAATGTTTGAGGGACATGATATCATAATTACTCCTGCATGTCAACAACCTGAGGCTCGTGAGGAAATGTCATATGTATGATACTCAGAAAGAAGGGTGCATGTTATTGACTTGAGACTGAATCCCAGGAAGCATGACAGTTTTATCAAAGATCCTAGCTAAGGAGCTCCTCCTAGCCCATGGCTCACACACCTGTGTAGGCTAGATGCAGCCTCCTTTTCCATTAGATTTGTTTTAATTTGGTCTGTCTTCCTAGCTGCCTGTCTATGAAACCATATCTAGAATTTCAAAGTATGGAGGCTTCCAAGTCTGGGGAATATGGAGCTGGATGACTATATAGGAGGAAGGGGGTAAGGGGTACTGATTTGGGAGGGAGGGATCATGCCGTTTTGAGCTGTACTCTTACTGACCAGTTGGATTCCTTGTATTTTCTGAACAGAAACATAATTGATCGTGATTCTTTAGAGTTTCCCCATTTCTTTCTAGTATTTCCTTCTGTTTGTTTGCTTAAGACCTCAATGCTAAAACATCAGAAACCCTAAGGTTGCAAATTTTAACATGAAGTGTTCTAGTTATTTCTTCACCTACATGATTATATGTCAGCAAGATGGACTGGAAACAACTTTTGGGAGAAGGAATCCATAATGAGCCCTGAGAGGCAATCTGCTCTAGACCTCAAGCATTCCTCCACATATTGTTAGGTATACCAAAAACACAAGGTTCTTACCATTCTTTACCTGGGCCAACTCTCAGGTTCATGTTTTCAGTAAGTGAGAGATGAGGTAACATTTCCTTGAAAGGGAAGAATAAACTTGTTTCCCATATGTTAAAAAATGCATTGAGGCCAGGAAATACTAAACTTAGGGGACCCATCAAACACACTGCATGTGTAGCATCTACCTGGGCCTTTTCACATCTTTCCCAATGTACTTAAAAAGATGTGAAGTACTGGCACCAATATAATTGCTGTGCCATGAGTAACAAAATCCTTTGTCTCTGATCCAGGAGTCTTAACTCCTGCCAGCATCCCTGAAACTGTAAGAGGTTATTCTACTGGCTTGGCAAGTAGAATGGAATCCCACTTGCTGACACAAACATGCCTGAACTTGGTGAAGCAGTGGTGTTCAACATAAGTGATGTATATCTGACATGGGAAAGTGAAAAATGTAGAATAAAGTGAAACCCTAATTTTTGGAAAAGCGTTGCTCACTGAAGAGATTTGAGCAGCACAAAAGTGAATTTTGGAACTTATAACCACTGTGCTGTGCTTTGGAAGGGAATTCTAGGGATGTTTCTTGGCTGAGTTACGTTGTGGTAACTTAGGGAACCATCAGGACACATTTGCCTTCAACCCTAGGTTTATGGTGACATCAGAAATATCTTGAATCAGAAGTCTTTACTAAAATTCCTTAAATTTTAGACATTGGCTCCCAACTTTGAACTTTTGAACTTTGGGGAACTGGAAAAGTTCACAAGCCATGTTTTTGATGTTTCAGAATGGCAACCTTGTGTTCATTCCTCTGTGTGGCTTTTTCCACACATAAATTTAAACCTCAAGTTGCTTTGTTACCTAAATATTTGAGAACACTGATTCTCTTGATCGGAAGTTGATTGGCATTAAAATAGAAAATGGACTTTTTACTGTTTAAATGTTGATGGCTGACATATAAAATTGTGGCATCTAAAAGGATGGTGAATGCAGCAAGGAATCCCTGAACTGTGGGAACTTTCTGCCTTGCAGTTGGTCTGACAGTGTGTGTCCCACTGAAGACTGATTTCACTTAATGAAGTGATTGTATCGTGGGGGAGAGAAGGGGAGACTAGTTAGTCTGTGCCTTGCAATACACAGCCAAAAGCAAGACTTATGAAAGTCACAGGTTACTCTTAAGACCCAAATCACTGATTACTTAGCTACACTGTCACATAACCTCAAATTATGGACTTAATGCGTGACTAAGGGGAATAGCCAGGAGGACTATAAATATAAATCAAGGGGTCTATCATGACTTGATGGCTTCGATTGTCTGCTTTTTTTTTTTTTTTTTTCTGACAGGACCCAGAGGGTAAACATGTCTGGCTTGGCAGGCCATACTGTCTTTGGCTGTACTATTATAGGGTGAAAGCAGTCAGACAGTACATAAGATGTGTGTGGCTGTGTTCCAGTAAAACTTAGGAGGTAGGTCAGATTTGTTCCATGGACTTTCATTTGCCAATCTCTTTTCGATCTTCCAGCACCTTCAATGTTAAGTGCCTCCTGCTCTACGTATTTCTCAATTTAAATTAAAAAAAAAAAAAACCAGCTGATCCAGCTTACCTGTTTGCACTGGGATGTACCAGTTTACTGGCTGTTCTCTACATCACCCTAGATCTAATTTCAGACAAGATTTAATGCAGCACCTCTAGGTAATTCAAGCAATAATGTAAGGAATTGGGTTTTTACAAAGTTACATGGTGGATTCTCTAATCTCCCAATAAATCTGGCTTATCCAATTCCAAATTTTTGTGGACTACATTTGAAGATTCTACCTACAAAAAGTAAGGTAGAAATCGAAAAATGCCTTGGAATTGTTTTTCGTTATGCTTAGAAATGTCCCAAAGGGCATTGAGATTTTTTTACCACATATCTTGGGTAAGACTCCAGGTTCCCCTTTAAGGAATGACTTGTCCCACCTATGGAAAGTGACATTAGTATATAGCCTCTGAGGGTCTGCTTTTTTTTTCTCAGCTGAAGAGACACTCCACCCAAGAACATGCTGTTCTACATCTAATAACTGATTTCTTTGAAAGTATAAAGGCCCAGGCATTTCGGCCCACTGTGGGACAATTCTAATGGGTTCTAATTTTCTAGAACACTCTGTAGAACTGGCTAAGGTTTTGTCAGGTCTGTTACAACTGACTGCTCCCTCTGACCAGTTCTAGTACGTAGGCTTCACTTTTATTAGTGTTCATTCCTAATAAAATTCCCTTCATGTCAAATTCTTTTTCAACATCTGCTTCTGCAGAACCCAACCTGAGACAACGAGTTCTAAGCAGATGATAGCATGTTGCTTAACTTGGTTTGGATGCTGACCCTGAGGACCTTATCTCAGTGGTTAAACAGTCTCCCTGATGGTAAATCAGGGTGGCACACTGGTAGAGTTGTTAGCTTGTGTAACATGTTTGAAAAGTATAAAACATAGTCCTTATTCCTAATAAAGGGTAAGTACCATTGTCATTTAAAACCTAGTGCATCATCGTAACCCTGTTTAGAATGAGATTCCATTGTTAATCTGGCCCCAATGAATTCCTAAAGTTCAGATTAGGGATCGATGTATCCATTGTCCAGCCTAGTGGTCATTTCCCAAGTCCGAGAATATTGGAATTGACATACTTGGCATTTTGGGCAAGCCAGATTTAGTTCGTTCTTTCCCATTAGGCTAGCACTTAAGTGGGCCAAGAAGTTGTTGAAATTGTTCCATCAATGGACTTGGTAAAACGTGTCACTCTTAAGAATCCCAGTGACACAAGGTTGGTTATCTATTATCTTCTATTTAATTCACTAGCTTGGACCCTGCTGTATTATGGTGAATTCTGAGGATGAGAAGAGATCACTATGACTCGGCCAGGTACTTGTCTCAGTTGTACTGGGACCTTATGGAAAGTTACATATGCATTATAGGAGAGACTTGACATGGTATGATGTCAGGAAATGGAGAAAAGTAACAGTTTACTGAACTAATCAGAACTATGGAGTAAAAACTAGAAAGCTGATTTCTAATGGTATGTCTGTTTTCTTGCCCAACCTCTTAGCAATGACTCTAAACCTTCACCTGCCATCTTCTCCCCTATTACACTTCTGTATAAATTGACCTTAAACAGTCTTCTTATCTAATCTCAGGATATCTTGTATTCCAGAGCATATTATCCTGCTTTCTCAGTCACTACCTGTCACCCATCACTTGCCTGCACTGGTGATACCATTTCCTTAGGTTTTCAAGCAGTCCCTCCCTGCTCCTGCTGGCTCACTCTTGGTCCATAAATAAGTCTATTGTTAGCCTCCAGAACTGTGAGATAAGTTACCTACTCTGTGGTATTGTTAGAGAAACACAAATGGGCTAAGTCCAAGTCCAAAAGACTGACTAGTGAGGGTTGAGGCTGTTTCCCAGACACCTTATTGCTGCAACTACCAGAAGAGGAATGCTGATGCCATGAGGCAGAAAGGCAAAACTGAACCCAGGATGAAACCTATTTTGTAAAGGTCTTAATCCCATTCATGAGGAAGAGCTCGAATTTCTCTGTGGGCCCATCTCTTAACACTATTAAATTGGATGTTAAGATTGACCACATAAATTTGGAGGGGAAATGTTTAAGCAATAGCATACTGCTTATCGCTCAAATTCCTGCCCCTCTCCCCTACAAAATATTTATTTCATTCTGGTAACCCCTGAAGCCTTAACTTTAGACTTTTGAGTTGATACTGGAATGAGTTCAGAATTGTCTCCAGATAAAATCTAAATTGCATATGGGGGAGACTCAAAGGTATGTTTCATCCTCAAATTGCTCTCTAGCTGCAAGCCTATGAAATCAAATACTGTTTCCAAAACATAATGGTGTAACAGGTGTAGAATTGACTTTCCTATTCCAAAAGGGATTAATAGGAAAGAAAGTAGTAACAGGTCCCAAGTCTAAAATCCAAAAGCAGAAATGATCTGAGAATGATCTGATTGACTCTGCATTCTAGACACACAGGGACAGGGATTAGATCCCCAAAGTTCAAGCAGACCTGCCAAGTGGCTTAGCTGGGCACAGACCACACAGCAGCTATGCCAGGCTGGAATTGCACACTGATAGATCTATAGCTTTAGGCTCTCGATGTTGTCCCTACTCCTATGGTTCCATTAAACATTACCTACTCGGGACTTGATGCAGAAACCTTCACCTCCAAGGTTTTCTCAGGTAGAAATCTAGAAATCTAGGTGGAAGTAGTCATAACATCAGAGCTCTGGCAGTGTGCATACCTGAAGTTGGCACTACATGGATGGCACTACTTGGCACCACCAAGACTCAAGATTTGAGTCTGGGCCCACTTGATCCACAGCTTGGATGGTGAAGGAACACTGTGCCAGAATGTGGGGATCAGACATGAGGATGCATGGGTTCCCTCCCTCAATGATTCTGCCATCAAGGCTCTGGCATACTGTTCCTGTGTTGGGTGTTGTAGCATCAATAATGCTTTTGGAATTGTTCTCCCATTGTCATGAATAGCCTCTGGCTTCTAACTGCACTGAACTCAGGAGAAAAGGCCAAGGGTATGGCCAACTGACTCATAACCATGCTTTCCTGTTTACATATCCAGGATGAAAGTTGTTCTCATCTTGAGATTCTTTTATTATGAATTCCATTTTTAAATTGTTTCTTTTTTTGCATTTTACACTAAGCAGTTAGGAGAAATTAGAGAAAGGGCAATGGTCAGAGCTGCATGAGATCAAAGATGATCCTCTAAGATGAGATGGGGCTGCTATGGTTTGAATGTGTCCCCTCCCCAGTGTGTGATGGGACTGGCTAGATTGTCAGAACTGTCTTTGAGAAAATTAGGACAGAAAAGGATGAACTTGGGGCTTCAAATTCTTGGCTTGTGCTCTGTATAAATAACTTCAAGTTTTCCTCCGGAACAGAAAAGTTTTTCATCTACTGTAATTGCAAGGCCATGATTTCTGAAAACCCAGAGTTTCATCCTGTGAATGAATTTCAATATGATTTTAACTCCTAACCTGATACAGTATCTTCTGTTAAAGTGAAGGCATTGACTGGAAAGGAATGGGATCTGAAACATCTGACTGGGGACATTTGGGCAGATCTCAATGAAGCTGGGGACAGAAAACCCCTATGTTCTGAGTTCTTTGCCAATGAAAGCAGCCCTTCCAGCCCTGCATGAGATTAACCTGCCTTTGCCTGGGATAGATACCTTGCAAAGGCAAGACCTTGAGGACCTAGCCCTGCCGCCTCTTTTCTAGACCTAGATTCATCTTTAGAAGTCCTGGGAACTGAAGTACAAATTGTGACCCATGAAGAAGTACACAAGACACCACAATAACTAAATGATTTTCCCATATTTCTATCGAAAATATGGGAAGTATATAAGAATGGATCTGAATAGATAGGATTATAATGTAATGGGAACGGAGGCTGCTTCTGCTGAAAGTGATGCTTCATTTGAGCTTGCAGATGTCCACTGGATAACTAAAAGGATAAGAGCTTGGCATGTCTGCCTTTCTATTATATCGGTCTCCTTTGGCTACCTTAAACTTTGGGTTTAAATTCCCATACAGCTCTTCACATAGACATTGTAAACTCGTGGGTGATTCAGCACCAATGTAAGCTCGCCCGCAGGTAGCCAAACTGCAGTCAGACAAAAGTAGCTGAACCAAACTTCATTAATGTTTGTGCTCTTGGGCGAAATTCCCAGCCCTCCTGGGTGAAAGTTGGGGTGGAAAGTCGGAGAAAATTGCAAGTGGCTGTGGCTGTCCAGGGTTTTTACAGGGCCAGAATAGGCTAGGGGTTCTGCCCAGGAGTAGGTGGACCTGGTGGAAGTAAGGGTCAGCAGGTCTTATTTATTTATATCTAATTGGTTGCTTTGGCGTGCTTGCAGTAGGTTGCCAGGTGTCCTTGCTTCCTCCCCCTACAGCCACTTAAATCTGACCTGACAGACATGTTAATCATTTAGGGAGTACTTGTCTAAAACTGGTAATCCTTCTTCATAGCTGACAACATAATCAACACATCGTCAGCTGCCAGCTTCTGTTCAGATTACCACACAGTGCCTAGAATTTTTCAGTCATTACCCTAAACCTGAAGGAGGACCCACTGTCCTAATTCCATCTCACATTTGACATGTTCTGAGTTACTCTCTCCTTCAGTTACCTTGGATTCCAGAAACAGCAAGTCATCACAATGTTGATTGATCAGAGTCAGAACTACTGTCCCCTCCCCCACAGACAGCAGCATTTTTTACTGACAAGGCTCTGCATGACCAATCCTGTGATAAGTGATAAAGCAAACCATAGTTTTACCAAGATGATTCAACTATGTATGCTTCTTATACCCTCCCCACTTTTGTTCCTCTAAATCCTGGAATATGAATATATATAGTTTTAGTTGTAGATGGGCACAATACCTTTAATGTGGTGCTGAGGATTGACCCAGTGCCTCACACGTGCTAGGCAAGCGTTCTGCTGAACCACAACCCCAGTCCAATCCTGGAACTACTAATCTAAAGAGATGTGGGCATGCTAGTCCCCTGTTCTTCCCAGAATGGCCATACTGAGTGAATTCCTTTGCACCCTTACTATGACTTTTTCTATTTTTTTTTTCTATTTTTCTATTTTTTTTTTTTTTTTAGAATAGTGACAGACTGGACCTGGTCTTTTGAGGATCCCCAGTGGGACTTCTGACTTAGGACTCTGGTAGCAATGGGAAAGAACATATTGTTGGATTAGGCTGAATTGATTGATCTGGCCCCATTAACTATAGATTCTGGGTTCATGTTTTATCTTGATCATTATCTGAATCATGAACCCAAAGGCAGTGTAAGAAAAAGATCATCCCTACCCTTTCCCCTTAGTTCTTAGGTGGACTCCTGTGGATTGACAAATTGACACAAGACAGATTAAAAAGCATACAAGTTTAATTTTGCTTGTATGTGGGAACTCTCACAAGAGTGAAGGGAAAAAATGGCCAAAGCAAGATTTTTGAGACAATGAGAAACTTGAAGAAATGAGTCTGTGGGGTTCTGGTCTAAGGGTCATAAATTTTGAGTCACTGGGAACTGTACTGGGGTGAGGATAGTACAGAGCTAGTGAAAGGTAAGGGCTACTTTAATGAACTTCTTTAGGTCCACTGCAGTCCCAGTCTCTGGTGTTACAGCTATTTTCTGGCCCTGGTGCAGGAGAGGCATCCCCTCTGAAAGGAATTTTTATGGACCTTGAAAGATACAGGGATTGATTGTCCCCACATTCTTATTCAACTTGTATATTTGGTTTGTACAGAAAACAAATCTTTAAGTTTATGATCACCTGGCCTGTCATTCTCAGATGATGACTCCAATTGCAGTTACTGTTGCAAGCATGATTTGAGAAAATTATCACATCCTATGGTACCTGGTGTGCAGTTGATTTGGCAAATACATTGTACTCTACACCTGTTACTAAAAATCATATGAAGCAATTTGCTTTCAGTTGGCATGGCTAGCAAAGCATCTTCACTTGAAGATATTAATTCTAGCCCTATGCCACATTTTAGTCCATGAGGATCTTGATCACATTTCCCTTCTATAAGACATTACACTGGTTAATTATATTAATGATATGCTGATTGTGCCTGGTGATCAGGAAGTAGTGATTACTCTAGACTGATTGGTAAGAGATTTGCCTATCTGAGTGGAAAATAAATGCCACAAAAATTCAAAGGACTACAATGAAAATCTCTAAAGATCCAATGGCATGGGACATGGGGATGAAAGTAAAAAGTAAAAGAGTAAAAGTAAAAAGCTGGTTACAAATTGCTCCTTCTATCACAAAATAGAGAGGCATAGTGTTGCTGGGTCTTTTCAGATTTTGGCAACACATTGTTCTTTGGGTGTGCTACTTCAGCCCATTCACCAAGTGTCTGAAAAAGCTACCAGTTTGGGGGGTGGGCTCAAGGGAAAAAGCTCAGTGACTGTCCAGGTTGCTGTACAAGCTGCTCTGCCATTGACCATTTGATTGGACCCAGCGTCGGGTAGATCCTTTGGCAGGATCCATAGGTGAATCCTGGCACAGCCTCTTAGGATTCCAGAGCAAGCCCCAACTCTATGTGAAGAATTTACCTCATTTTGAGAAACAATTGTTGGCTTGCTATGGGCACGCATAGAGACAGAACACTTAATGATGTGCCACCAGGTTAAGACCTGAGATGCCCATCCTGAACTGAGTGTTACCTGGTTCACTTAGTCATGAAGTCGAGGGTACAAAAGCACTCTATGCCTTCCAATGTCTACTCAAGTCCAAACACCTGCCACTTCATGATAAATAATTCCCATGAGGAATTGGTATAAACATCCAGGGTCCCATTCATACCATGTTACACCCTTTCTCCCAGTGTACATCCATGGGCTCATGGGCATTTCCTATGATTAGCTGGCTGAGGGAGAAAGCTGATTAACATTTATATATTTTTAGTTCCTGCATATCATAACTGTAGCACTATAACCCCTTTCTGAGATGTTCTCAAAGGACAGTGGTGAAAGGCAATCCACCTCCCAGTTGGCAGAACCATGAACAATGAAACTGGTTGTTCATTTTGCCTTAAAGAGAAAATAGAGGTGAGAGTCCACACCAGCTTGTAAATGGTGGCCAATGGTTTGGCTGGGTGGTCATGAATGTAGAAACTCACACTATGTGTGCCTCTACTCACTATCACCCCTATTGATTGCTAAGTTCCTCATCCCCACAAACAATGGTCCCCAGACCTCTAGCCTGCAGAGCCTAAGAGTAATAGTAAGGAATCTGTTGACTGCTACCCTTCGATTTCGAATCAAGCTGAGTTAGCAGGAAAAGGCACTTGCTATACTGACTCCAGTGATTACATGACTACAAAGAAATTGGACTAGGGGTAAAAAAAATTATATGCCTGGAATCTTCCCCATAGAGGGTCTCCTCATACTACCACATCTTTTGATGGAAGTCTATGGAATATGAGTAGATTTGGCTAATGGCCCAGAACATTTAGGAATCATGGTCTTGGTCATCCTGAAAAGCAAAGAACCCTGACAGCTGAAGTGCTTACTAAGGGAAAATGGAATGGGTGCTAGAAGGTAGTTATACCAGCTGTGACCACGTGACCACTTGTAGAAGCAGACTGATGAATGTTTACATATAAAATTAACCAGATGTTTTTATTATCTTAAGATGTAAGAAATACTGTCATCTAAAGATGACCATTAATGTATAAGTTACAGGATATCAGACTAAATTGTCCAAGGATCTTGCATGCTCCTTTGGGGAACTTGTTTTCAGTTGTACACAGGATAGTTGTATCATGTTAAACAGAAGTATGATTGGAAGCAGAAGTATTTATTTGAAGACTAATGTGACCAATGGGATCAAAACACTTAAAGGGCAGACTGTAATGGTCTTTTGATGTGTCAACTTAACTAGGCTACAGTCCTGTTACTCAAATGCTAATCTCGGTGTTGCTTTGAAAATATTTGACTGAAAATGTGATTTAAAGTCCATACTTGATAATCTTCAGGGGGATAATCTAGGAATTCTGATGAACCTGATTCAAGGAGTTGAAAGGACTGAGGAAAAGAACTGAGGTTTCCCAGATGTTCCATGGCAGCAGTTTCAGCTGTGCCTAAGAGCACCAGCCTGCTTTTCCTAGACACTACACTGTGAATTTTGGATCTGTTTCCAGTCCCCACAAATGCTTTAGACAATTCCTTGTGATCGGTCTCAACATGTTTGTGTTTTGGGGGGAATTGAACCTAGAGCCTTGTACATACTGGACAAGTGTTCTACCACTAAGCTACATCCCAACCCTACTATATTTTAATATGTATCTCCAAATGGGTGTTTCTCTGGTTTTTCCCTGACATATACTTTGGAATATCTGATACCACTTCGAAAGTTTAAAAAAAAAAAAAAAATCCTAACAGCAGCAGTCCCAGTCACACAGGGTGACAGAATGACTATTATCCTGTGGGATAGCTGGCACTGAAAACTGTCCCATGATCTATCCTTTTCTGCCATCTTGTGATATTCACAAATACACAGTGATGACTACTTGAGTACTCCTTAAGGTTTTTGGACATTTTTCCTGAGCTCATTATCTCAGGCCGGGGGGGAATGTCATTACGACAAGAGTGCAGCTAGGTAAACTGCATTTCTCTATTTCTAGTACTTGGAATTGTACTTAGTTCTGAAACATGCAACATGCTGCCTTCTTAACTGAAAATAATACATGATGATGTCAACCTTGGTGGCAGCATCCAGAATGTTTATTTCCTTATACTAAAAGTTTAGACTTACAAAAGCAATGTTTTCTGTAGAAAAGCCTTACATACTTCTCCAAGCTTCAAAATCCCTCCCTTTTCACCATTAACTCTGTAGGAATTCACTGTCAAAGATTACCTAAAAAATGCTCTACAAGCATGAGCAAATATGACTATATGCGATTGTAGAAGCACAAGAATTATTTATAAAAATTTGATCATAAATTATGTTTTTATATATTTTTCCTCTCTGCTTGATATCTTATTTCCAGTAAAAATTGGTTCATAGCCAGGTATGGTGGTGAAAGCCTGTAATCCCAGTACTTGGGAGGCTGAGGCAAGAGGATGGTGAGTTAAAAGCCAGCCTCAGCAAAAAGTGAGGTGCTAAGCAACTCAGACCCTGTCCCTAAATAAAATACAAACTAGAGCTGGGGATGTGGCTCAGTGACCGACTATTCCTGGTAAACTGCCCCTGCTGCCCCCCCAAAATCTATTCATTCCCTACTGTATACACAGTAATCTATGCTTCTTCAGTTTCTTGGCAACTAAAACTGAAATGAGTCTGTAAGTATATCTTTGCCCTAGCTCTAATAGTCTGTCCTATAGAAATAGCATGGAGAAGCAACACTTTTTTTTTTTTTTTTAAATACACTAAATAACATGCCCAGGAGAAGAGGTAATGAATCCATCCTGGACTATCCTTTCAGATTTTCTTGTTTCCCTATCAATACCCTTAAGTTTGAAATAGTTCTTAAAAAAAGAAAAAAAAAAAAGGGGTGACCATGGATGTATGCTCCATGAGTCTCCCTTCTACAATAAACACTGTATTGAGCTGTTAGTTGTACAAATGGTGGAAAGCCACATTTTGGCTTGAAAGCTGAAATGGATCTGGAAGGGCCAAGATCATAGTACTTTTCTCTGCCCATATGCACAGCTCTATTTCAGTCTTCCATGCTCAGTTGTTGGCTAGAAATTGACCAAAATACTAACAACAATTTTTAATCTGACTGAGGTTTTCACATCTTGGAAGTTGTGCACAATTCGGCACTACCCTTCAGATCTGCAATGCTATCTGAAGGCTCTTCCTACTGTGATACGCCTAATACTGTGGCTCCACACCAAATATCTTTGTATTAATCCTATGACCCTGTGAATATACCTTGAATTAAAAAAAAAAAAAAAACTGGCAGATGTGATTACAGAAGTTGAGATGGAGACATGACATCAGGTCATCCAAATAACCTACCATGAGGGCCTTAGGGAGCAGGAGGATCAGTCAGAATAAGAGGAAACAGGTCAGTGATGTGAGGCCATAAACCAAATAGGGGCAGCTATTATAGGCTGGAAAAAGTAAGGAAACAGATTTTCTGCTGGAAACTCCAGAAGAAATGCAGCCTGCCAAAACCCCAATTTCAGCCCAGTGAAACCCAGTTTTGATTTCTCCAGAATGGCAAGAAAAGAGTGTTTTATGTTTAATGGGTAGTGATTTCTTATAGCAGTAAGATTAAGATGCCTCCTCAACCTTCTGTCTAACCTTCCTCCACGAAACCTCACTCTAAACTCCATTGCCACCTCTTTCTGACAGTCTAACCTATAAAAAGGTCTTGATGTTTGACCAACACTTTGCTTCAACCAAATTCATTGGAGCCTGGGCAATGCTGATCATGACCTGGGTTAAAGGACACTAAACTGGTAAAAGGAAAATCTTGGGAGGAGAGTGTAGGATCAAATGACAATCAGCTCTGAGGCATCTTGTTTTTCAGAATCAACATACCCAGCAACTTCTAAGGCAGAGAAGTCAACTGAGAACAATATTCTCCCACCAGAGGCCTCTGTGTCTGGTGTTTTGAAATGCAGTTCCTCGACAGTGCTGATTGTAACAATCCTTGTTTTGGTGCACTAGTTAGGTTAAGAGGCACATCTCGAGCACTTCTATCGAGAAAGGGACCCATGCAAATAGAAGACAAACAAATGGTTGAACATTGAAAATGGATGTGATGTACCATGTACATATTCAGTCTTCATAACAACCAAATGAAGTGGATGCTATCTTCCCATTTAGATGTAGATGGTAGATTAGCACCCCACAGGGAAGCATCTTAAATACTGATCAACCCTCCTTGGTACCTTTTTAACCTACCTATACTTGAGAAGGAGTATAAAAGATGGGCCAGATTGCCAATGTTTAAAGTATCATGAGAGGGAGAAGTAGAGATTAAATCTTTGATTCCATTGAATGGTAATGTTGTCAGATAAAATAGAGAATGTTCACCAAACTTGAACTTAGCTAATGAGTTAATACTAAAAACAGGCATTTATGCTAGAAATAATTTGTTATTCCAAAATTCAAAATAACTGGGCCAAATTGTCTTTTTTGTTAAACATGGCAACTCTTTTGGAATGAAGACGTGGAGGACACTTAGCTAATATTTTCAGGGCAGAAAGCTGATCTAATAGTCTAACATGGAAGCCTGGCACTAGAGGGGGGAGGGTGTATCTTATGCCAACTTGTATAGAAGCAATCTTTCTGATGATTTATGGGCAAGTGGCTTTTAAACAAATGCTCCCAAGAGAAACTGAAGTGAATAGAGGAAGTTAGGAAAAAAGGCAAGACTTCCCCCAAACAGCAACTTTACTAAGATTGCTACAGCTTCATACCCCAGAGAACCTCTGGTTATAGTTACACTGAAGACTTACCTCTATCTTTTTATGGACCCTAGGAAGAATAACAACCTTTCGATAAGGACTTAATATGGTCCCTGGCCTGCAGAAGAGAGCCAAGGTTGGTTCTCAAACCACATCACATTTTAGAAAAAAAAGAACCTCTGTTAGTGGTACACCATACACTACCACCCCAATGCTATCAGGGATGTGCTTCTTTGGTGGAAAGTAGGAGTTTTTAGTAGAGAAGGGTAGGCCTCTATGTAACCTGACTTGGGAAGTCTACCGTGCCAGCATTTTCTGAGGCATACATCCAGATGGCCCTATCCCAAGTTCTCCCAACAAGGGCCCAGACTTATGCATAACAGAATTCCAGAGACATTTAAGTGTTCCACCAAGGAATGACTATCAAAAGTGCCATTTTGTTTAGCTTTGCCTATTTTGTTATAGGAGTTGAAGCTCTTTATAAACTACCTCTAACTCTCAAACTTAATTTGCTTTCAGTTTTAATTAAATAAACTTCAAAAAATTGAGTAAAAATTTTAAAAATAATCATTATATACATTTTGGGATATGAAGTGCTTTAATTTATAGGGTAGAAGGACTAAACTGAAAATATCCACCACTTACTCTGAGAATATTTAAAATTCCCTCAATACTTCTGAAATATACAATACACAATTACTAATGGTATCTAATGACTCTTAAAAACTAATTCTTCCTAACTAAAACATTGTAGCCTTTGACTAAGGTGTCCTCAACAGTCCCACATACACACCACCTCTAATAAACACCATTCTATCCCTGCTTTTGAGTTCAAAAGATTCCACATACACATGAAGTCATGTAGCAGTTACTTTTCTGTGCCTGGCTTATTTCAGTTAACATAATCTCCAATTTCATTCATGTTGCAAATGACAGAATTCCATTCTTTTATGTGACTGAATATTACTTCATGGCATATATACATCACATTTTCTCTGTTCACGCATCCATTAAAGGAACCTAGTTTGTTTCAATATCCTGGTTATTGTGAATAGTGCTGCAATAAACATGGGAGCAGAGATGTCTTTTTAACACTCTGATTTCATACCCTTTGGTTATATACCCAGTAGTCAGATTGCTGGGTCATATGTTCCTTTTAATTTTTTGAGGAACTTCCAAACCGTTTTCCATAATGGCTGTATTAATCTGCATTCATGCTAAAAGTATAAGGGTTGCTTTTTCTTGGATATCATCCTTAACATTTGAGTCTTTTTGATAGTGGCTGTTACAACAGGTGGGAAGTAAATCTCATGGTAATTCTGATCTGCATTTCCTTGGTTAGTGATATTGAACACATTTTTTTCATGTCGGTCATTTGTATGTCTTCTGCAAAAAAGCATTTGGGTCTACAGCTATTTTTAATTGGAGTACTTTCTTTTTATGATGAGTTCCTTGTATAATTGGATATTAATATCTTACTAGATGAATGGTATACAAATACTTGTTACATCCTAAATATCACTGCCTATTCCAATGTCTTGAATTAATTCCCATGTTTTCTTCTCATAGTTTGATTGTTTCAGGTCTTATCTCACCATATACAAAAATTTAACTGATAAGAATTCACAAAAACAGGAATTGTCAAAATGCAATGAAATTAATAAGTTAATATTTTAAAAACAATATAAAAATTAAAGCAGAAAGTTTTTCACATCTTTTGGTGCATTATGTACAATGGTGGGATTTGTTGCATATTCATAGCTGTACACAATAAATGTAAGTTGTCCAATATCACTCCCCAGCACTTCCCTCTTACTATCCTCTTCCCTCTCACTGGTTTCTTTCCTTTATTCTATTGATTTCCCTTTGATTTTTTTTCACAGGATTCCCCCCCCCCCCCCCCCGACCCACACACACCTTTTTCCTCTCAAGCTTCTACAACCCTTGATCTTCTGAGTTTGGCTTATTTTGCTTAACAATATTCTCAAGTTCCTGCAAATTATACAATTGCATTCTTTTAAAATGTAGAATAAAACTCCATGTATATATACCACATTTTCTTTATCTATTCATCTGTTGATGAATACCTAGGCTGATTCCATAGTAAAACACAATTTTATCAATAGATAAAACCAACATACACAAGCTAACTATTAATTTTCATAATGTAGAGGCGTCCTAAGATGAAAATTTTGAGAACTGCTCTGCCACAAGCTTTGACTTCACTTTTTATAAAGCTGAGGAGACTGTCTTAAAATTGCACAAAGTTAGCAACTTTATTTGATTCTTCTATCACGGCTTTCAGCTGTCCTATGCTTTTTTTCCCATCTTATAGTATTTAAGATTATCAAACATCAGAGGAGGGCAAACAACCATCTTTGAGAGCTTAACACCTACACTGAGAGGAAGAATTATTTCTTACGCATGGTGTAGACAGAAGGTTCTGACACCTATTGACCCCTACATCCTGAAGTAGGTCATTTCCACCTAGTAGGATAATACAGTTCAATTGACTATGCCCTTAGTCATTTTTTTCTCTTCAAAGACCAATGATTCTTTAGAAAGTTTTTGTTAAAATGTCCTCAAAAGTGTATTTTAATCAAAATAGTTACTTTTTTTCCCTCTTATGTGTTTCCCATGCCCTACTTTATTTATTTATTTTGGAACCAGGGATTGAACTTGGGGGGCACTCAGCCACTGAGCCACAACCCCAGCCCTATTTTGTATTTTATTTAGAGACAGGGTCTCACTGAGTTGATTAGCACCTTGCCTGTGCTGAGGCTGGCTTTGAACCACGATCCTCCTGCCTCAGCCTCCTGAGCCACTGGGATTACAGGCGTGCGCCACCGTGCCTGGCCTTCCCATGCCCTACTTTATATATTATAGACTTTGTTTTTGGTGATTATTCCACTAACCTTCTTTGTACAAATATGTACATATTTGTGTATAGATACATGTTTTCCCCCCAAATGTTCAATATGTTCAGCATGCTTTTTCCCCCAACAGATGAACAGAATTCCAAGTCAGAACATACAGTTCAATACTTAAGTGTTGCATTAAAATGGATATCATGTAATTTTTAAAAACCTTATTCTGTGTGATGAAAATTTGTATCCAGTCTTTAGTTCTTGTAACAGTTCCAGTGAATAGACTTATATCATTATGCTGTTTTAATAAGTATTTTTATTAAAAAGATTTCTAGCAGTGCAATGCAATTCTTTTCATTCAAGGAACTGAGATCGAAAGGGCAAGAAACTTATCTAAAGCCAGATTTAAACCATAACTGACGCCAGTGGTCATAAAATTTCCGTGATACCCTGTCAGTTGCTCTTCTAGGGCATTTAGTTAACAAGAGAAAGGCCTCTTATTAGTGTGATTGATAGATTTCTTGAACAATGTTTGTACTGAGCAATAATAGTCATGCATTTTCATTCTGTCATTTCTAAATATGGTTTTTAAATGTCAGGGACATTTTTCTTGGCAGAATGAACACTTAAAATATTTTTGCAGAACAAAGAATGGAGCTCCTGGGACTGCAGATTTGTTTTGCCCAATTTCTCCACAGCTGTCCACAGATATAATTTGAGTACTCTAGTATAATAGCCTATGCCATGGGGATATAAAAGAATGCTGAATGATGGGAGAAACAACAAAGAAATCAATGCTTCACAGTAGAGAGGGCTGAATAGACAGTAGGACAAAAAGGTGAGCAGTCAGTTTTACTTCTAGATTCACAGTGATATTTGAGTTGAGACTCGAAAGATGAGCAGACACATCTTGTGGAAGGCATTCTAGTCACAGGGAACAGTACATGCAGATGCCCAGTGTTATGAAAATTATGATCAGGAAAATGTCTTTCCTATCATGGGAATGGCAGAAATTGCAGTGGGCAGTAAGCAGGACCATGTCCTAGAAGGCCTATCCTTTGTCATAAACTTGGTTCTTCTGCCTCTGATCTTGAGGTCCTGTAATAGTCCAGATGAGAGACAAAGGCCTAAACTGTGGAATAAGATGCGATGTATTTGAAGAGATTTAAAGATTGAACATATGCCAGCTGAATCTCATCCAGGGTCCTAGTTCTGTTGAGCCTCAAAATAATTGGAACACAACTGACAGGCAAGAGATGTGAAAATTGGTAATTATCCAATTTCTTGTTCGATTCAAGATTTTGACTTGAGATTCAAATTCAAGTCACCCTTTTTGGAGAAGACGACAGTTAGGTACACTACTAAAGTCTGTGATTCATAAATTTCTTTGGAGGACAATTTAAAACCCACAAATCTAAGGATGTAATGGGTTCAAAATATTTGAAGTTTGAATCCTAGTCATTCTTAATACACGAGGTTGGAAACAATGTTCAATGCGAAGGTACACACTAAATACTTATTGTATTAATAGTAATTGAGATGTTGAGCTAATCTTTTTGCTTGTTTCAAAAGCAAATAGGAGGCAGATTTGTATCATCCCCACTCCTAAAAATTCTCCTGCACCTTTTTGCACAATGTGGTACTTTGGACCACATAGATCTCTGGCTGTTGAATATCATCCATTTAGAAATCATTTGAAATTCAACTTTAAAAAGGCCCACAGGCCCATGTAAACATACGTAAAACTAAAGAGAATATGGAACAGATCATAGAATTATCAAGATCAGGGGAGTAGGCTCAGAACATTTTTAATAGGAGCATACCTGATTACATCATGAGAACCAGCTGAAGGCATCAGTACTAAGTTGTCTTGTAGCTGGAAATGCCCTTGTTTTTTGGTGGTGCTTCCTTCAGATTCTTTGAATGTGACTATATCTAGTACTGAAAGTGTCAAAATTTCTAATGCCCATCAAAGTCGTGTATACCCCAAAACTCAGTGATTTGAAACTACAGCCATTTATTATGGTCAGAAGATCTTGGGTCCACTGGTGGTTCTGCTGGGAAGTTCTGGTTTGGGTTAGGCTCACTCTGGTTTATTGGCTATTGACTGACTTAGGTTGAACTTGACTGGGATCACTGACTTGGTGGATCTAATCTTTAAACTTGATTCTCTGGGCACAATTCTCATGGCAATTACAGATGCCTAATACCTAGAATTGGAACTGGTACATTGTTCATTAACCAAAGTTGAGTTTCAAGGAATAGGGAAATTAAGGTTCTTTTCATTTATTGAGAGGCAAACTGAGGTTGACTGTATAAATAGCCTCAATTCTCTACCTCCTCCATATCCACATCTTTTACTCTTCAGAGATGGGCAATCTCTTACCATGTCTATTTTCTGTTAAATATTGCCAGTGCTATAACTGGAATGTGAAATGTCCCCTAAAGGCCCTATATTAAAGGCTTGTTGTCCAGCCCATGGAGCTATTGGGAGATGGTGGAACCTTTAAGCAGGGGGGCTAGTTAAAGGAAGTTAGGTCACAGGGGACATGGCCCTGAGGTGGATCTGTTTCCTTGCTTGCATGAGATGAGCAGCTCCTCCCACTGCGTATTCCTGTCGTGATGCCACAAGCCCAAGTGACCATGGACTGAAACCATAAGCCAACTTTTAAAAAGCCAACATCTTTTAACATCTTTTTAAAAGGTATAAATGAATTTCTAATTTATTTTGAAATTTCAAACTTTCTTACAAGAACAGTGAAGCAGTATCATATTCCTCTGACCCAGATTCCCTAATTTAATGTATTTCCTCTATCACCCTCTTTATAAGTATCTATTGTCATTTTCTGAACTTCTTAATCAAATTCCTAACCTCATGCTCTTCACACCTGAATAATTCCAGCCTTCATAGTAAGAGAACTACAAAGTCACAATGCAAATGTCACATCAGAATTAACACTGATATTCTATCATGAGAAGAAATTGCTGATAATCTGTCAATGTCATGTCTCCCTGATGTGATCCACTCTCTGCCACTGATGTCTGATCACTTCACAGGTAGATTCTATCATATTTCCCTTTTTAACTGATAAACATTTTCTGGGAAGATGTTTGAGAAATGGGAAATTGGCTTAGTCTTAAACTCGCCAGCCTTAGCATCCTTTGATGGCTCCCAATTATGTCAGTCATCATTACATTGGTTGGTTTTTATAATTTCCGTCATTCCTTCTAAATTTATTATTCAATTATAAGGAAAAGTGCTTCATTATATCTTCACATGATGTAAACAATTTTATTCAATAAATATTAGTCCGTTACTCTCCTTTGGGGCTCAAAATTTCCCAGATTTGGCCAGTGGGAGCCCCATAAAACTGGTGCCTATATCTTAAGAGCGTTTTAATTTCTGGCACAAGATATCCCAGACTTACCTTGTGCTTCTGATCTAGACTTGGAATTAGCCAAGTCTAAGGAGCTCGGGTTTCTTCTAGTCAGATGCCAGTAATTTTTTTTTTTTTCCTGGGAATGGCTAGATAGTAAATATTTTCAGCATTTCTGGGCATGGGGCTCAGTTACAACTAGTTAATTCTGCCATAGTACAAAAGCAACATAGATGTGGTTCGTTCATTTACATATTGTCTATGTTCTAATAAAACTTCAAAACCAGGAAGTAAGCTGGATTTGGCCTACAAACCACAATTTTCTGATGTTCTTTTTAGTGAGGGGAGGTTGTTAGGAATCAAGATCAGGTCATTTCATAATGTCTCTCCAATCATTCTTGTATTTTTTTATTTGGGGGTTCTTAAAATTTTTTTCTCTCATTTATCCTTTTTCTCTCATTTTTTTCTCATTTATTTTCTCTGGGAATGGCCTATGTGAAATATTTAGTTTTATAGTTAAGTTTCAGCCTTAACCAATGATGGGTTTAAGTGAATGCAGTCCTAATGTGACCAGATACTTGAAGAGAAAAAGGACTTCAATTCTGAACAAGAGTCCTCAGCCATCAGTTCAGATGTATTACTCAAAGGATTTCTGCCCAAAAGCACAGGTTCTTCTCAGAATAGCCTACTTTCAATGACTGGTTATCCTACCACACTGAAGCCCCTTCCCTTTGATCTAACTCTGAAGCCGAACTCTGTCTATAAATAGAGTTGGGTTACTCCATGCTGTAAGAGGCCAGAGCTGATATGACCAGACCCATGCCCCCTCTCATTTAAAAACAGTATTGGCTCTTGTTTATTGAGTAGATAAGTTTTTTGGGTTATTGAGTGATATACAGCTACCATCCTTCTCCAGCAGTTAACCCTTTTGTCCTCCATGTGGGCTGTGGCAGAGAGGACCCCCACAAACCACCATGCAGTTTAAACCAAGACTTCACCAGACCTCAATGGAATCTCAGAATGACAAACAGGTAAAAGGGTGCAAGGACTGGGAGGAGCTTCTGTGATGGACAGGATAGGGTAGAGTTAGGGGAACCATTCTCAAGGGAGAATATTCCAGAAGGAGACAATGAACCACTCCCACGCAGTGCCACATGACTCCCATCAGTTCCTAGAAGCTAGGCCTCTACTCACATGGCTCAACCTAGTCTGAGTCTACTAAATAAGACTGATGGAAGGGAAGTTGTACCACTGTGGGAAGTCAAAGTTCACTTTCTCTCCATCCTGGCCTCATATGTTCATCCTGACAGCAACGTCGAATAAACTTCCTGAATGCTATTATCTGTTTTGGACTTGACTTCCTGAGGACCCAACCTGCAACAGTTGTTGGAGGAATGCTCCAAGTAAGTCACTTTGTCCCAGTGATTAAAAACCTGACTAAAACAGAAGCCCTTCCTCAAAGTACCTGGGGAAATCAACTTGGAGGACTATTTTATTCTTGTTCATGGTTTCTGAGGTTCTACTCCATGGTCAGCTGGCTCCATTATTTCTGAGCCTGAACATTGTTTCTGAGGCAGAACATCATAGAGAGCATGGCCAAGGGAAGCTGCTTACCTCATAGGCAGTCATGAAAAGCAGAAGGAGGGACCAGGGACAGGAAATACCCTTCCAGGTTACATTCCAGTGTCCAGCTTCGTCCAACTACGCCACCTTCTACAATTTCCACCAACTACCAGTACTGCATGCCATCAAGTATAAATCTATGAATGGATTAATTCACTGATGTCAGAACCCTTGTGACCCAACAAATTCTCAAGAGCCCTACTTCTGGATATTGCTGCACTGGGGACCTGCCTTCAACCCATGACTTTGGGGTATGTTCCAGATCGAACCCATAACAGATTCGAGAGCTGAATTGTTGCCAGTCAGTTGTCTATGTGGACCCTATAGTGAGTTGAATACTAACCCCACAAAATTCCTGACCACCTGGAACCTCAGGATGTGATCTTACTTGGAAGTAAGGTCTTTGGAGATCTCCAGTATGTTTCTATCCTTAACTGGTAATAAGGGTGGGTTCTAAATCCTTGACAGGTGTCATTACAGAAGAGGATACAGCATAGGAAATGCAAAGATGGAGGCAGAGACTAGAGTGATGCTGCCACCAGCATGGAGCTACCAAAATCTAGAAGATGCAAACCCAGATTCTTTCCTAGAGCCTGTGGAATGAGTATGGCTTGATACGTCAATTTCAGATTTCTAACCTCCTTAATGGTGAGAATAAATTTCTAGCATTCAAAGCAGCTCAGTCTGTAGTAATTAGTTCCAGGAGTCCTTAGGATTATGCCCATCAGGGATGGGGTCTATCCTATTTTCCTAGGATTTCCATAACAAACTTAAATTGTGAAAATTATTAAAATGCTTAAAGAAAATGTACTAGCAAACACTATTAACCATTTAAGAAATGTGGGGCAATTCTAGCCATAAACACCATGTAATCAGGTGACTTGCTAAGCACAATTGACACTTAAGAAAAACAGCTTTTAGTTACCAATTGAATACTCTCAACTAAGTGTGAACGCCAGAAGCCTTCTTGGTAAAACACAGCACTCTTTTCTCCTTTATTCAGAGGGCAGGAAAGAAAAAAAACAAAAAAAAAACAAAAAAAAACCCCAGAAGACCATGTTTCACCAGACGAAAATAAGATCATCCAAGCCATTAAAAAAAAAAAAACCTTTATTTTAGCTGACCAGTGACAACACCCTTATGCCTAAAAGCTGTGCAAGTTAGTTCTTTTCTTGCCAGCATTTATAGGGAGCAGGGATTAGGGTGGGGTTATAGGGAGGGGAGGGATTAGGGTGGGACCGACTCTCTCTCTCCTGATGTCACTCTATAATCTTTTTGGGGAGTATAACAATCAGGCCCTGGATTTGCTCATATGAATAGGGTGAGCTCCAAAGCAGATTCAGTTTTCAGCCAGGCAGGTGTCAGCTATGCCAAGGTCAAGATATGCCAAAGTCATATCCTGGTTGGGACAGAATGGGGTGCTTTCACATCACCAAATCCCCTGTATCTATACCCTATATGCTTATCTATATGAACTGATCCAGTTTTTCCTATAAAGGATTAGTGCTCCTTCTTGTTCATGAGGGTACAGATTCCCTGCCCACACCTTCCATCTCACTACATCCCTCCCTACCATGCCAGCATCTACACTTCAGTTACAACATAACTGAGCTGGGGATGTGCTAAACTTGATAGGATGGAAAGAGACTCTACTCCAAAAAACTATAGAGGTTTCTTAGATAAGAATGAATCCATGTGGAATCTCAATGGGAGAATCTCACTCAATGCAGACTAAGGTTTCACACCAAAGTCATTTGCATCTGAAAACTATGCTGTTTAAAAACCAACTGTCCCGGCTTGCTTTTGGATCTTGATGGCATACCAAGTGACGATACAACCAGAAGTAGCCATAAATTGGGATAAATCAGAACTTGCAAATCAATACCTTGGGTAGGTATGGCAATAATTCATTGCTAGAGGAAATGCACACCTGGGATCAAGCATGAGCAGGGCTGGAGGACACAAATAAGCCGCAAAGCCTGCAGCCCCGACCTCCAGGTCATTCGTCACTGTTGAGCTCATGTCTTTCCCTTGGGTCATACCTATGGAAGTATCAGGGTCCTTTTGTCCAGATTCCACCTGACCTGCTTTTTAGGATAAAATGGTGTCTACACCATTTACCAAATAAATGAATAATATGCTGGTGAGAAGGGCATCAACTTCACTTAACATTTCTATGGTGGCTGCCTTCTGTAGAAGGGGCTATTGCAGGACTGGGACCGCTGATAATAAAGGACATTATTGGATTTTGAAACAGTGGAGGCTAGGAAATGATGCTGAACTAGCAGAAGCCAGTGGACACAGCATTGCCATCAATAGCAAGACTGTTCTGGTTTAGATGTGAGGTATCCCCAAAAAGCTCATGCAGGACAATGCAAGAAGGTTCAGAGGTTACACAAATAGTGTAACTCCACATCATGTACAACCACAAAAATGGGAAGTTAGACCCCATGTATATGTCAAAATGACATAATATGACATCTTATTGTCAAATATAAAAACAAGGAAGGATCAGAGACAAAATGACTGGATTATGAGAGTTGTGACCTAATCAGGGGATTAACTCACTGATGTGGATTAACTAGGTGTAATCCTAGTAAAAAAAAAACTAGTAAGTAGGTAGGTGGTGACTGGAGGAAGTTGGTCCCTGGAGTCAAGACTGGGGTTTAAATTTTTGTCCCTGGTGAGCAGTGCTCTCTACTTCCTGGTTACCATGTCCTGATCTTCCCTCTTCCATTCCCTTCTGCTATGATGTTCTGCCTCACCTCAGGCCCAGAGCTGTAGAGTTGGCTGCCTGTGGACTGAACCTCTGAAGCCATGAGCCATAATAAACTTTTCTTCCTCTAAGTTGTTCTCTTCAGGTGTTTTGGTCACAGAGGCAAAGCTAACTGATATACCAAAGTAGCAGCCACAGGATCACAATCTGGCTCTGAGACCTGAACCATGAGGATATTCTGTGGACTATTATGAGGTCTGTTCTGTACGTGAGATTACAGTAATCTAAGATGAACAAAAATGACTAATACTTTTACCTTTACTAGTATGCATGTATCTTAAGAAGGTCCAGAGTGCTGAAGAGTCACAGGTCTACTGCATCAGTAAAATTTTTAGGGTGATTCAATGGAATTAGATGTTCTATATGGCTACTTCCCTTAACTTCTGTATTCTTTACTCTCTGGCTGGACACCTCTGATTTATTTCTCTGGGTATTGACCATCACCTTTTCCAAGTTTCTGTATCGAAGCAGTCAGTTTCTTCCATCCCTTGGGTTCCTGTCAGTGTTTTTAAACCCAATGTCTTGAGTGCCCCAAATAAGTGAGTTCTTGGTTTTCCAGACTTGTCTTCTGCCTCTCTCCTTGATAAGACAATCTCAAAATCTACTAGTTAATTTTTATAAAAGTTATAGTTTACCCCCTCACTAATTAGGCCCAGCATATTCTCAGTTGAATTGAACTGAGACTTAACCTAAAAGAAAAGGAAGTGGGGATAGCTCTTGTGTGGAGGGTAGCTGTTGTCTTGTGGAGGAGAGAGACTGCAGCATATTGCAGTACAAGGAAAATGCAGGCTCTTCCTAAGTTGGACCACCTCTGTAAACCCAGAGAGTCCTAGGGAATCAAGATCTTCAGGGTCATTGACATAGATGTCTAGATCCTTCGTAAGTTTCCAGGGTTCCCCACTAGGACCTGAACTTCCACATTATAAAATATGCCTGACTGAGCATTGTCTCTACAGCTCTCTGATCCTAAAATGTGCAGACTGATGTTCATCTGTCTGCCTTCTCATTGCAAGAGAAAAGGGACCCCTCATAAACTACCATGGAAGCCCCATGACTCACACTGATCTGTTCAATACTTGTTAACAACTCCTAGCTTCTCTTCGAATCAGTACAAATTCCTAAAAAGTAGTCAACTCTACTATGTCTATAGTAGAGTTGTGCCCTAATATTTTCAAAAGCCTACATGATTGCACTTGGATTATTCCCTCCACAAGGGCACTTTTCAGGCTTCCTTTGTTGAAATCTATCAATTGAGCCAGTATCTTGTGATTTGGTTTGTTCCCCCTTTCCAAGGATAGGGTCCTCTTTGCACACAGGCAGTGTATAAACCAGTCCCAAATCCCTATATTATCACATTTTTTCTAAGACCACTTCTGGTACCACATGAGAAGTAGGTGCCAAGGCAGCACTGAACATACAAGAACTGTATTTCAGGAAATTACCTATCGGAAAATGAAGAAATTGGGTGAGGCTAAGAGGTTGTAAGACTGCAATGCATGCCTGAATTCCTGGGGAAAGAAGTAAAGTTGAACAGAAGCTTCTTAGATTGAACGTAATTCAGACAAGACATCATTGAGTCCTTGGGCTATTTTACTTCCCTTCTTGTCCTGTTGAAATGTCCAGTGTGAGAAAGACTCAGGGTTATTTGTCCTAGATATTAGGAACGAGATATCTCCACTATTGAGTTGTATTTGGGAATGGAATATATTTTGAGGACAAATTAACTTTATCATGGACTTCCTTTAGATAAAGAGGGTTGTTTATAATCATCACCTGGCATCTTTTTAGATCTACTGCCTTGTTTGGGATTTAATTGGGCCACAACAAATGCTGATAAAAATCACAGGCCAGATTGTTTTACATTTTAAAATTTTAGAGTGATTCCAGATAAATTAATTGCAGTTGGGCTGCATTCTTGTTTTGGATAAACTCTAAATTGAATGTATTTTGTAACTGTTTGATCATCAAGTCCTGAGTGTAAGTTAAAGAACATTTTAATTTTCTGGGAAATGTGTGCCAAAACATGAAACCAGGAAGACTGTTAGAAAAGAGGATATCTAAAATGTTGGTGCTACCACAACTGACCAGTTTGTAAATGATATTTGTATGATTTTACAGGATTGTCATCTCTTGGCTGGTGGCCAATAACTATCACTTATTCCTGCTAAGGAAATGCCTTATTCCAAGATATTAAAGTTAGACCATACTGCAGAAAATCCCTAGATTTGATCTTAATTCATAAGATCTTGATACAAATTTATCAAATTGTAGACATGAGATTTTGAAAAGAGTACTCCATGGGCAGAGAATTACTATAGTCAGGATTTTGACATGTATTCTTATTAGAATTGGTTGACTATGACAATACATTAATCTTAAAATTTGGTTAAAAATCAATGCTATAAATATCTGTTGGTATAAATGATTTCTAAATCACATTGTACTTGGATATGATTCTGTACTTACCCTAGGAAGTGTTACCTTGGATTTACATAAGAACATAATTACATACTAGGGGTTTGGTTTGTTTAAAACCCTGACACATTCCTAGGAGTTGTTTTCTAGAATAACATCTGAATGTAGGCAATGTGGGGAAATACACAACATACAAAGAACCCCATGAGGCCATGCCGTATGAATCCTATGAGACTGCAGAATGAGTCCTGGAGATTGGGGCAAGGTAGTAGCTCTAGAGAAAGATATGGGAGATGGTTTTGAACTAGAGAGGGAGTAGTTTTGGTGTTAAGGTTTGGATCTGGAATGTCCCCCAAAAGGTTGTGTGTTGAAAGTGCAGCAAGGTTCAGAGGTGGACTTTCTGGATCATAAGGGCTCTGATCTCATCATGACCTATCATTGGAGGTGAGCCCTGGTTGGAGGAAGTGGGTCACTGGGGGCATATGCTGGAGTTTTTTTTTTTTTTTTCCCTCCTTCCAGGCCACTTCCTTTCTCCTTCCTGGCTTCTGTGAACAGCTTTCTTCTTCCACCCTCTTCTACCATGATGTGTCTCCCTTGGAGGCAGCTGACTATGGACTGAAACCTCTAAAATCATAAGCCAGAATAAATCTTTCTTCCTCTAAGTTGTTCTTGTTGGGTGTTTTGGCCACAGCCACAAAAAACTAATACACATGGTGAGGGTAAGCTCTGTGGAATCAAACAGGACCAAAGGAACACCCAGTCTCCTCCTAGTGACAATAATGGCATTATTAAACTTTGCTGACTTAATCCATTCATGCTACTATAACAAACTGCCACAAACTGAGTAATTTATAAATAACAGAAGTTTTTTTCTCTCAGTCCAGAAGCTGAGAAGTCCAAGACCAAGGCACTAGTAGATTTGGTGTCTGGTGAAGACTCATTCTCTGCTTTCAAGATGGCTTGTTGCATCCTCCTAAAAGATTGAACTGTTGTGCCCTCCTATGGCAAGAGGGGTAAAAGGGCAAAAGGGACTGGGGCACTCTTTTTGACCTCTTTTATAAGAGCACTGGTTCCATTCATGAGGGCAGAACACTCATGACTTGACTTTCCAAAAGGCCCCACTTTGAATACTATCACATAGGTTTTTGTTTTGTTTTGTTTACATACTAATACCCTATCTTACTTTACTCTCACAGTAATTATAACAGCAGATATTTACTATTCCATTTTCTCTATTAGAAAAGTCAAACAAATATGCAACTTACTGCAGACCATTTAGCCTATAAGTAACTGAGAAAGTATTGACATGTGTCTACCTCTATAATTAAACTTAGGATTTTTTTCATTTATTACCCTTCACCTTCTTTTAGCTTCTGTGGCAGAGACTCACTGTTTTTCTCTTTTTAAAAATTTTTGTTTTAGTTACGTGACAGTAGAATGTACTTTCATACACCATATATAATGGAGTATTATTTCTCATTTTTCAGGCTATAAATGATGTAGAATCCCACGAGTCCATAGTTATATATGTACATAGGGTAATGTCTGAATCATTCTATCCATTCCATCCCTGTGTACCCTTTCCTCCCTTCACTCAACTCTACCTAATCTAACTGTATTTTTCCCTAGGCTCCTCTCCCATTGTGAATCAGCATCCCATGTCAGAAAACATTTGGTTTGTTTTTTTGGGATTGGCTTATTTTGCTTAGCATAATACTCTCCAGCTCCATCCATTTACTGGCAATGCCATCATTTTATTCTCCAAAGCTGAGGAGGGGATAGCTGGGTCAAATGGTGGTTCCATTCCAAGTTTTTTGAGAAATCTCCTTACTGTTTTCCATAATGGTTACACTGATTTTGATTCCCACCAGCAATATGAGTGCACCTTTTTCCCCACCTTCTCGCCAACATTTGTTTGTATTCTTAATGCCATTCTGACTGAGGTGAGATGAAATCTTACAGTAGTTTTGATTTGCATTTCTCTAATTGCTAAAGATGTTGAATATTTTTTCACATTTCATTTATTTCTTTGAAGTGTTCAGTTCCTTAGCTTATTGATTGGGTTATTTGTGCTTTTTGGTGTTAAGGTTTTTTAGTTCTTGATATATCCTAGACAGAGATTAGTGCTCTGAGGTGTGTGTAGTAAAGATTTTTTTCCCGTTCTGTAGGGTCTGTCTTCACATTATTTCCTTTGCTGGGAAGTTTTTTTAGTTTGAGTCCATCCCACTTATTGATTCTTGATTTTCACTTATTGCACTTTAGGAGTCTTGTTAAGGAAGTCAGAATAAAAAGCAAGCCCAAATCTTCACATGTCAGCTTAGGATCTATTAGGCACTAGACCAGAGACACTGCACCTAAGTCTTAGATCCACTTTGAGTTGAGTTTCATGCAGGGTGAGAGAGGGGTTCAAATTCACCGTTAAATGTGGATTTCCAATTTTCCCAGTACCAGTGAATGTTTTTGGCACATTTGTCTAGTGTGAGATAACTGTATTTATGTGGGTTTGTCTTCTATTTTATACCATTGGTCTACATGTCTGTTTTGGTGCCAATACCATGCCATTTTTTGTTACTATTGCTCTGTCATATAGTTTAAGGTTTGGCATTATGATACCTCCTGCTTCACTCCTCTTGCTAAGGATTGATTTGCTATTGAGTTTACTTTTCCAAATTTCATGATTCCTTTTTCTAGTTCTATGAAGAATGTTGAAATTTTAATTGGAATTGAATTAAATCTGTATAATGCTTTTGGTAGTATGGTCTTTGACAATATTCTGTCTATCCGGGAGCATGGGAAGTCTTTCCATCTTCGAAGGTCTTCTTCAATTTCTTTAGTGTTCTGTAATTTTCATTGTAGAGGTCTTTTACCTCTTTTGTTAGATTGATTCCCAAGTACTTTTTTTTAAGCTCTGTGAATGGGGTGGTTATCCTAATGTCCCTTTTTGGTATATTCATCATTGATGTATAGGAATGCCTTGGATTAGTGTTGATTTTATAATCTACTTTACTGAATTCATGTGAGTTTTAGAAGTTTTCTGGAATTTGTCTCTTCTAAATGTAGAATCATGTCATCTACAAATAGTGATAGTTTGGGTTCTTTTTTCCTATTCATATCCCTTTCATTTCTTTCCTCTGATTGCTCTGGCTAGAGTTTCAAGGACAATATTGAATAGAAATGGTGAAAGAGGGCATCCTTGTCTTGTTCCAGTTCATAAAGGGAATGCTTTCAATTGCTCTCCATTTAGAATGAAGTTCATCTTGGGCTTAGCATAGATGGCCTTTACAATGTTGAAGTATGTTCCTACTATCCCTATTTTCTTCTCAGCAGCACATGAATCCTTCTCCAAAATAGACCATATCTTATGCTATAGAGCAACTCTTAGTAAACACACAAAGAATAGAGATAATACCTCGCATTCTATCAGATCATAGTGGAATAAAATTAGAAATTCATGATAGAATAAAAATTAGAAGCTACTATAACACCTGGAGACTAAATAATATGATATTGAATAATGAATGGATAATATAAATCAGGTGAAATAAAAACATACTTAAAGGTAAACGAAAATAGTGATGCAACATATCAATCTCTGGGACTCTATGAAGGCAGTGCTAAGAGGAAAGTTCAGTGTCTGAGCTCATTCATTAAAAGAATAAAAAGTTAACAAATGACCCAACATTACATCTTGAAATCCTAGAAACAAGTCAACACCAACAGCAGAAGACAGGAAATAATTAAAATCAGAGCTGAAATCGAAATTGAAACAAAACAAATGATTGAAAAATTTAACAAAGTTGGTTCTTTGAAAAATTAAATAAAATTGATAAACCCCTAACTACACTATTGAAGAGAGAACTCAAATTACTAAAATACACGATGAAAAAGAAAATATCCCAAGACACGACTGAAATACAGAAGATAATTAGAAACTATTTTGAAAATTTATACTCCAATAAAATAGAAAACCTTGAAGACATTGACAAATTTCTAGAGATGACCTACCCAAACTGAATCAGAACATATGCTCATTGATGGATGAAATAGTCTATATATGTCTTGTTAAGTCTAAGTTGATTGTATTTAGATCTATAGTTTTTGTTTAGTGTTTGTTTTCAAGATCTATCCAGTAGTCAAAGGTATTAAAGTCACACAGTATTACTGGTGTTGTGGTCTATTTGATTCTTGAATTTGAGAAGGATTTGTGTGATGCACATCAAGACAACCAAATATTTTGGAGCATCTATGTATAATTCCCTTAAGCAGTACAGAATGGCCTTCCTTGTCCCTTCTGATTAACTTTGGCTTGAAGTCCACTATCTGATATGAGGATAGAAACCCCTGCTTGTTTGGGGGGAAAAAAACATACCACTCACATGGATCTCATCCTTTTACCTTCAGTCTATGGTGTCTTTGCCTATGAGGTGAGTCTCTTTAAGACAGCATACTGCTGGGTCTTTTTTAAATTCAATCTGCCAGTCTATTTTTTGAGTTTAGGCTGTTTAACATTCAAGGTTAAGCTATGATTTGTGTTCCTGATCATTTGGTTTATTTCTGGTTTTTAATTTGAGTTTCTCCTTTGATTGACTATGCCTCTTTGCTGGTTTTCACTGCATCCTCAAGGAATGTTTTGCTGAAAGTTCGGTAGTGGCAGGCTTTCTAATTGTGAATCCTTTTAGCTTTTGTTTATCATGGGAGATTTTAATTTCATCTTAAAATTTGAAACTTAATTTTGCAAAATGTAAAATGTCGGGTTGGCATCCATTTTATTTTTACAGACTCCATTTTGATTCATTGTACACAAATGGGGTACAACTCTTCGTTTCTATGGTTGTACACGATGTAGATTCACACCATTCGTGTAACCTACCTACAGGTATGATATCATACCTGTAGGTAATGATGTCTGTCTCATTCCACAATCTTTTATACCCCTGCCTCTCCCCCCTCTCATTTCCCTCTACATAATCCAAAGTTCCTCCATTCTTTTACCCCCCCACCTCACTCCCATTATGTATCATTATCCACTTATCAGGGAAAACATTCGACCTTTGGTTTTTTGGTATTGGCTTATTTCACTGAGATGATATTCTTCAATTCCATCCATTTACCTGCAAATGACATAATTTGATTCTTCATTGCTGAGCAATATTCCATTTTATATATATATATAGCTACCACATTTTCTTTATTGACTCATCTGTTGAAGGCATCTACTTTGGTTCCATAGTGCAGCTATTGTGAATTGAGCTGCTTATAAACATCGATGTGGCGGTGTCACTGTAATGTGCTGATTTTAAGTCCTTTGGGTGCAAACTAAGACCATTTTCTTTCAGAGCTTGAAATGTTTCTTAACCCAGACCCTCAAAGCTAGGAGGTCCTGGAAAATAAGTTCAGAGCTGAATTAGTTTTCCCCTGTACGTAGTTCAATTTTTTCTCACAGCCTTTAAGATTTTATCTTTGTTAGTCATTCTCATGTGTCTTGGTGTGGGTTTGCTGTAATTTTGTATGTTTGGGGTTCTGTAAGCCTCTTGGATTTGATTTTCCATTTCATTCTTTACGTTTAGGGAAATTTTCTGATATCATTGAAAAGATTATGTATTCCTTTAGTTTGTATCTGTTCCTTCATCTCTCTAGATAACTCTCAAATTTAGTCTTCTCATATTATCCCATAATTCTTGGATGTTCTGTTCATGGTTTCTTACCATCTTTTCTGCGTGGTCAACTCTATTTTCAAGATTTTATATTGTCTTCATTGCCTGAGGTTCTATCTTCCAAATGGTCTAGTCTGTGGGTGATGCTTTCTGTTGAACTTATGATTTGGTTCATTGATTCCTTCATTTCAAGGATTTCTACATGTTTTTTTGCCCCACAATCTTTAACTCTTTATTGAAGTGATATTTCATTTCCTGTGTTTTTCTTTGATTTCATTCCTTATGATCCTTTTCTTCACAAATCACTTTATGTACATTCTAAACTCCTTCTCTGACATTTCTTCCACTGTGTTGTCAGTGGATTCTGTCACTGGAGCATCTTGGTTTTAGGGGGCACTTTATTCCCTTGTTCATGTTTGTGCTGCCTTAGATCAATATTTCTAGATGGGAAAACACACAAACTCCACCCTGCAGACCTATAGTATCCTTGAAGGTTTCCAGCACCTTGCCCTCAGGGCGGGAGACCAACATCAACAGCACCCAATGTAAACAACACAGAGCCTCAAACCCCTTAGATTCTATCAAGACTTCTACAGTTTTCTTGGAACAAACAAACGAGGAGTTCAATTACTGTCCACATTATATACAGCAAATTTGCTTAAAGTGTTCACAATTCCTAACGTTGGACAAAGAGAACTGAAGTGGTGCAGGACATCATGTTCAGGAGCAAAGAGAGAAGCCAGAAGCTAAAATTTATAACAGTGGAAGAGGAATTGACAGACTGACCATTAACAGGAGAAAAGATAATCCAGGAAAATAGACAATTGAGAGGAAAAATACATATAATAAAACATTAAAAATATAAGAATATACAAAGAAATTGCAAAATACCATCCATACACCACAATCCTCAACAAACTGAGGCATGAAAAATACCCAGTTCCAAAAATTGTAGAGATGAAAGAGAGGAGAAAAAATAATTTAAAAACAAAACAACAAACTCAATAGAAAATTGAATAGCTGATTTAAAGTTTTTTCAGTCCTGTCTGATTCTTCATGGGATTCTTAGGCCCAGACCATCCCACATAGACCCAGTCACTATCCTACCAATCTGGGTTTCAGATACCCTAGGCTTGGCCATGGTGCAGATCCTAAGATATCAGTGCTGTTCCAATTTGTAGAGAGAGCACCAGGGATGCGCTCACATAGAGAAGCAACCCTGAAAAGAAGTTGCAGGATAGCAGTCACCAGCACTCCCCACAGGAATACTGCAGGCGCAGTCTGATACTGGACCTCCAGGTCCTGACCAGTGTCCCCAAACACCAGGTGCCCCGAGACGGTGATGATGGCAAACCCGCTGGCCCCCTGGCCCCCAGGTGCTGTCTGGAGTTCCAAGATGGAGGCAGCTGCGTGTAACCAAACCTGCAGGCACTCTGGCAATGGATCTATGGGTGGTGGCAGCAGCAGGCAGAGGGTCGCTGGCAGTGGCACCTGTGGCATGGGCACCTGGAGACCTCCAGGTGACATTAGGAGTGGTGGTATAGGCAAAACAGCGGGTCCCGGAAAAAAGAGCTTCAGATGATCAGGGGCAGTGGCATAGGTGGTAGCTTCAGCTGGTGAGAAGACCTCTTCTCACCAGGGACAGCTGGTGAGAGAAAAGACCTAGTCGGGGCAGTGGCTTGGGGGGAGTGCAACCGTGGTGGCATAGGCCATAGCCATGCCCAGAGAGAGAACTTCCACCTGACCAGAATTAATACATAAATTTTGGAGGGGTGCACATGATCAAACCATAGCATACCCCTCTGAGCAGCTGGGATCCAGAGCAACATCCTTGAGGTAGGCCTCTGAACTCAGGGAAGTAGGTCAGGCTCTGGTACAGGTGGCAAGACCAACATTTTGGACTTGTATTATCAGTTGTGCCTTCCCGAATTCAGGAGGAGATGTCAATGGAGGTCATCACAAAAGAGAACTGTGTCCAATAGAGTAACAGGTGATGAGCTCATTAGAATCAGCAGCAGGAAGGAGCAGCTTGCAATGGTCCAGTGAGGAGGTTGGAATAGAAAAATCTTGATCATTCCAGAGTACACATGAGGGTGATGCCTTGTGCAAATTGCTAGAGAAATAGAGTAGGGAAGGGGATGCCGACTTCTCTTTCTCTTATACAGCCTGTGGGGAGTAAGTAACTTAACAGTTGCAAGCTAGGGCTCTCAGTGGGGGTTGCTTTTAATCACCATTTAGCATCTTTGTAAACCTGAGTTTAGTAACTTCACAGGCTGGCAGAGAAACTTCATCCAAAAAAAATCTCTGCTGTCTGTCTAGTTCAGAAGCTTCATTGACTCGGATCTCAGGCTGGCTATCCCAGAGCCTTACGATCTGGGGTCTCCTCCTTAGCAACAAAGCAGCTCCATCAGTGCGGGATGTGCCATGTCCTCCCATTCTAGCCTGAGTCTTCAACCTTTAAGACTTTAATTTCTGTTAGGCAAAGTGCCAAAAGAAACCATTACTCGGCTCTTATCAGCTGAGGAAAAATTATGCCTGTTACTCCAGGGATGCAAAGCCCTTCTTAGCAAAAGCTTTGTCAAAGTTGTCATGATGTTTTCTAGAGCAAGAGCTGGGGGATGAGGGGGGTGACATTTATATTCATTGAGCAAAGAAAGTAAAGATTCATTAGCTTGTTCTTTTGTTGTAGCATCCCTTGATGAAAGCTGAAGGCATAACTGCAAACATAACCCAGCAAACATGATTGTGAGGCCAAGAAAATACTGTCCAAGTACATGTGGGTCCCATTCAGTCTGAGGGTGAAATGTGGAATAACAAGAACTGGATTGCTATGTGACCTCCAATCAATTCTTCATAAACAACTTTTCAATTAGTCTTTTGGATGGAGGCAGCAGATGATTAATCTGCAGTAAGAGTGTAGATCAGAATTTGTTTGTTCAAAATGGATCCAATATTTTAAAAAATGAGGATAAAGCAAAATAATTTTCTAATATTAGAGTAATTAAACAGTGGAACCAAGAGATGAATCTTCATTTGTTTCAGTTAGACTTGGTCCACCCAGGCAAAGCTACAAGTTTTTAGTTTCCCAAGTCAGTTACATACCAAATAAGCTGAAGCCAAATGACCTACACATTTAGGTTTCTTCAAACTATTGGCCTTTACACACACATACACACACACACACAAACACAACCTACCTGCTCAGGCTGGCATAACAAAATACGACAAACGGAGTATCTTAATGATTTATCCTCTGTTATGGAGGTGGAAAGTCTGAGCTCAAGGTGCCAGCAGGGTTGGTTTCAGGTGAGGCCTGTCTGGTTTATAGATGGTCATCATCTTGGTTTGTCATCACATGGTTACTCCTCTGTGCATGAATAGAGAAATCTGTTTTAAATCAGGTGCCCCAGCCATATCACATCATTTAATGTCAGTTACCGCCCTGAAGATACCATGTTAACTTTTTGTAGCTGTGATTGAAGTACAAGGAGGAAAGAGTGATTTTTGGCTCATGGTTTCAGAGGATTCAGTTCTGGTTGGCTGACTTTCTATTTGTTACCTATTTCATTGCTATGACCAAAACACCTGACAAGAACAACTTTGAGGAGGAAAAATTTGGGGCTGTTTCAGAGGTCTCAAATTATAGATGGCCAACTCCATTACTCTAGGCTCAAGATGAGGCAGCATGTCATGGGGGAAGGATCCAGTGGAGGAAAGCTGCTCAGCTCATGGTGGGATATGAAGAACAAAGGGAGAGGGGCCATAGGGAAGATGCATCCTTCCAGGTGTGTGCCTAGTGCCCCACCCTGCAGCCATGCCCCACCTGCCTACAGTTACCAGTCAGCCATGCAAACTAGAATGGACATATCAGGTTAAGCACTCATGATCTAATCATTTTACTTCTAAACATTCCTGCATTAGCAGCTTTGGGGAGGACACCTCATATCTAAACCATAAGTTTGCTGGCTTCAAGGCAGAAACAACATGGCAGAAGGGCATAAGCAGAGGAAAGCCATGGCAGCCAGGAAATAGAGAAGGGACCAGGGATAAGAGTACCCAAAGCCATGCCCCCAATGACCTATTTCCTCCAGCCATGCCCCATCTGGCTACAGTGACCACCCAGAAGTCCACTTAAATTATTAATGCACCAAATGGATTAATCAATTGATAAGGTTAGAGCTCTCATAATCTATTTTTCACTTTGGAAACTTTGCTGTATTGCCTCACATTTGAGCTTTTGGGGACACTTCGCATATCTAAACCATAGCACTTTACCCAACCCCCTCAAAACTCATACCCATCACACAACACAACATGTATTCAGTCCATCTCCAAGAAAGTCCCCACAGTTTCAATAGTTCCAGCATTGTTCAGAAGTCAAATCACCTCTAAGATGCATGGCAAACTCTTAGCTATGAGCTCCTAACAAACGAATCCCACAAAAACAAATCTTGCATACATCCAATATGTAACAGCAGAGAGTAAACATAACTGTTCCAAAAGGGAGGAATAAAGTCAAAGAAGAGATGGGACCAAAGACAGACTAAAACCCAGCTGTGCAAACAGGTCCTATAGCTCCACATCCGGGATCCAGGGCAGGTGGTGGTGGGATATGGGCCCTACAGGCTTGGGCAGCCCCACGCCCACGACCATGACCTTGTCAGTTGCAGCCCATGTGACCTCTATTTTGACTTGGTTCTACTCAATTTCTGCATCTTTCCTTGGCAGATGGTCCATATTCATGGCATCTCTTAATCCTTGGTCTCCATTTCAGCCTTGGCTTCCTTCTCAGAGCTTCATGAATCGCCCTCTTGGGGGCTGTCTGCAGAGATTCTGACCTTGCTATACCTAGCTAACTCTAGCCATCCTTCAAAACCTGGATGGAAGTTTCCCTCTAACTCCAGCATCCTGCATTCTTGCAGAACCAGCACCACATGGATAACACTGAGGTTTATCACCAGCTCCAGCAGTGATAAACTGAGTCCTGAGGAAGCAAGTTTCCAGGCACCTGCGTGTGCGTAGAGTGCCTCTAAGATCTCTTCTCAACCAAGCTTTTGCTTTTACTCACTGTTAAGACTGTTACAGGTGTGGTCTTGCTGCTTCCTGAAATACCCTCAAGGCATTTTTCTTATTGTCTCTGGGCAGAGTATTTGGTTTCTTTTAAATGGTGCTAATCTGAGCAACCACACCTTCCTTGGTTCTAATTTTATCTGTGTTTCTCTGGTCAAATTTTTCAAATCATTTATCTCTGCTTTTTGCTCCTAATTCTCACAATAAACCTGGCTGCAACCTGCCAGCAATACCCATACCACTGTCTGAATGCTGTGCTGCCTAGAACTATTCCACCAGATTAGTTCATTACCTCTAAACTATGTCTCACCAGAAAGTCTCAGCGTATGGGAAAGATAGGAAAATTCTTGCCAGGATGTAACATGAATATCCTCTAATCCATTTCTCAATAGATTCTTCTTTTCTATCTGAATCCTCAGGAGGACAGTCTTTACCGTTCACATTCCTATTGATTCTCTTCTGAACTCTCAACAACGTAGCCCATTAACCTCTGCTAAAAACATTCTAGAACTTTAACTAGCTTGCATCTCAACTTTTCCAAACTATTCCTGCAAACCAATTCCAAAGGCTTCTGAACCACATGATCAGGTATAATAATAGCAACAACCCCACCTCTCAGTACCAATTTCTGTATTAGCTTTTATTTTTGTGACCAAAATACCTGGCAAAAGCAAATTTAGAGAAGGAAAAACTTATTTTGGCTCAGTTTTAGAGACTTCAGTCCATAGTCAGCTGACTCCATTGCTGTAGCTGGAGGTGAAGTAGAACATCATGGTGGAAGGGTGTAGTGGAGGAAGGAGAGAGAAGCCAGGGACAAGATTTAGTGGCCAGGGCCATGTACCCAGTGACCTATTTCCTTCAGCTGTGCCCCACCTGCCTACAGTTACCACCCAGTAGTCCAAATTACTAATCCATCAAATGGATTAATCCATTGAGGTTACAGCTCTCATAATGCAATCTTTTCCCCATTTGAACATTGCTGCATTGCTTCACACTTGAACTTTTTTTTTTTTTTGGATCGGGGGAGGAGCATTCCTGACCTAAACCATAATAGGCCTTATCTCCAAATACCAGCACATTGGAGATTAGGGCTTCAAAGTAGATTAATTTTGAGGGGACATATTTCCAGTTCATAATAAGCTTTTCTTACCCTCTTCTAGAAACCTACTTTTGGCAGTTTCATTGAACTTCTAGAAGTCTTATCTTAGTTTCAGGGACTATTCCTGCTCTTTGGTGTTCAGGTATCTGAACAGAAAATACATTTCCCTCTTGTGATCATGGGGGAATTCCTAAGGCAGAACTGGTGATTACACAGATTCCAACAAATGTTTCAGGCAAGAGCTAGCTCTATTCATGAAGAGCCATGAGACATTAGGTTCTGGGAAAGGGGAACGGAACAGGTTAATATTTATGGGGTCAATAGGCTTAGAAATGAGAATGGACAGTTGTTAGGTGTGGTTTGTTTCTTAGCTTTGGTAGTAACATTGACTTTATTTGGGACGTATTTAGAAGGCGTAAAGCTTACCGGAGTTCATGTACTAAATGGATTAGCAACTCAACAGAAGACTATTTTATATGAAGCCATTAATTGTATAGTTAACTTCAGGCCTGGAGTTAACTCAGTGGTAGAGTGCTTGCCTAGCTAGCAAGCATCCCTGAGTTGGATCCCCAGAACTGGGGGGGGAAGGGGGGAATCAAACTATTTATTAGAAACCTGACTTATAAACCTATTGTTATGAGACTGCTGCTTAGAAATCCTTTGACAACAAGGGTCATATTAAGGTAGTACTTAAAAAAACCCCTTTCAGATGACTCATTTAACTATATAGGTTGAAGACAATGTAATGAAATCCAGGACTCCAGAACTGATGTTTCTCTATCTCTATCAGGGAGATGTGGTCTTTAGGTAGGTCTACTGGACAGTACTATCAACTAATTCTCTAAGTTCTATGCCTTGTAAGGTGTGAGAGGTCATGAGCATCTCCCCAATCCTGGCTGGCAGGGTAGATTGAGAGCACATAATTAATCCCAAAGGTGAACAATAGGGGCAGAACCTGGTGGGATCACATTCCGTGCTTTGGCCAGGAGATGGCAGTGTCTAACCACAGAGCTTATTGAGTTTTGTGGCACCTTGGCTTGCCATGAGAGGACGTGACAGGACAGCTTCTGAGAGGGATTCCAAGGAAGACATAATCATAGTAATTCACTTCAGCAGTCAGAGACCAATTCCTACAGAAAGTACTTGGGAGGTTGTTGGCCAGGCTCAGCTAATTGACCCAATCAGAGATGAATGACAATAAAAAGGACCCCAAGAAAGGAGATGGAAAAAGGCTAACGTAGGAAAAGACTTGAACCAACAGAGAACCAATCCGAGGGAGGTCAGAGGAAAGAAACACTGTCGCTTAATTTGACGCACCAGTGCTTATGGCTCTGTTGACCTCCCTCCCTCACTAAACAAAGAATATGTATCAAGAATATACTGAACTAGCATATTTAGCAGCATGGAAGCAGGACAAAGATCCTTACTGTCTCATATCTCACAGGTCCTCACTCTTAGATCCATTTTCTGGTGAAGGTACCTGATCTCTTCCAGCTGTTTTGGGAGGGGTGTTCCTGACAGGACCTACACAGGTGGATCACTGAGCTGTTGACAGTGCACTTTCTTTTTGGAGGTTGCTATCTTGCCAAAACCATGATGATTCCTGGCTTACATAAGTTGCTTTGGGGTCTACTGGAATGAAAATGGGAGGGGGAGCTGTTCTGAGAAGAGATACTTCCTATCATAGAAAATGACCCAAGTCAGTATTGCCATAGCAACTCTGGTTCTAAGATATAACCCAAGTGAGCCTTGTAATTTGCCTAGAAGTGAGAATATGTAGAAAATGACTTCTTAGAAAAGTGGTTTATACTTTTCTTTCTAAACTTAATTTTTAAAAAAATTTTTACTTTAGATTTTTCTAATTAGTTATATATGGCAGTAGAATGCATTTTGACACATCATACATAAATGGAATATAACTTCTCATTCTTGCTGTACATGATATAGAATCATACCGGTCATGTAATCATATGTGTACATAGAGTAATGTCTCATTCATTCTACCATCCTTCCCAACCCCAAGCCCTCCCCCTCCCTTCACTCCCCTCTGCCTAATTCAAAGTACCTCTATTTTTCCTTAGCCCCCCACCTTATTGTGAATTAGGATCACATATCAGAAACATTTGGCCTTTGGTTTTTGGGGATTGGCTTATTTCACTTAGCATTATATTCTCCAGCTCCATCCATTTACCTGCAAATGCCATAATTTCATTTCATATACATACATTTTCTTTATCTGTTCATCCATTGAAGGGCATCTAGGCTGGTTCCATAGTTTGGCTATTGTGAATTGACCTGCTATGAACACTGATGTGCATCACTGCAGTACGCTGATTTTAAGTCCTTTGTATAAACGGAGGAGTGGGATAGCTGCGTTAAATGGTGGTTCCATTCCAAGTTTTCTGAGGAATCTCCATACTGTCTTCCATATTGGTTCTACCAATTTGCAGTTCCACCAAAAATGTATCTTTTTCCTCACATCCTCACCAACATTTATTTATATTCTTGATAAGACATTCTGACTGGAATGAAATGACTTATTCTCTAGCAAATAGAGAAATACAACTCGAAAATAAGTAGGTCCAAATCTTCACCATGTCAGCCTTGGATCTGACTTCCTTAAAAATACTCCTAAAGCACAGGAAACAAAATTTAAAAAATCAATAAATGGGATGGATTCAAACTAAAAAGCTTCTTTTCAGCAAAGGAAATAACAGGAAGAGAGAACCTACAGCATGGGAGAAAATCTTTACCACATGCACTTCAGAGTATTAATCTCCAGGATATATAAAAAACTCAAACCTCTACACCAAAAAAACCCAAATAATCCAGTCAACAAATGGGCTAAAGAGCTGAACGGACACTTTATAGAAAAAGAAATTCAATCAACTAAAAATATACGAAAAAATGTTGAACAATTAGAGAAATGCAAATTTTTGGGTCTAAAATTTCACTCGTCAGAATGGTTTTTACTTACTAAAACATGTTTTTATCTAATCCCACTTGGTATTAAAAACTAATGAGAATGTGGTATCATTGGTATGCACCTCTGGAGTATTCAAATAAATAATCCATCTGCCCATAGAAGCTGAGCTCTGAGAGTAGCTGCAGCTCTGTATCTCAGGACTCCTTATCTAGTCCAGTGAACTTTCTTCATACACCATGATACAATGTAGGAGTTTTGAAGATTAGTAAATCCTCTCTGGAGCACTCCTTTATGCCTTCACATCCATTGCTCTGTCAAATCCATTTGGTGCCTTGCTTGCAGGCAGTGGGACTGAAGAAACTGGTACTCCAACTCACCTTTCTAGATTGGGTGTCTGGATGGATTCCTGATGCAGCACTACCAATGACAGAACATGAATTATTCCTGAAGTTTGTCTAAACTACTCAATATCTGTTGTGGACACTGTTTTTCCTAATGTCAAGTTGGAAGGCCAGTGTTGGTCTTAGATATTCATGCTTCGGGAGAAGGTGAATAACAGAAAAATAGAAAAATACCTGGCAAGGAGCCAGAGCTAGGCAGGGAGCCAAACCATGGAACAAAATAATCAATCCAAGGCCATAAAGAACTTTTTAGTTTTTATGGAATTAGTGACTAGAGGGGTTTTGGGGGATGTCCCAGTGGTAACTATGGAAAGCCCGATGGCAGGGCCAGGTCTTGGCAAAGCATGTCTTCAAAGATCTTTCTAGGTTTTACTTGCACAACACATGTTCTCAGTCATTTCCTACCTTGCCAACCTATGGAACTCCCTCTAAAGTCCCTTAAGCTGATGGAGCAGCTCACACTTAGATCAGTGTGTCATTCCTTATGTGCACCTGCTCCAGTTCAAATGTCAAATGTCCCCCAAAGCCTCAGGTGTTAAAGGCTTTGTCCCTAGGGGGGCACTATTGAAAAGTGATGAACCCTTTAAGAGGGGGGGCTAGTGCAAGGCCCTTACATTACTGGAGGGTGTGACACTGAAGGAGACTATGGGACACCAGCCTGTCCTTTCCCTTGTTTCCTGGACATGAGGTGAGCACTTTTGCTCCACCACACACTCCCTGCCAATACTATTTGGCACCCCCACCAGAGGCCCCAAAGCAACGGGTCCACCCCATTGTGGACTGCAACCACTGAAACTTTGAGCCAAAATAACCCTTTTCTCTTTGTTGGTTGGCTATCTCAGGTTTTGGTTTTTTTTTTTTTAAACAGTGACAGAAAGCTGAGTAGCACAGTACCATTCTCTTTAAACAAAATGGTTTTAACCCAAAAGAGTGAATTATTTTGAATATATTTTGGGTCAAATGGGCCACGGCAATCTGCAGATGCCTGTGTTGCATTCCCTGAGCCACCTATGACTTCAGCCACCTATAGAGGATAGTTATGGCTCAGATCTTGCTGTGTGCTCCTTGGACTTTACCAAACCAGCCTCCTCTCTATGTGCAGCCTGAAAAAGCTGAGGAGTTACTGTGTGTAGTTTGAGAATCAGACCCTCCCACAACAATGGAAAACTGGGGTGCAGGTTACAGTAATGCATCTCATGTTGACTTTTCCCATTCTTCTCCCTTTTCACTCATATTTCCTGGATATTTAGGAGCAATCCTAAGTCCTCATCTCAGGATCTTTTAGGGGGTTCCTATGGTCCAAACTTTGTGTTCCCCCAGAATTAATATAAAATCCTATTCCTAGGGTGATATCAGAAGATAGGACTTCTGTAGGGTGCTCAGGTCCTAATCTTAAGAGTAAAGCCCTTGTGAAGGGGTTTGGTACCCTTAGATGTCCAACTTCTTGTGTCCTCACGTTGTGTGAAGGGATGACTGAACTCCTGGCTTCTATGAACTAGGAAATGCAACTTCACCAGACACCAAATTTGCCAGGAACTTGATCTTGGACTTTCCATCTTCCAGAACTGAGACAAATTTGTTGTCTATAAACTACCAGTTGATGGTATTTTGTTATAGCAGCCTAAATACTAAGATAAGGATCCAAGCTAAGACACAGGTCCTACATTCAAGAAATTTGAGGAACACCAGGAAAAAAAAAAAACCCCACACACCTATAATTAAAAAGGAGTGAAGGAGATGTACATCATAGCAAGGTACCATTCAGTTGATGTACAAAGCGGGGCCCAGAAGTGGAGATAATTTCTGACTTCAGGAACTTCCATTCAGTGTTAATGTTTCCTCTTAGTGAAGGAGTGGGAAAATTCTCCTCTAACATGGTTTGCATACTTGCTGTTTGAGCCTTGTCATAAGTCTTTGGTGCTGAGGGTGGTTTTTCCCCCCCCCCCCCCCCCAATCATTTCAATCTTGTAGAGCCAATGAATCCTGGTTCCAAAGCTGTCTTTGCTGTAGTTTATAACTGTTTTTTCCCCTATTCTTTCAAATGGGTAACTTTTGCCTCAATTGTAACGCAGATCTAAGCTTATCTAGAACTCAGCAAACCTAAGCTCTAACTCAGGTTACAGGAGAATGCTGTAAGAAACCAGGACCCTGTATCAGTGGTGGAGATGCCCTGTTCAGATCTTGTTTCAGGATAATTTACTATAGAGTATAAGGAGAGCAGTTAGCTGACAGTCGTTGTCTGCAGTTCCTATGGGTTCCAACACAATATTCAAGCAGCTCCCAGCCAGAGTTAGTATAGTTAGGATACTGTGGCCTGTCTGGCAATTCGGAGCAACCAGGACTCATTTAATGGGTAATCTTCACTCTAGAGCCTCCTTGGGTCAGCCAAGATATTACCATGCATGTCCTGTAGTTCAAAAGTTCTCCAATCTTCACCTACTTCCTCTTTTATTTCTCAAAAACCTTATCCTCCAACAAACCTCTTACTCTTCTAATTGCATCTTGGCATCTGTTTCCTGGAGTACCTGAACAGACAGGATTGGAGAGGTCTGAGGAAGCAAGAAATGCCTATTTCTATGTTTTCCTGGAGTACTGAACAGACAGGCCAAGAGAGGTCTGAGGAAGCAAGAAATGCCTATTCATCAAGCAATAGGAATGCACTGACACCAGGCATGGTGGGCGCACCTGTAATCCCAGCAACTTGAGAGACTGAGGCAGGAGAATGGCAAGTTCTAAGCCAGCCTCAGCAACTTAGTTAGGCCCAAGCAACTTGGTGAGACCCTGTCTTTAAGTAAAACACACAAAAGGACTGGGGATGTGGCTCAGTGTTAAGTGCCTCTTGGTTCAATCACCAGTACCCCGCCCCAAAATGCACAGGCTAAAGGGGCACCAAACATCCATAACAAGTTCAACAGTTGTGGGCCTCTGCAGACCAGATACAGATAGCAATGAGCCAAGATCTATTAATTTACCTCCCAACAATGGGATGGTGCGTATCCTGAAGCAGGAAGCACTAGATGGGAGCCCTCACCCACCAAAGCCAGGGTGTCATATTATTATGCCAGGCAAGGTAGAAATGGCAGCCAAGATTGACTTTCAGAGAGTTACAGACATGAATGATACAACACAGTATTTGTAGAAGCAAAATGATAAATCAATGAGGATATTAATAGCTATAATGAGAAGAATGAATGGAGAAGACTGAGAGTGGTTACTCCAATAGAATCACAAACCCTTGCCTCTTTTCCAGATTGAGGCAAAATAACTACCAGTTAATATTTTCCAGCTTCTGTCATCTGCAACCCCAAAAATGATAGAATGGACTTAGATAAACAGAAGTCTACAATGGTAGAGGTGGAGGCTATGCACAGCCCAACAATGTAGATTGACTTATCAAGGCCAGTCTAGCTACTGATGTGCTGAATGTCCAAACTGTCGGCAACAGAGACCAAAACCACGTCCCTGTTACTGTGCTGCTTTTTGAGCTACTTGGAGGCAAATTGACACAGGAATAGACACACTTGGCAAGGGTTTGCCTTTGTCTTTAGCTCCTCACTCAGCATGACTGTCCAGGGCCTTACAGAATAACTAATCCACAATACAGCATCTGACCAAGCCTCTCGCTGCAGTGAAGAAGGTGCAGTTGTGTGCCCCTGATGTTGATATTCCTTGGTGATGTCACGAACCCATACCAGCTGGCCTTTTGAAAAGTCCTGCTGAAGGCAGAGCTGAAGTTCCAGTGCAGATGGGATACATTTCCCTAGAATGTGTGGATGTACTATTGAGAGAGCTGTTGTTGGTACCATGAGTCTAGCAGGGAGCTCATTTGGGCCAGGAATTAAGGATTGGAAGGAAGAGTGGTTTTCACTCATCACCAGCATGCCATGGGAGACTATTTCCATCCCCATGAATCTGAACTCTGCTATTTCAGGTTTTGGTCTTCAAAGTAGGAGCATTCTTGCCTAGTAACAGAAGGGGTCCCAGTGAACCATAAATTATGATGCTGGAGCACAGAATTTCTCCTTGGAATTATACCCCAGTTGCCCATAGTGGGAGCTGGCTTTACAGGGAAGCAAGTGTCCAACAGAGCACATACTAACTCCCTTCCCCATTCTTCTACCAAAGTTTCCTCTACTGCTTAAATCACTTGCATTCTTGACTCTGGGTCTGCTTTTGGAGGAACCCAAATAAGACACATGCCTAGGAAACATAAGAGATACTACAATAATCCTTGCTACCCTTTGGGAGTAGTTTCTGACTAAAATCACTCTGAAACTAAACAAATATATATTACAGGAGCCCTGAGACAATAACCACTGGGTTCTTACATTTAGATTGTTCACTTTGGGACATTGCAATTGTTAAAGTAAGATGACATTTAACTGCTGCTTAATGGGCCCTGCCTATGAAATTGTCAGTCAATCTAAGAACATACATGGTATAGAATTGTGATAATATGTTGTACAGGCATACCTCATATTTTTCACATAGACTGCATTTTTGACAAATTTAAGATTTGTGACAACTCTGCTACAAATTAAAGTCACTGCTGTCACTTTTCTAACAGCTCAGGTGACCATTAGAATGTTTAGCAATAAGCTGGTGTGGTGGTACTCACCTGTAATCCCAGCCACTTGGAAGGCTGAGGCAGGAGGACCTCAAGTTTGAGGCCAGCCTCAGCAAATTAGTAAGGCCCTTGGCAACTTAGAGACCCTGTCTCAAACAAGAACTGAAAGATGTAGCTCAATGGTAAAGTGCCTGTGGGTCAAATCCCCAGTACCAAAAAAAACGTTTAGCATAAAGTATTTTAAGGTATGTACACTTTTTAGACATAATTCTGCATTTAATACACTAGTGTTAAACAGAAACTTTATATGCACTGGGAAACAATTCATATTTTTATTGCAATCACTTTATTGTGGTGGTCTAGAATAGAACCTGCAATATCTCTGAGGTATGCCTATGTAGTAAGTAATACATACTTTGGTCTTCATTCCTGATTCCTGAAACAGAACCCTAAAGCCCTTGTAGCTCCCAAGCACAATAGTCTGGCAGTGGGAAGTTCTTACAGCTGAGAAGTCGTGCACTGAAATGTGAAGTCAGGCATGATGGACCACCATCTCCTGGCCCACATCTTGAGTGGTTCCAGTCTGTCTTCTCTCAGACATTCTCCGTTAGAATCTGACCATCCCCTCATAGATGATGCACACTCTCATCATGCTCTGTTTTGGGGTCTCAAACTCAGATACTTAGAAGAGCCCAAAAGGTAACACAGTGACAACTCAGGGATAATTTGGAGAGACATAGGGATAGTAGAGAACTTTAGAAACATACCTCTTATGAAATAGCATTATTCTTTGCCATTAGATTATTGCCATGGAAGATTTTTTTGAAAGAAGCCAGAATTTCTATAAAACTTAAAATATAACTTTACATACAGGGAAATGAGAGGGGGGAAGGGGCGGGGTATGAAAAATGGTGAAATGAGATGGGCATTACCCTATGTACATGTATGATTACACGAATGGTATGTATCTACATTGTGCACAACCATAGAAACAAAGATGCACCCCATTTGTGTACAATGAATCAAAATGCAGTCTGTAAAGATACTTAAAAAACTTCATCTGTGTTTTGAACTAAAAACAAAACAAAAAACTTAAAATCCTTTTGTGGGCCAATCCCAACACATGTAGACCAGACGTGTCCCATGGACCATCATTGTACAACCTATTTTACAGTTTACAAAGTACATTCATGTTCTCCAACTTTCATGAATAGCCCTAGAAGATATTTCCACTTTCCAGAATAGGAAATTGGGGTTCTGAATAAGAGATCTCTTTAGCTGTCTCATTCACAACTGAGTGATAGAGATCAAACCCATCTTCCTTTACAAAAGTAAGGATCCAACATTCTTGGATTTCAATTACATAAGATTCTCCTTATGTTCCAATGGGGTGTGGACTATTTGAGCCTCCAAGAATGATGTGCTGAAAGTTGAGTGTTGCTTTCAGAAAAGACCAGGTTTTTACAAACTGTTAGTACCATTCCAGTTAGAAATGGCTGAAAGAGGTGAGTTTTCATGGGAGGTGGAAAGAAAATTGATTGCAGTTGGCCAAGCCTATATGAAAAAAATCACTGTGGTACTTGCCTTTGTAACGACCTGATCAAGATGCTCTAGAGTCCTTAGGAAGGAGGGATGTAGGTTTTTAATTAAAACTTTTCTGTTTGATTGTACATTTTGTGAAATAAAGTCCTGCAAGTAAGATTGGAGTACCCAGGATTCTGGACCAGCTTTCAAATGGGCCACCTAAACCAGAATTCTAACAGCAAAGAATAAGCAACACCCTGATGATCTGCCATTGTTCTGCTTTGAAGAACCTGAACCGACACAGATTAACTGTCCAAAGATCAGATGCCAGGTGAATGAGACATACATAATATGAGATGCCTCATATTATGAAGGAGCAGTTGGTTGCAAGCAGGCAGACAGGGAAAGCCTCCAGACCATGTTGATTTGACATGGGTAGAGGAAAGAAGGAAGGGAGATTTGGCTAAGATGAGCCTCAGATTGCAATACAGTTCCAGAATGTTGGGATCACACTGTGTAAGTCTAATTCTGTGGCTGAGTTCTGAGAAGCCCATTTGCCTGCAGATTTAAATCACATTCCTCATGTCTGGTTTACCAGTGAGCTATTTTTTGAATGAAACCTGCACCATGCAGGCAGGACTGACCTGGCTTTAATACTCCTGCTGGGCTCCATCACCAGCTGGGAGGTCCCTGGACCCACTGACCAGTAAATGTCATGGTGAACCCAAAGGGGTAGCACCAGTCAGTTATGTTCCCTGAAGCTGGTTCTTGACTATGTTCCATGTGGGCGAGGCAGTAGTTACCCCTTGGTGGGATGGGCTGGCTGTGAAATACAAGCTGTGAAAGTAGTATGTCTTTCAATAAAGATGAAAAGGCAAGAATTATATATTTTCAAAGTAGGGGCATGACCAGTGGAGCTGACCACAGGGGTCTTCTGACTTCTAATAACAACAACAACAACAACAAACCCACACTTGATTTGTAGTGCTACAGACCAAAGGGGATTAATAGGGGTCTCCTTCGGGAGGACAGGATATGGGTGGAGATAGAGGTTGGTTGTGCTTGGCAGGTTATGCCCATCTCTGGTGGCTGTGTTTGAACTTGGAGCTGTGAGCTAGGTCAGGGTGCCAACATGATCTGGGCTTTCTCATGGAATTTCATCCAGGAGTTTCCAGAAGAGCAGATTCCCTGCCTTAATGGCTTAGACATTGTCTGTATTTCACAAATGACTCCCAAGAGCTGATACCTGAACAGGACATCTGAGCAGAGAAACTGTCTGCCCAATACCCTTTCCTTGTGGAAAACCCCAGTGAACTTGCTCTCAAGGAAAGTGAGGGATTGATGGAATCTCATCAATGATTGTTTTCTTTTCTGCCTAATTTTTTTAAATTTTTATTTTAATTTTGATTCATTGAACACAAATGGAGTACAGCTATTGTTTCTCTGGTTTTACACAAAGTGGAGTCACACCATCAGTGCATTCATACATGTACACAGGGCAATGATGTCTGTCACACATTCTGTTATTACCCCCCCACCCCAACCCCATGCCTCCCAGCCCTCTATGCCATCTATCCTTCCTCCATTCTTGTCACCCTTCCACCCCACATTATACATCATCATTCACTTATCAGAGAGACCATTCGGCCTTTGGATATTTGGGATTGGCTAATCTCACTTAATATAACAGTCTCCAACATCATTTACCTGCAAATGCCATAATTTTATTCTTTATGGCTGAGAAATATTCCATTGTGTATACATACCACAGTTTCTTTATCCATTCATCTATTGAAGGGCATCTAGGTTGGTTCCACAATCTAGCTATTGTGAATTGAGCAGCTATGAACATTGATGTGGCTGCATCACTGTAGTAATCTGATTTTAAGTCCTTTGGGTATAGGCCAAGGAGTGGGATAACTGGCCAAGGAGTGGGATAACTGGTCAAATGGTGGATCCGTTCCAAGTTTTCTAAGGAATCTCCACACTGCTGGTGGGAGTGCAAGTTGGTGCAGCCACTCTGGAAAGCAACGTATGAGTGTACCCTTTTCCCCACATCCTCGCCAACACCTTTTGTTGCCTGTATTCTTAATAAGAGACATTCTAATTGGGGTAAGATGAAATCTTAAGGTGGTTTTGATTTGCATTTCTCTTATAACAAGGGATGTTGAACATTTTTTCATAAATCTGTTGATTGCTTGTAGATCTTCCTCTGTAAAGTCTCTGTTCATTTCCTTGGCCCATTTATTGATTGGGTTATTAGTATTCTTGGTGTAAAGATTTTTGAGCACTTTGATTCTGGAGATTAGTGCTCTATCTGAAGTGTGTGTGGCAAAGATTTTCTCCCACTCTGAAGGCTCTCTCTTCACACTGCTGATTGTTTCCTTTGCTGAGGAAAAGTTTTTCAGTTTGACTCTATCCCAATCATTGATTCGTGCTTTTATTTCTTGCACTTTGGGAGTCATGTTAAGGGAAATCTGGTCCTAGGCCAACACGATGATGATTTGGACCTATTTTCTCTTCTATTAGGTGCAGGGTCTCTATTCTAATTCCTAGGTCCTTGATCCATTTTGAGTTGAGTTTTGTACAGGGTGAGAGAGATGGGTTTAGTTTCATTTTGCTGCATATGGATTTCCAGTTTTCCCAGCACCATTTGTTGAAGAGGCTGTCTTTTCTCCATTGCATGTTTTTGCCTCCTTTGTCAAGTATGAGATACCTGTATTTATGTGGGTTTTTCTCTGTGTCCTCTATTCTGTACCATTGATCTACCTGTCTATTTTGGTGCCAATACCATGCTGTTTTCATTGCTATTGCTCTGTAGTATATTTGAAGGTCTGGTATTGTGATACTCCCTGCTTCACTCTTCTTGCTAAGAATTGCTTTAGCTATTCTGGGTCTCTTATTCCTCCAAATGAATTTCATGATTACTTGCTCTATTTCTATGAGGTCCGTCATTGGGATTTTAATTGGAATTGCATTGAATTTGTATAGTGCTTTTGGCCATTTTGACTATATTAATTCTGCCTATCCAAGAACATGGGAGATCTTTTCATCTTCTCAGATGCTCTTTAACTTCTTTCTTTAGTGTTCTGTAGTTCTCAGTGTAGAGGTCTTTCACTTCTTTTGTTAGATTGATTCCCAAGTATTTTATTTTATTTTTTTAGGTTAATGTGAATGGGGTAGTTTTCCTAATTTCTTTCACAGAGGATGCATCACTGATGAATAAAAATGCGTTAGATTTATGAGCATTAATTTTATATCCTGCTACTTTACTGAAATAATTTGAGTTCCAGAAGTTTTCTGGTGGAATTTTTAGGGTCTTCTAAATAGAGAATCATGTCGTCAGCAAATAAGGATAGTTTGAGCTCTTTTCCTATTCGTATTCCTCTAATTTCTTTGTCCTTGAAACTCTAGCCAGAGCAATTAGACAGATCAATGTTGAACAGAAGTGGAGATACAGGGCATCCCTGCCTTATTTCAGTTCTCAGGGGGAATGCTTTCAATTTTTCTCCATTTAGAATGATGTTAGCTGTGGGCTTAGCATAGATAGCCTTTACAATGTTAAGGAATGTTCCTACTATCCCTATTTTTTCTAGTGTTTTCAGCATGAAGGGGTGCTGTATTTTAGCAAATCCTGCCTAAGATCTTAAACAATATAGATACAAAACTCAGAAGATAGTGGTTGACCAACATCTTTCTCACTGGTAAACCAGACATGAGGAGTGTGATTTAAATCTGCAGGCAAATGGGCTCCTCAAAACTCAGCCACAGAATTAGACTTACACAGTCAATCCTGTAACACTGGCCACCACAAGACTGTAAATCATGAGTTGTCTCTGGAAAACTGACAGTATGCAGTAATGGGGAAGATCTTGTGATTTCTCTGTGCAGCCTCTCTTGAAAGGAGAAAGGAAGAAGCTGGGTTGCACGTGCTGTGTTCACCCTTTCAGGGAGGATAGAATGAGTGGGAAAAGACTCAAGAATTTTAGCTACTGATGCTACCTGTACATGGAAGAAAAGTAGGGATGAGGAAATCCTTTTCTCTTGCCCACAGGTTCTAGGTTGAATGCAGCTCCAGTTGGCACAATGAAGGAGACTAGGGAGTGAGATGGAAAAGGTGTTATAAATAGGGTTTTTTAGAAGCAGGAGCTATGCAGACTTTGGGATGCAAGATGTTTAAGGATTAACATTAGTTAGAAGGAAGAAAATGAAGTCTTGAGAAAGCCTTGGACAATTTGATAGGGAGCTCTGGAGAAAGTAGCATTATCCTGCATAGGACAAAATGGTCAGGCTTCTGTTCCTTTGTTACTAATGTAGGCTATCCAGGAAGAGTGTGACCCCAGGTAAGGCAATTCTAAGATGAAATGAAGGAACTGATAGCTTGAGCTGCAAATCACATTCCCTGGATCTGAATAGTGCATCTCGTTGTCAACCACAGAAGGAACACCAAAATGGTGTGTATTGAGAAGGATGACATGTGGACAGGTCAGGTATAATTCCCACTGGGACTGTGCATCCACTGAGAATATGCCTCAGAATTATCTTAAACAGATGGGGAGAGTGGGGTAATTTCTTCATGGACCCACATCTGTCATTGAGGGTTACTTCTGGGGCCATTAAATCTCTGGCACTTCCAGGCTTCCCTGTGCACAGGTAAAATATGCCCTTGTCACACTAAAGAAAACTCTCAGGCAGAGAAATTCAAATAGGTGCTTGAAGTGAGAGGCTGTCCACTGCGACCACAGATCAGCTGAGAGGTGAATTGGGGGCACACAGTGGCATCAACAATGTCTGCCTTACCTCAAACTATTGCATAGCAATGTCATCTGTCCTAAAGTAAAACTAAGTAGTAAAATCTCAGAATTTCTACATCTTTGGGTTGTGACCAGAGGGTATATAGTTTTGTGGTTGGTCCAGTTCTAGCAAATGTGGTCTCCAACACTCATTCTAGAAGCAGGAGAATAGTGTGTGAAATTTCAGTGCTATGAGCTATGTGAGGCATTAATACCATTGGGGGCAGGAGTCTGTGCAATTCAGGTTGCATTTAGAACGATCTTTGACTTTCAGTATAGACAGTCTACAGAAAGATTAAATGTTTGTCTTTGGGAGATGGTTGAGCCTCTTCCAAGTCATCCAGTAGTTTAATGTTAACCATTGTGTCTCACATACATGGAGAAATCTTGAAAGGGACTGGAGTGCTGTCACTCACTCTCCTGTTGGAGTTCACTCCTCCCCCAATCTCCCCATATCTGGTATAATCTACAGAAATGAAAGTTGCGCCTCTAAATGTCTATAGACAGGCATTATGAGTCATATAAGAAATTTATCTTTTAGAAATCTAAGTTTAAACCTCTAGAATTTTTACTCTCATTTAATAAACTGTTGCTTTTCAGGCATTTAAAGGAAGCTATTCCTTTCTTGGGTAAAGTTGGATAGCATGGGTCCAATGGAGTAGGAAATTCCAAGAGTTCACTGGGATGTTGGGAGGCAGACTCCCTGAAGTACTTCTGTGTTTTGTCTAGAAAGAAGTGTCTTCTTGACCATCCTCCAGTGTATCCTGCCACGTAGGCTTAATGAGGAGTTAGCCATCTGCTCTCTCCTTTGGGTATCTTGTGCTGTCCAGGAAGCTGATATACTTCTCCCGCATGAAAACATGGTTTAATTTGGAATTACTTTTCTTTTCAGAATATATTCTTCCAGCAGCCTGTGTGATATAACTTGAAGAATCAAAATAGTTAGCAATCATTTTTGTCTTTAGGAAGCTGTATTTTATATAAAGTGAACTATGAAAGGCAATAGTGTTGTATCATAGTACCTAGAATATGACAAATGCAAATTTGTTACCAGCCTATTTATCTCCCTAACGTGTATAGGAAATTCAGTGTCCACTGAGCTTTTATACACCACCTACCCAATCTGACAAAGCACCTGGATCCTAGACCTTATTAGGCAGAGAGGATCAAGAGCGAGAAAGAATTATCTCATCTGATATTTGGAGGATGTCTCTATTCCATCTTCATTTGAGGAAATAGCACCATTTTTCCTCAGCCCCCATAACCAACTCATAGCAAATCCTGTAGTCTCTAACTTCAAAATACCTGGGGTTGGCCCATTCCACTGCCACCTTTCCTACCTAAGTACCCTTATCTCTCCCTATTCTATTCAAATCATTGTTAGTCCTCTCAAATCTCTTCAAAACAACTAGCTTGCTCTTTTTTTTTAGAAACTTAAATTTATTCATGCCATCCTTCTACTTCATACCATTGCCCATAAAATTAAATTCAAACTTTTAATGTACAACAAATCCCACATGATCTAGCTTTTAACCTGCTCCTCAACTTCCTCTCATTCCATTTCCTCCCCTATCACTGAATTCCAGCTACAGTGAACCTTGTCTTAGATTGAGTTCCCCTGAAAGTAGACCTTGAGACAAGAATTTGGATGCTCTAGTTTGTTTTCGAGGAGATCTAAGCAGGCACAATGAAAAGAAGTGCAACAGAAAATGTGAGACCAAAAGATGCTTTAAGTAATGGATTCCTAATATGTTAACTGGGGTTCAGTCCCACTGGAGACCCTTAAAGAATGTGTGGACACACTTTGAAGAATGGGAATGGATGGATGAACACCCATTTCCCAGCCCCTCAATAGACAATTCATTGTTTGAAGGTCACTGTGGTAATACTGATTCCCTGATTCTTCCAGTGTTCGCCACGTTAGTACTGGCCTTGCTTCCATGGCAATAAAATGAAGGGCCATAGGCAGGATTTGTTTCAAAGCCTTCTGTGTCTCTGGTTCCTCTTATGGAACATAGATTTCTGGATCAACCAACAAGTGGGTCAGAGTAGTATTCCTGAGTATGGCTTCTTGGGAATCCAAAAAGGCTAAGCAAATGTGCATACTTCTTGGTGGCATGAGGAGTGGAAATTACAGAATACCCCAGGTCACTGGACTCAAAAGCTTTGAGGTTTTTGACTCTGGGGTTTTTCAAGATGGCAGAATTAGAGGAAGTCACTTTGCTGGCTGCTCCATGGACTGAAACCAAGAAAGGCAGCTTCTCAGCAAGGTGGGTGAACCAAAAAAATGGAGGAACTTTACTGGAATTTAAAACTGGACATTCAAAGCAGATTGGGGTCTCAAAGTCAAATATAATAAGGAAGAAATCCCACTGCTGCAGCTGGGCTGGGAGTACCAGCCAAAGTGGTCCCTCCATGAGCACAGTAGAGGGATAAGGGAATTAAAAGAACCTGCATTTTTTTGAGGTCTGAGATGCATCTGGGTACAGAGTGTTTACAGATCAAGGACATTGACCATCAAACCTGAAAGATGTGCTGTATAACATCTGTGTGCAGGGAAAGAAGCTGCCATTTCTCCAGGTAGCAGCTGCAGAATGGTTCCTTCTTTTGTGCTCCAGATGCCAAGTGGGGGATGGCAGCTGAAGGAGCTGATTCCTGGAAAATCTGAGATTGCCTGGAAATATAGGCCCAGTAAACACACGCTACATGATAGAGTGTGCATAAGTGACCAAGAGAAAATCAGACATGGAGAGAGGTTTACATAGGGACAACTGGTAGTGGAATCTGCACACCCCGCCCCCGGCTCTATCCCTACCCCTCCATTCTGACTGCTTGCAGAACTAGCTGGGGGAGACACATCTGGCTGGGAACTTGGAAGGGTGGGGGAAGGAGAGATTGGAGACTGAACCCGAGACTAGGAAATGTGGGGTCTGAAAGTGACCTAGGAGACTAAGAATTGGGTCCCCCACCATATGAGTGGAACCCAGGGGAGATCTCTGGGGTACAGTCTTCCAGCCTGAACCAGCAAATACTAGATGCTGAAAGTGCACTGATTGAGTGACAGTTGGTCTGCAGATTTTCAAAGAGCCTGGAGCCTAAGCCTAGATCCTGCCTCCAGAAATTCTGCCTTTGGGATTACCTCTCATACCAATTCAGAGGGCAGAGTATCATGCTCCAGAGGATCCCACCTAAAACTTCTGAGAAGAGAAACAATCTTTTGAACTCCAACAGAAAGAATTCTTTAACTTTTCATCAAGATTTTTAAAAATTATTTTTCCCTGTTTAATTGTGAACTTAATATTTGTTTTAGTCAGATTTTTGACTGCTGTGACTAAATGACCTGAACAGCACAACCATAGACAAGGAGAAGTTTGAGGGCTCAGTTTCAGGGGTCTTAGTCCATAGGAGGCCATATTCTATTATCTTTCCTTCCCCACCCCCTCCCCTTACTTTCCTTTATACAATCCATCCTCCATTCTTCCTCTACTCACCCCTGCCCGTACTCACCCCTGCCCGTTACGTGCCATCAACTACTTAGAGAAATCATCGGCCTTTGGATGGAGTTGGAGAGTATCATGTTAAGTGAGATAAGCCAATCCCCCAAAACCATTTACCTGCAAATGTCATAATTTTATTATTCTTTATGGCTGAATAATATTCCATTATTTATATATACCATAGTTTCTTTATCCATTCATCTATTGAAGGGCATCTAGGTTGGTTCCACAATCTTGCTATAGTGAATTGGGCTGCTATAAACATTGATGTGGCTGCATCACTATAATATGCAGATTTTAAGTCCTTTGGGTATAGGCCAAGGAGTGGGACAGCTGGGTCAAATGGTGGTTCCATTCCCAGTTTTCTAAGGAACCTCTATACTTTCCAGAGTGGCTGCACCAATTTGCAACCCCACCAGCAATGTATGAGAGTACCTTTTTCCCCACATCCTCGCCAACACCTATTGTTGCTTGTATTCTTGATAATAGACATTCTAATTGGGGTGAGATGGTAAAACAGGATGGTATTGGCACCAAAATAGACAGGTAGATCAATGGTACAGAGTAGAGGACAGAGACAAACCCACAGAAATACAGGTATCTCATACTTGACAAAGGAGCCAAAAACATACAATGGAGAAAAGATAGCCTCTTCCACAAATGGTGTTGGGAAAACTGGAAATCCATATGCAACAAAATGAAACTAAACCCCTACCTCTCACCCTGCACAAAACTCAACTCAAAATGAATCAAGGACCTAGGAATTAGACTACAGACCCTGCACCTAAGAGAAGAAAAAGTAGGTCCAAATCTTCATCATGCGGGCCTAGGTCCAAACTTCCTCAACATAACTCCCAAAGCACAAGAAATAAAAGCAGGAATCAATGATTGGGATAGGTACAAACTAAAAAGCTTTTTCTCAGCAAAGGAAACAATCAGCGATGTGAAGAGAGAGCATACAGAGTGGGAGAAAATCTTTGCTATACACACTTCAGATAGAACACTCATTTCCAGAATCTATAAAGAACTCAAAAAACTTTACAGCAAGAACACAAATAACCAAATCAATAAATGGGCTAAGGAAATGAGAGCAGATACTTCACAGAATAGGAAATTTGGTTAGTATATTTTAGTTTTGTATTTTATTTTTATTTTTAAATTTTTACTTTGCATACTCTATTTCCCTTGATTCTCTTTCTGCTAGCAGCCAATCTCTATTCTTTCACTCTTTTTTACTTCTCTCATCCACCCTCATAACCACATCCTATATCACTTCTGTTACCTCCCCGTCCATCATTTGAAATTATAAATCCTTTTGCAAACTTGCTGATTTTATTATGGCAATAACTGATCATATAATTTCCATTTATAGTGATAATTAAGATTGTAGATGTCATAGTAGGAACTATTTGATTTAATGCTGTATATTGTTTGCATTGGTGGTGGTTATTGTCTTTTCCTAAATAAGGTACTAGAAACCTTCAGTATGCTATAAGTCCACAGGGTAAAAACTGTGCTGCCTCAGACCCACACTGTTAGATGGGTAGACACACAAACAATATGAAAAAGCCAGGGAGCAAATTGCCCCAAACAAATCTAGATACATCAATAACGGAGACCATTGACATCACAGTGGAAGAAATTTCAGAAAGTTTATAATATACATAGTTAAACTGATCTGTGAAGTAAAGCACTGTATAAAAAATGAAATCAGAGAAAATTATTGAAGTGATCTTTCACTTCCTGTTAAGAAGCAGAGATTCTGGGAAAAAAATAAGCAGAAATCCTCAAAATGAAGGAAACAATAAACCAAATTAATAATTCAGTCAAAAGCATCACCAACAGACTAGAGTACTTGGAAGACAGAACTTCAGGCAATGAAGACAAAATCTATAATCTTAAATAGAGCTGACCATGGAGAGAAGATGTTAACCTATGAACGGAACTTCCAAGAACTGAGGGATAACATGAAAAGACCAAGTTTAAGACTTATTGGGATAAATGAAGGTGCAGAGAAACAAACCAAAGGAATGCACAATCTTTTCAATGAAATATCAGAAAATTTCCCAAACTTGAAAAATGGAAAATCAAATACAAAAGGCTTACAGGACCCCAAATGTACAAAATTAAAACAGGTCCACACCAAGGCACATAAAATGAGAATGCCTAATACACTGAATAAGGATAGAAGTGTAAAGGCTGGGAGAGAAAAATATCAGATTGCCTATAGGAGAACCAATATGAGTCTCAGCTGATTTGTCAACCCAGACCCTCAAAGCTAGGAAGTCCTAGAATAACATATACCAAGCTCTGAAAGAAAATGAATGCCAACCAAGAATCCTATATCCAGCAAAATTAAGCTTCAGATTTGAAGGTGAAATAAAAACCTTCCATGATAAAAGTTAAAAGAATTTACGACTTTCACACATTAAAAAAAAAAAAAAAAACTCAAATTGGAAAGAGTTCCATCATAAAAGAGATAGGAAATCTGTTTAAGTTGCTATATTATAAAAAGTTCAGCCCTTTAAATAGTCTAGATAAACAGGATGAAATTTGGGTTAAGCTGCCCCTTTGGGGGTTAGTACGCCCAGCCCATCCACAAGCACACTAATCCTAGAGAAAAGTACCAGGCTTCTTTCCTCTCAGTGATGCTGATCACAACTCAGCAGTTGAGGGCCCCTACAAAAGTAAGTGGTACAGGGCTTTCACAACCAACAGTCATATATAACCCAAGCAAAGCTTCATTACAGAAATTAAAGAGCAGATAGTTCATAACAATGGTTGAAATCAAGAACACAGAAAATAAAGTCCTCTTAATATTATAGAATTTACAATGTAAAGCCTGTACTACAGAACATTCTCAACAAAATATTCCACGAACATGAAATGAAAAATGAAAACGAGCGAAGGCAAAAACTACACTAAAGGAATGGTCAATCAAAGGAGAAACTAATTCAAATTAAAAACTAGAAACAAACCCAAATGACCAGGAATACAAATCATATGTCAATTATAACCTTGAACATTAATGGCCTGTATTCATCAATCAAAAGACAGACTAACAGATTGGATTAAAAATCAAGACCCAACAGTACGCTGTCTCCAAGAGACTCATCTCGTAGGCAAAGACATCCACAGACTGAAGGAGAAAAAACATATGGGAAAAAACATATCACTCACATGGCTCACATAAACAAGCAGGGCTTCCTGTCCTCATATCGGATAAAGTGGACTTTGAGCCAAAGTTAATCATAAGGGACAAAGAAGGCCATTTCATCCTGCTTAAGGGAATTACACATCAACAGGACATAACAATCATGAATATTTATGCCCCAAACAATGGAGCATCTACATACATCACACAAACTCTTAATTTCAAGAATCAAATAGATGTGACATAATACTGGGTAACTTTAACATGCCTCTGTCATCACTGGAGAGATCCTCCAAAGAAGCAATAGAAGTAAAAAACAATAATTTAGATTATTAGACACACAGACTATTTCCTCTACCAATGACGGAGTACACTTTCTTAGCAGTACATGGGTAAAGGTAAAGGTGAGCAAATAAAGGCAAGGACACAGGACAGTGTACAGCAAGAAATGGTTTCTGTGTGGGATAGCCAGTTTTGTTTTATTATATATTCCAGGGTTATATCAGGTTACATTGGTGCACTTTGTGCATGTACAGATCATATAACTTGTTTGCTTCTGAGTCCACTAGAACCAAATGTTTTAATAATGTCTCCATGGCTGAAGGAGGGAGGAGTTGCAGAATATTCCTAAGCCAGGGAAACAGAGGGTCTTTATCGCTCAAGGAGAGTGCTCACTCAAGGAATTATGCTTCTCTGTACTTTTCCATGACCTGAATTTCTACACACCTGAATCCTTCTCTAATATGGACCATGTTATGTAAGCTATCAAATGTTGGCATACAGTTGTAATATTACCTTAATATATTTTTAGCATCTGTAGGGTTATTTTGATAGCTCCCTTTTCATTTATTAATTTGTGTTCCTTTTTCTTGATTAGACGTTTATTTTTTATCAAATATTAATTATATTACTTCACATTTATGCTCTTTTTTCCTTCTACATAAGTTGAAAATAGTTATTCTAGCTTTTTTTCTGATATAGTACTTTAAGTTATAAGTGTTCATCTGAGTACTGTTACATCCCAAAGATCCTGATATTTTAAGTTTTTATGATCACTTAGTTTAAAGCACTTTTTATTTTTCCTGTGCTTTATTCCTTAATCTCAGATATTTATAAGTGTGTCATTATAAGTGTCATTTAATTTTGAAATAGCTGACATGTGGGGGGTCTATATATCTTAGGGTGATTTATAATGTGATAAATTATGCAGGAATGTCTGCATGATTGCAAATTTAAAAAATAATGGATGTTTTTTATATCAATTGTATTTTATACTTGTCAAAACTGATTAAATTGTATGCTTCAAAATATGTGCATTTTGGGGCTGGGATTGTGGCTCAGTGGTAGAGCATTTGCCTAGCATGCATGAGGCCCTGGTTTCAGTCCTCAGCACCACATAAAAAATAAAGATGTTGTGTCCACCTACAACTGAAAACTACATTTAAAATATGTGCATTTTGTTGTATTTCAATTTCATCTCTAAAAAGTTACGGGGGAATAAGACTTTATCAATATGGCAGAAATTCTACTCAAATCCCTTATAGGGTGGTTCTTTTACCATCTAGTGTACTATGTCCTCTGCTATCTTGGGTTCTCACCATTTCCTGCTCTTCAAGTATAATTACCATAGCATCAGTATAGTGCATCTGTATGATGATTTATGTAAACAATCAAGATCCCTTTGAACTATATGGTGACAAGGAACATGCGGTAAGACCATGAGTATACATACAATTCTTTCTACTCCAATTGAATCCAAACTACTGATTATAATTCTAGGAATTGAAAATAATGCAATGGGTCAATAGCCACATGCCAAGTACTATATACCAACTAGAACAATTGATCTGTTCCAATAAAGATATTGTATCTTGCACAATAGCTTGGTTAGGTTCGACTTAGTCATCATCCATCATGATATATCTGGTTTTTGCTGGGGGTGGAGCAGTAATTTTATATAGGGATATAATAGAGACCTCCCTTGCATCCTTCACATTTGTGATGGTGTCAACAATCAATAATACTAGTGTGATTTGCTTTAGATTTATGGAGGTGGAAAGTTTGAGGAGTTTCCACTTAGCTTGTCCTACATTTATGTTTCCTATTATTTAGATCAGGGGTCAATACAAGTGTTCTGCCAGCTGTTAAACATGTCTTTCTCAATCGTGCACTGGGGAATCAGGGAATAAAGAGTAAAAGTAGATCCATGGACCTATTGGTTCAACTATAAAATAGACTTGACACTTTGAGGATTGAATTCAAGGTTTGCAAACATTTGTAACAGAAAACCCAATCTGGATATTTCTTTTAAATGGGAATATTTAATTTGGTCAATCGTCTTAAGTAACTTTGAGGAAGAATTAGAGAGATCACTGTCTTCTTGCTATAGCATTTCAAGTTCCTTCCTCAAAGATACTTGGCCTCTCCAATCAATTACCTGTGTCTTACAACTGACTGGGTCTAGAGATTATGTAGAAACTGACATGTACCTTCTTGTCTGCTTTTGATATTTGGAGTTATATGTGTCAAGTAATGTCCCATAGGAATTCTGAAGCACTACTTGTACAAGACTGCATGAGATAACAATCTTACCTTTTTCACCTAATCTGTCCCTCCTCCTGAGAGTACTGACCCAATTAAGCACTTAAGAATCCTGAACGTAGGTGTTGATGGGAAACTAAAACTAACATTTGACAGAGGAACAGACTAAGGGTGGGATTCTGAATTTGAATCCAATTGGCTGTGTTACAACGAGTACATGAAGTAGTGGTATTCCTTGGCATGCTCTGTGTGATTGCTAAAATTAACTTCTATCCAATTCATGTGTAAAAGCAGCTCTAGTTGGTGCACCATCTTGGGCCTTTAAGAGGTATGGAGGAAAGAGCAACAGCCACCCAGTCCACATCCTTATAGTTACCAAGTGCCATTGATTTATGAAAAAGAAATGATACTTGATGCTTTAAATCATTGGTTAATGCAAGACGCAAAAGTCATGTGGCCTCCTTGATAATGTTTTTAAAGACACATGTTTTCTGCAGCTGGATAGTAGACACATTTAAACAGAACTAGACTGGGGCCCATGAGATATCTAAGGCACAAGTTTTAGAAGGTTTGGGATGTGCTACTGCAAGGTCAGTACTTGCATAAACCTGAGGATGAGCACCTTGTTAATTTATATCATAAGCATTTCACTAGCCTCATCCTTGATTCAACCCTACAACTAAATGAAGATCAGGAGGTAGTTTTGACAGAACTTCAGAGAAGGCTGGATTTCCAACCCAGTTAGGAATCCTTCACCAAAGTTCTAATCATAATAGGGAAGAAATAAGACCTTGAGATTGGGATAGGAATATTTGGGAAAATGGACTTGAGAACCTTGAATTTTTTGATCTCCCTAAGCCCCTTGGGAGCTCTACCTTCCTATAAGGAATGTGAACTACTTCTGCAAGCCCTTTTTTCCTTGATTTTGTTGAAGCTCAAAGGAGACAAATGCCTTGTAAGATACTTGTTCTTCTCAGGCTCTCACCCCACTTAATCTTCTGTCTGCCAAACCTGTTGGTAGGGCTAAGTTTCAGCAACCTTCTTGGGAAAGTTAGAAGCCTGTTAAGGTGGGTGCACATCAGCCAGGTTCTGTAGCTCCTTTGGCATCACACAGGATCAAGGAGAGTATAACTAAGATTGGATCCTGAGGGTGCTAGCCAGTTACAGGAGGAGTATAAATTTGGATATTGAAGAGTTTGTCAAAATAAGACCATTCTTCCTTAACACAGTATTAGAAGCTTGGAAAAAGCAATGTCCCACATTAAACGAACTGCTTAGACAAACTATTGAAGGAGTCATGCTAAAATGGTTAGAGTACACGAGACCTAAGACCAGGATTTACTCTGAGTTGATCATGCTCTTCGGCAGGAGTTGAAGGACACTTTTTAAAACAAGGCAATAATACATGTGCTGGTGAGTGGACTTGAGTATTGACAAAAAGCTGTCATTATAGGAAATGCTGTTATGTAAATGGGCTCCCTGGCAGCAATGAGGAAAATGACATCCCAAAAGTCAAGAACCCTCAGAATGTGGCCATTAATGGGCAGCAACTTCTGGTTTCTGCCAAAGAGGTCTGATGCAGTGATAAAGATAGCTCACAAAACATGGCATTCCTAGGGGCAAGACAGAAGGACAGAGCACATATATGCTCCTTAATATAGACAACAAGAAGCAATGAAGAATGAATGGGCAGAAGTCTGATATCAGCTACCCCAGTGAAAAAGATGACTTGCTACCCTTCCCATAGTTTAATATGGGAATTAATTTGGGGATCACTTATATCATTTTGGTAACAAGCCAACTTCTAAGTTAGGGGTATATTTTTCTTTCAGATAGGACATTGGTGTCTTCCCTTTTTTAAATTTATTTTGATTCATTGAACATGAATGGAGTACAGCTATTGTTTCTCTGGTTGTACACAAAGTAGTCACACCATCTGTGCATTCATACATGTACACAGGGCAATGATGTCTGTCACACATTCTGTTATTCTTATCCCCCCACCCCGACCCCACCCCTCCCTTCCCTCTATGCAGTCCATTCTTCCTACATTCTTGCCTCCCTTCTACCCCACATTTGGTGTCTGCCTTTATACAAGGGAATTACACTTAAGTCCAGATGAGTCCTCTCATGTTTGAATGAGTCCATGTGCTAACCACTGGGGTCTTTCCAGGTTACCTTCATGCTACCAAATTCCTTCACAGACTTTGCTACTCTGTAAAACTCATTCTAATTCCCCAATAGATTGAAGGCGCATTTATTTATGTGCTGGTCTCCTTAAGTCTCTGGGTATATAGACAATAGACTCAATGACAATAAGGGATAAAATCTGTAACTATGTGATAATGCAATCTTAAATATTTAGGTAGTAATTCAAGTAATGTTCTTTTTAGGAGCTTTCAGTGTGACTCTCATTGCATCTGATACTTGTGCAGCATGTCTTTTTGATGAGGACATAGCCCCCTTAATTAGGGAAGAGGTGACAATGATTGAAGCAGAAATGTGTGTAATAAGCAGTTGACAAACTGTCATCTGAGCATACTTGTACAGTCCAAAATTTAGGGTCATTCCCTTTGTTTTTCTTACCAGAAAGTGAATTAGGCTTACTGTTAAATGCTACCTCCAAGAGTCCCATTCCTGCTGGCAGACAGAAGGCAGCCAGGGCCTGATTCAGCACATTTGTGGTCAAGACTTAGAACCAAATTAAGAGGCTCCTTTTAAAATGAGGGCTAGAGGGGACTTCCAAATGCCTTGAAGTTGCTCAGTCTCCTAGGCTAATTATACCATCCTTCCAAATATCTAAAAGAGGAACTAGGTTCATGCAAAAAGAGTGGGATTCCCCTTTTGGCTCACAATGGATTTTTAAGCCTTTATTCTAAACATTATTCTTTCTTCCCCAGTTCTTTTCCTGCCTTAATCTTCCCTGCCTCTTTCTTCAAAAAAATGAAAGATTACACTTACAGGCTCATTCCCATCCATTGGTTAGATCATCCACCAACTGTTCTCGTGTGTACAATACTTAACCACTCCTGTCCTCTCTGCTTCATGTATTAGAAAAGATCTAAGGTGAAGCATAAGAGTATCCTAGGAGTCCTGCTCAAAGAGCCATATGGCCTTATAGAGCTGAGGGCACTGAGACAAATACCCTCAGAGACAACTATATTTCTGGTCAACAGACTAGTCAGTGAATCATAAAATGCTCTGTTGGACTAAGAATAGTTCAAATTCTATCTGGTTCAATTATCTCATCTTTTAAGCAAGGATTCTGAGGTCCTTGACTATAAAGTTTTAAGAAATGGGGTGTATGATCCTGAGAGGTCTCAGAAGGCCTACCTGAAGTCCAAATAGTTCCTGGAAAAGTTGAAACTAGCAAGATTTTCCTGTGTAAGGCTCTGTCTTGTGGCCACAGGCAGTTTTTTTTTCTTGAGTGTTCCTGCTATGGCCTGCTGACCTCGAGATCAAACAGATGTATGTCTCCAAAAATCCCCAAGTACTCACTTCTAGGACATCACCCCACCCATAGTCTTCCGAGCATAATTGGTCCAGGGACACTGAGTAGTATTTCGTACTTTTCAGGCCCCCGTCTTCCTACCCCCACGAGTTGAATCTTTGGAACATAATTCTGTATACCCACACCAAGGGGCTGCCTTGTGAGTCCTCGGGCATTTGATCAAGTTGATCCCATCTTCAATACACAAGTTTGAAAGTGTTTCTACCTGGCTTGGTGCCTCCAAAAATCCTGTGAAGAGGCTTACTTAATAATTAAGGAATATTCTTGGAAGGGAAAGTTTCTAAGTTGACCCTTGTTCTGAGCAAAGCTATCTCTGTTCTTTGAGCACTCACCATCCAGCTGGATTCCACCAGCATCTAGTTAGTGACTACTAGCTAGTGAGTCTTCCCCTTTGGTACCTTATATGAACATTTGTCCTCCAATTTCTGGGTAACTGCTAATATTTGTATTGAGCTCTGCTGATTTCCCATGTGCTATTTTGCCAATTAAATTGATTCTCACATATAGTCATGTCAAAAAGAACTTAATCTCTCTGCCACTAGCTTCCTTATTCATTAAAAAGGGAATTAGAGCTTGCCTAAATTAACTCAGAATTCCAAGTGTGGCTCATTCATTTCAAATCCAGTTTCTTCCCACTGTTTCATCCTATCTTGCCAGGTCTAGAAAACTGGATCTTCCAAATTATTTAATTTTTTAAGGTTAAAATTAAGAGATTCTTTCTTCTATAGAATTCATTAAAAGATACCTTCAAATTTATGAAGTCAATTATTGGGCCACTTCTAAAACACCATTTTGAGACGTTCACATATTTTGCAATCATTGAGGTAAGATTTACATTCTTATTTCTACAGTAGAAGAACTGCCCAGTTAGAGATCTTTGAAGCAATCAGCATCCTCATATCTGCTCTTGATGTTCACGTGCTTGGTTCTTTCCTTCTGATCTTTTCCCCACCTGTTACCTCAACATTGTCTTCTACATGATATTGTGAGAGACTCCTGGGAATTGAACTTGCCTGTCAACGTTGTTTCTTCCAGGGTACCCATTAGTATAACTGGAGGCAATGTGAAATCCAGCCGAAGGCTAGGATAAACTGAAATCCCACTGCTGACCTCAGTAATCACCAGAGACTCCTGCAAACGAGAGCAGTACCAAGTCATCCTACATCAACTCTTTCTGGTTTTAGTGCTACAGTAGATACCTGGGATGTATGCACAGTACATGACACCATTTTCTCATGGACTTTTCTTCCCATTTTAGCTGTTAGCTCTTGGAAGCCATATTTTTATCACATAATTCTGTTTTCCTGGCATTAGCTGAGGTTGAACAGACCCCACCTGACCTAGAGAGAATCAGTCATATTTTTTCCAAGGACTTGTAGTTGTCAGAGTTTTAGTGGATAGCTGGAAATATAACATGTAATCTTAAGTGTGGGGTGGCTGTGTTCTGCCAACAGCCTGGGACAGCAGAGGAAAATGATCCATGTACATAGAAACAGATGGAAGAGTTCTGGCAACTTACCAAGTTCCAGTTGTTGTCACTTGCTGAGGCCCAGCTGCTTTAATCTTAGAGTCTGTTCAACATTTCCCCTCTTTTCTAAAAAAAATTTAAGTTGGTTGACACTAGAGAATCATAACTCATACAGCTGGTTAAGTTTAACCATAATCTTTATCTCTGATTTCCCATTCTCTTGAATTCCTGTCATCTTGCCAACTTCTGGAGTCGAAACCTTACAGGAAATTGGTTCTCCAAGTTGTGAATAAATGGTGGAATTGGAAAAAAAGAAAAGATGTGTCTTAGAAAGTGGAGAGAGAAACAGGCAGGAAGTAAACTGGGATGAACAAATGGGTGAAAAATCAGTTTGTTTTTCCACATTTTTTTATGGTTGTACATAATGATGGGATTTGTTGTTACATGTTCATAGCTATACACAACATAAAAATATAATTTGGCCAATATTACTCCACAGCACTCCCACCCCTCCCCATTCCTTCCACCCCCAGGTCACTTTACTTATCTCTTCGATTTCCATGAAATCTTCTCCCCACCTTTTCCTTTTTCCTCTCTAGCTTCCACATATTAGAGAAAACATACGACTCTTGACTTTGTGTTGAGCTTATTTTGCTTAATGTAATTATTTCAAGTTCCAGGGACTGAGGATATAGCTCAGTTGGTAGAGTGCTTGCCTAGTATGCACAAGGCCCTGGGTTCAATCCCCAGCACTGCCCCTCCCCCCAAAAAAGAGTTCCATTTTCCTGCAAATGATAAAATTTCTTTCTGAACAAGCCACATCCATTTTAGAAATGTTATTCTCTACCACTATCTACTGCCAACTACAACTCCCAGGTTTTCTTCAAATGAACTTTCCCATATACTTCACAGCAAAATGGACTGTGTCTCAACTTTGTCCTTGAAACAGGAGATGCTAATTTCTTGATGGCTCATTGGAGAAGACTGTGCCCATTTTCTCAATGTGGCATGGAACTGAATGCTTCTTTCTTGTCCACGAATGAGCCATAGGAAAGTTATCAGAATGGCTGGAGATCTGAGATACTTGTTATACCTATCATTGCTATCACAAAGCTCCCCTAGATTTCCAAATGCAAGCATATTCCCTGAGGATTTGGAACGTGGATGTTGTCGGGCTTTGACACAAGTTCTGTCTTCCTAAGCATATTCACCATCCATGTTGCTGAACCATCCTCTGTTGAGGTCTGGGTTTTCACCTTCTACTCCCATGGTCCGATTTTATTGAATATGAGGATCCCTTGTGACAAACACTCTTGGTTACCTGTCCAGGGGACACTTGGCTTCCCCTATTGTCTTAATAGAAACCAGACATGTCATATTCAGTTACTTAGCTACCTTGGCAGCTAGCTTGAGATGGCCAAGGAAACAAAGAAAAACAGAGAATGTTTTCTTAATTGACAGGTCAGAAAAGAGTTATAAGGACTACAGCAACTACAACCTCACATGAAGAAGTTCAAAATCAGAAAAGGAGATTTAGGGTCTAAGTGGTAGCAGGACACCTAGGAATGGTGTGAGAGAGGAGGCATTGTCAAACTGCCAAGCCAGTACTGCAGCCAGTTACCCCTCGATTTCTTGATTTAAAAATGATAAACACATGAAGTGTACTTTTTACAAGAAACAATACTGATACTGGTAGATTAAGACAACTTGTCATGTGTACTATTGTATAAAAAACTTTATTGAGAAATAAAGGGACAAATGTTAGTCTTTCTCTTTGAGGAGTTTTAGTTTGCCCCGCTAGTAGAATAAAGTCAAGTCCACCACTAATCTAACAAATGTACTGTTAAGTTCTAGGACAAGGTTTGTGTCTTTTGTTGGTTGTATCCCTAAAGCCTACTGTGTGCCAAGAATGTAGTAAATGCTCAATAAATGGAGAACAGAGTGGCAGGAAATAAACTCCTGTGCTCCTGCATGTATGACAAGATGTAAGAACCACCAGGTGTGGTGGTGCATGCCTGCCATCCCAGTGGCTCAGGAGGCTGAGACAGGAGGATTGCAAGATCAAGGCCAGCCTCAGCAACTTAGTGAGGCCCTAAGCTACTTAATGAGACCCTGTCTTAAATTTTTTTTAAAGGGCCAGGGATGTGATTCAGTGGTTCAGTGCCTCTGGATTCAATCCCCAGTGCAGTAATAATAATAATAATAATAATAATAATAATAATAATAATATTAGAAGAATCATTGACTTTGACTTCTTTTGAGGGGAGGGGAGAACCAATGGCTTAGATTAGACCTCTGGGTTTTTTTGTTTAAGGAAGGTGAATGTATGTGATGTGGAGGGCGGGTGCTCTTGGTGATCAATTCCATTGATGAAATATGTGGTTTTCTAGGTGTTACGTAGTTTTTCTGTTGGCAATCAGGTCAGGTCCTAAGCTCACGTTATAAGCTTATGTGTCATAAACATTAGTAGTTCCAGCATAAAACATTGAATTAAATGAAACTACCAAACTTTCATAACAATTTCCACAAAATATAAAGCTAACTCAAATCAACACTAACCATTCTTAGAGGTCAGTGACTTACTTCACCAGGGTGCATGCCAATGATCTCAGCATTCAGAACACCTTATTGCTATAGGTGTTTCTTTTTTTTTTTTTTTTTTACTTTTTTTCTAGTGGTTAGATAAAGGAGAAATAAGAATTAGGTATTTATATCAAACACTGAAACACCACTCTTTTCACATAAATATTAGGAAAAAGACCTGTGGGGGAGAGATCTCATTTTAAAATATATCCATAAATAGACTACAGTTTGGGATGCTAATTCTAAGTAACGGTTCTCTTCATTGCTCCCTGAACACCAGGCATTTCACTGTAGAAGGATGCGTATTCTTTATTAAGTGTGCCCTGGAGCTCAATTGTGGCACACTGATGTCAGCAGCAACAAAAACAGCATCAAGACCATTGAAGTCTTACAGTAGCAGATATAAAAAAGAAATGAGGAGCTCAGCTCTCAAGTGATAATTTCCCTGACTTATTAGAATATTTATGAGCAGAACAGTGCATGGTAACCTAGCATATTTGCCTTTTTAGCAGCTATTTGCAAATTGCAAAGCACCGGAAAATAGTGGTTAGTTAAGGTTGAGTAAGAGGCTATGACATGGGTACCAGAAGTGTCTGCTACAGGACTTTTCTTTGTTCCAGATATTATTCTAAATCCTGGACATATCTACCAAACCCTTGCTTTCCGCAACCCTTTATACTCTGAAAAATTGTTGGTGACTCCAAACAACTTTCACTGATGTGGGTTGTACCTATCAATATTTACTATATTGAAATAGAAATTGTACTTCTTAAGCATTTGCACTTAGGAGCAGACAAGGTTATACTTTATTTGAATTTGTCAGTCTCTATAATTAAGAGCTTCTGTTCTTAGTATGTAGAAGGAAACCACTCCCAAATAAGGCCCCATTGCATGCGGGAAGGGAATATCAAGTTTATTTTACCTGAAGTTATCACATCAGTTCCAGAATTTGAAACTTGGTGCTTTTGAGAGTATAATAGTTTTAAGAAGATCTAAATATCCCATGAACGTAAACTATTCTTGCCCTAATATAATGGATTAGTTGTCTTCTCCATTCTCATCTTAAGGAAACCCAGTAATAAAAGTTGATCAAAGGAGAAAATAGTCAGGAGTAGTTCAAACATGAGAAACTCAGAAGTATTAATGTCTTAACCCCAGAAAGAGAGTCTCAGGCAAAGCTTCTGTGTGAACATGTTATTGGAAGTTGAAACTCCGGGGCAGCAAGGGTGAAGGAAAGGGAAACAAGGAAGGCAAATATAAGGAGATACATCACCAATCCCACTGCAGCTTCTTAAAAGCCCAAATCTGGTTACTTTGACACACATCTCTGAAGAGGCCATAGGAAAGGTGCCACTGGGTCTTCGCAACTCCTATGGGGAATCAAAGAAGGGCATGGAATTTACCCATTCTCTTCTGTCTCCTGCCTTTCATTGGGCAAGCATTCCCAGTGGAACAGTAACTTGCTACACTTCTGGTTTGTTACTAGGCCCCTCTGAGCACCTTCCAAGTAAGCCAGAGCCTCCCAGGTATGGCTCGGTCCAACTTTGGTGATGGAGATTCTGTAGCTGCTGCTGACATGGCACCATGAAAACTCTATCTAGGAAAGGACGAGGCAGACAACCAGTGGCATTTGGATTGAAGCTGCATGGCAGCGGCCACTGAACAAACCTGGGAAGATGCACAAACTGAGTTTAGTAAAGTATCAGTGATTAGAAAGATAATTTCATACATCTGTTATTTGAAGAATGAAGCGATCACATTTTATATCTAGGCATTTTCTAGTCATTAGAAAACCACAGGAAGGAGCAGCCTTTGAAGTAGTGATCAGAGAAGTCACCTTTGCATTCTCCCTCAAAAGCTGTCCCCGCCTTCACTTAATTCATTGAGAAGTGGCCTTGCTTAGGAATTCCTTGCAGCTTATTTATTGCCAGGCATGAGAGGAAAAAAAAAATGACCAGTTTAAGTTTCTTACATTTTTGTAAAAATTGGTACTATGTGGACCATTTTTTAAAATTATTTTTAGTTGTAGATGGACACAATACCTTTTTATTTTATTTTATTTATGTGGTGCTGAGGAACAAACCCAGTGCCCTAAGCATGAAAGACAAGTTCTCCACCACTGAGCTACAACCCCAGCCCATGGGCCGGTTTTTAAGCATTGGATTTTTTAAGGTTTAAAAAAACAGCAAATGCTAGCAACTCAATTACTGGTCAAGAGACTGGTCTCGGCTTAGTTGGTGGTCTCTTGGGCATCTTTACTTTGACAGATGATTATTAATAGCGCTATGTTGTGTAACTCTGAAACAGAGTTCAAAAATCCCCAAATGTCATCATACATCAGAATTTCAAGGCTTTTCCCATCTAGTGTCCAGAACATGGCCTTTTCATAAAACTTTTTATTGGATACTTTAAAAAGCTACATAGATTTTTATTGGATCCAGGGTTCCCGTTTTATATCTGCTGAAGAAGCTGCCCTCACCTTAAGCAGATATAAAACTTTTTAAAAAGCTAATCCTTCAAAATACAGTAACATGCAACTTGCAACTTTTTCAAGAAAGCCCCTTATCCACCATTCCATTTTGTTTTAAAAATATGAATTCTAAATATAGTCTAACCCCACCATACACCACTCCACATTCTTAAATAGCAAAGAGGAGAAATGGTCAAATGCCCATTCCCATGAATATTTTTGTCAGATCTTTCAGTGATGTCATTTATCTCATTCTATCTGATTGCCTCCACATTTCCTGTCTGCCAAGTGCTTGATCCAATCCCAACCCCTCTGGATGCTTCAGGAAGACACTTTATCAGATCAATGGTTCATCATGCATAAAAGCACATCGTCTGGCACATACAATGGCTGAACAGCACTGTTCAGCACATCATTGGCTCAAAGCCTATTACTTGTGCAAAGAGAATGATCAGCATGCCCAGAGGCCACAGAAGGAAGAAAAATATGTGAATAATGAACACTTGACAGCTTCAAGACTGGAGGCTTGGACTGATGATGGTTCGCTCTAGTGATTGGTGGGGTCCAGAAGAAGGACCTCCTGCTGCACCAGCTCCACGCATATGAAAAAGTATTTGACTAGGCAGCCTCAGTTGACTGATGGCCTAACATCGTTGGTGCCTTCTTTTTGAGTAATGTCTTTGTCCTTTTCAAAATGGAGGTGTTCTGTAAGACAAGGACCACTAACATTGCTTAGTAGATTTATTGGAAGGCAGCTATGCGCACCACTATACCACCAATGCTTGGTGGAGTTTTGGGGATTTGAATCTTTGATTCTCATGTCAGAGTGCAAGGAAATGAACAACCAGAGTATTCCTGGGTGAAACAGGACAGGAGACAATTGAGAGCAAAGGAAGTCAGGCCTAGTAGAGTGGAGAGGGGTGAGATTTCGGAGTCACCCCTGTTGGGTGTCTGGAAAGGAGAACCATGGTCAGTTTTACCTTCACTGCCTTCTCAGGGTCATCCTGGGAAACATGATGCATGAGACAGGGGGAGGGTAATACACAGCTACTGAAATCTTATCACCCCATGACATCCCTTCAAGGCCTTCCTGCCAACTGCCAAGTCTCACTTCAAATGTATGCTCTAGTCTACATTGTAATGGAGTTAAAAGTATTTCATTACTAAGAAATACTTCAAATCTTTGGCACTCTTGCTTGGTTAATAACTTCAATGAAAACTTTGAATGGGATCATGCCTGCCTTTGTCTCAGGGAGAATAATAGCTACCCTGCCTGGCATGCAAACTTCAGCCTATCTCACTTGTGTCTACAGTATCACACCCAAACTCCATGCTATGCCCTGCAAGGCATTTCAGGTCTAGGCTCTGTGGCCTCTTCAGCATCACTTCTTGTCACACCTGTTTGGTATGGCTGCAGCCAAAAGGTACAAACTGTTTGCTATTTCCAAATATTTATTTCCTCTGCCTAAAAGACTGCCCTTATTCTAGCTCCTGTTCTGGAATATTTCACTTAATTATATTTTGATCCAATGTTGTCTTTTCCAGTAAACTCCTAATAAGTTCTCCCTCATTGCTTCATCCTCACTCCTAGAGGCCCCTGCTTCTGGGATCTGCTCACATGTTTACTTCCTCTTAGTTTCTTGAGGCCAGAAACTTATTTTCACTGCAACCTCAGTGCTTGGCACATAGAAGATGGTCTTTCTTAATGAGAAGAAAAATAACTTTTACCACCTAAGGTGTTTCACTTGTACCCATCAAAATATGCATTAAGCAACACATTGTAAATGGAAGATTGTCAATAATTGCACGAATCAACTGTGGCTACCTTCATTTTTTCCATCATCTTTTCCTGGAATGGCAAACTGAGGAATTGGTGCCAGTGAGTTGTTTGGATGTCCATGCTGCTTCAAATCATAGGTACCACTTAGCCATCTCTCCACTTCATGAATTAACACCACCCTAATTTGTAATGAGCAATGAACCATGGTTTGAAATGATTACAGTGAATTATGTATACATAGTGTTGTTTACCTTGCTTGAATTCTGTTGCATATCTAACAAGCTTTACTTTCCCTTAGTTCCCCATGAAGAATGATTTGTCTGAAAGGAAAGGGAAAATATTCATGCGAAAACAACTTTGTTCCATATGTTATTATGTTACCAACTAGTAAATGTAACTTTTTAAAAATTTGTTCTAATTAGTTATACATGACAGTAGGATACATTTTTGAATTTTGATAAATCATACATGAATGGAATATAATTAAACTTTTTAAAAGAATTTAACCAGCCTTTAAAATGCAGTGGACATTAGGCAACGTTATGTGTTTTCCTTGTTAGGAAATAGCTTTTCTAACTCATGCATCCTCATAATCTACAAAGCTAATGTAAATTCTATGTGTAAAATTGCAAGATGAGAGCTTAATTTTTTTTGTTTTTTGGTTTTTTTTGGCAACAATTTCTCCCAAAATTCACTGAATTACAGCTCCTTTTGTCTCCATGGGGAAGCTCCTTTTTCATTAGAGATTATAGTGAATTATTTAGGTAAGTGGTACAGTAACATTTGTTAGAGGGTTTTCTGTCCTAAAATTAAAATTGATTTTTAAGCCACAGGTTTGAAAAGAAAAGGTTATGGCCAAAATACAACAACAAAAACATATTGACCTAATAAAAGTTGCATATATATCAATGCAGGTAGAGTTGTAGTATTTGGTTCACTTGTACTATATCAATAGAAAATGGCTATCATCTTAAGACTGGGAAAACAGATGACAAGCATGTTCACTATTTGTTCACAGTTCCCAGGACTGATAACATGAAGATTCTTCATTTTCATTTTCCAAGAACCCACTTACAGGACTGTGGTGAAACTGTTTTCCTCTCACAGCCATGGAAGGGTTTGACTTAATGATAACCTCTCACACTGTAATCTAATGTATCTTCAGTGAAATGTTTGTTTTAAGCACCTGGGTTTACCTAGAGGTATGCTACTTTTATTTTAAATTCTGCCATGAATGCTGCTTAATTATTTACTAGTAAATGAAACTGTTCTGTTTTATTGCTTCATTGAGCTTCACAGGTCTAGCTTTTGCAGAAAATTGGCAAGGAGGATACACTGACTAAAAGAATGTCTTCTTGGGCTGAAGGATGAAGGACTGGGTGGAGGCTGGAGAGGAAGAGGTCAGGCCAGGATGCTTGAATGGAAAGAATAGTCAAGATCTGTTCTTTATTCCCATAGCCAAAGCCATGATCTTGCCAGCTGTTATCCAACCATCAAAATGGTTTCTTTGCTTTGTTTCATGTCAGTCTGTATATCTGGTCACTATTATAATTTCAAAGTTGGTGAGGAATATCACTAGTCAATAAAATGTCAGTCATCCTGTGATGTGGAAAATTTTAACTAAAAAGCATTATCCCTTCTTGATTTTGAGATAGGCTGTTTATTCTAGATTTTGACATAGATTAATTGTTCCCAAGCTTATTTCTATGCGCCAGTATGTCTGGCCTTAGAAGAATGTCCTATGTCGAGCAGAGAACAGGAAATATACTTCAGAGGAAACCTTACCATGAGAAAAGACATGTGCAGAGTAATTAGGGTATCAGACTTTGGTATTGTGTTCAGCAACCCCTTTCCAAAATGAATAATCTGAATTTGTGTGACCTCTAACATTTGGGAGGTAGGGGAGAAGGTATGGTGGTCTCTCCTAGTATGACCATCCAAACATAGCAATTGCCTTCAACACCTAGAGCTTTAAGGAAGTTTGGCAGACCCAGAGTCCAGCATGAGGTCCCTGGCGTCCTGGGGAATCCGTAGAGGTGTGTGACAGACACAACCTTTCAATGAAAATTTATTGCCCACACTGCTGAGGTGCTGTTTGCAGATAGTAGAGCAATTAATGGTTCTGTTTTGCCCAAGACTGGAGAGTTTCCCAAGATGTGAGGCTTTTTGGTATTAAAACTAGGACCATAAAGGGAAATGTGGAATGCTTGTCACCCTAGTAGATAGTCTTTATCTGTCAGAACCTTAAGGGATTTTCTGTTGCACAGAGCCATCTGATGTAAGGTCATGTCCCTTCTGAGCTGGCCCACGTGCAGCAATTGATCTGTGAGGAAGTAGATGGGCCTGGCCAACCCAGTCCAACTCATTCTAACTTCACAGGTTGCTTGTGGGGTCCTCTGGGGCTACTGCTGAGCCTGAATCATAACTAGACCTCCTCTTCCCATTACTGCTTCCTTCCTCTCGGCATCCTTTTGGGTCCCAGCGGTGCTGCTTGATTAACTCCATTTCAAAGTCTACCTCCCAAGGAACCCAAACTACACAGTGTCCATGATCTAGGTTTCCTGAAATAACAAAAGTGTCTGATTTATTAACACTTGTAGCTTTCTGTTAAGTAACCCCAAACTTGGTTACTTATCACACATGTAGAATTATATACCTGGTGTGACTGTTTGAGAATGCTAGTCTAACAGTGATCCCCTGGATTTGATCAGGAGCCATGATTTGTAATTTTCATTCATTTTCCACCTAAAACATTTAAAGTAGCTTTAAAGACATGTTTTAAAACCTGCAAGCCACAGTTTGAATATATATAATATAAATGACAGGAACTTTGAGGGAGCATTGATGGGATTAAAGCTAGTTAATTTTACTTAGTGCCTCTTTTGGGGAGTGGGGATGGCTGGAGTAGCTCACATAATGACCAATGATGGATTTTTCTCTCGGGAATGATGCTTTGCTCTGGGTCTTCTGGCTGATGTAATCACCTAAGGTGGTAGGTTTGTGATAAGGATGTCAGTAAACTCCACCTCCTGGTCGTCCAGCTACTGCCTCCACTGTGTGCGCCCTTCTGGTCATTCCTACTTCAAATTTCTGACAAAGAACTTGTCCTATTACAGGGCCTGGCACAGAAAGATGAGCTGAATCTATGTCCAGGCCTTGGACCAGTGGGCCTTTCATCAGGTGCCCACCTACGGTGGGTTGTGACACCTAGAACTGCCCTTTCAGGGTGGACTGTAGGTAGGACAAGTACACTGACACATCCAGAAGAATGAGCAAATGTGGAACATGGCTTGAGGTTTTAGTTTAATCCTAAGTAAAAAGATCTAATTTGAAACATGTCCTGAATTTTTAAAGCATACCTCCTTTTGCCTATATACTATGACCAAATTGAAGATACCTTCAAATGAGAAATGTAGTATACCTTTAAATACATGAAAAATTATGCCAATTAAAAATGGTGTTGGTCATTCAACCCAGCTATCCCACTCCTCGGTTTAATCAGCATGACATAGCCACATCAGTGCAGCTCAATTCACAATAGCTGCACTATGGAACCAACTGAGATGCCTTCAGCAGATGAATGGATAAACTGGTACATAAACACAATGGAATATTACTCAGCCTTAAAGAAGAATGAAATAATGGCATTTGCAGGTAAATGAATGGAACTAGAGAACATCATACTAAGTGTAATAAGCCAATCCCCAAAATCAAAGGCCAAATGCTTTCTCTGATAAGTGGATGCTGGCCTGTGGGGAGCCATCCTTATCTAGCAGAATCAGATGTGGTTGAGCCATGGGACACAGGGGCCTGACTCCTAGGAACTGGCAGCCACAAGGACTGTCCCAGATTGCCAGGGAGTATGTGGTGCTGTGTGGGAGTGGTGACCTGTCTGGTTGTGTGATAGGGCGGCCAATTTGCTCTGGGAAACTAACTCCACTTCATCCTGTTCATCACAGAAGAAGCCCCTCCTGTCTGGACCCCTTTACCTGTGTGACTATACATAAGGGAGAGTTGGGCTACTCAATGTTGTTAGAGGCCACATCTGTTATGGCCTGATACCTCATGTCCCCTCTCATTTAGAAAGAGAAATGGCTCTTGTGTATTTACTGATAAGTTTATGGGTAATTGATTTATAGCCAACATCATCCTCCAGCAGTTGACCCTTTTCTCTTCCATGTGGGACATAGCCAAAACCCCCACACTGACCCATAGTTGGGGGGGTAGGGAAGAATGAATGAACTTTGGATTGTGTAGAGGGGTGTGAGGAGAGGGGTGGGGGTGGGGTGGGGATGGGAAGGACAGTTGAATGAGACATTATTACTGTGTATACATGTAAGATTACACTACTGGTGTGCTGAGTCACACCAGTATGAGAATGAGTTGTGCTCCATTTGTGTACAGTGTGTCAAAATGCATTCTACTGTCATGTATAACCAATGGGAACAAATAAAAGAAAAAACCCCTATAACAATGATTTATAAAAGTATTACTTTCCTAACAACAGTTACAAAAAAATGTACATTTGTCAACCTCAGAGGTATTGTAATTTTCAAAATTAAACCTTGTAATAAAATGCCAAAAAAGGTGTTGGGTCCATGACCTCTCCTCCCATATTGTGCCAAAATGACTTAAAAGGAAGAAGTAGACAATATATTTGTGTTTGAATTCATAGAAACTTGTATTTTTATTGAACTCATGGTATCTAGTCACAAAACGTCTTAGGCTAATAGGCTTTTGTTTCCTTTTATTACGGAACAAAAAAACCCCAAAAACCCTCCATGATGTTAATGAAGTTTGTAAGATCCAGACTTGGGTAACCTGATCAGATGATGGTAACCGGGGAACAGACAGGCCAGATGGGAATCAAAAAGAAACTTTATTGCGGGACAACTCTTGGATGTCCAACTTTCGCAGGTCCACCAGGGTGCTGGGCTGGAGAAGTTGCACATGGCCCCTACAGGGCTGGGTTTTTCTAACCCGAGGTGAGGGAGGGGAAGCTTGAGAACTCTGTGTCCTCCTGGGATTGGCTGGGGTTGTTTGTCAGCGCCTGAGTGGTTGCTCCTTCTGGCATGCCCACGATACATTATTTCTCTGCCTATTCTTGGGCTGCTTGATGCCCTTCCCCCATCCAGTTGCCCTGAACCGCCCTAACATTCCAGTCTTTTTGATGACATAGAATGCTGAAGTCCATCTGGCTATTTCCTGCTCATTAGGGGGTGTCGTGGGGGGAGGGCTTGGAGGCGGCTGTAGGAATGCAGGAGCAAAGCTTCCAGGTGATGTTGGGGCCTTCAGAGACCAGTTGGACAACCTGAGAGATAAAGGCTGGACCATTATCAGACTGGATAGATACCGGGAGTCCGAATCTGGGAATAATCTGCTTGACGAGGATGGAAGCAACAGTATCTGCTGTTTCCCTGGAGGTGGGGAAGGCTTCTATCCAGCCTGAAAAATTATCAGAGTAAGTAAATAATGGAGTTTTTTGTGTCAGGGCATGTGGGTGAAGTTGACCTGCCAGTCTTTACCTGGTTGGTGGCCCCTCATTTGGTGTGTTGGGAGTTCAGGTTTGATACCCCCTTGTGGGGTTACCTTGGAGCACATGGGGCAGTCAGGGTGGACCTGCTGGAGAATAGTTCTCATCCCTGGAAGATAAAAGAGGGGCTGGAGAAATTGAAGAGGCTTCAGTTGGATAAGGACTGGCTTGGAGGTGTCCCAGACTTGGGGGTTGACCAGGTCTGGGGGCAACAGTAGGGTAAGTTACATTCTCACTAGAGAATGTAAGAAACAGAGGTAGAAGGTGAGTATTAGTAGTGTGCCTAGGAAGAAGTTGTAGGGTGGCTCCTAGGAGTTGGAGAACATCTCTGCCTAGGAGGGGGATTGGACAGGAAGGAATAACCAGGAAAGAGTGTGTAAAAGGATGTCCCTCAAGGGTACAGGCTAATTTAGCTGTTCTGTTTGGAAAGGGCAGTTTCCCGTCAATTCCTATAACTGGGCCTTTATTTCCTTCCTAGGTTTCAGAGTGGGCAGGCAAAACAGAATAGGTAGCCCCCATGTCCACAAGGAAAATTATGGACTTACCCGCTATCTGGAGTGTTACCTTGGTCTTGGTGAGGGTGATGGGGGTCCTCAAGTCCGAGCTCCTTCAGTCTTCTGTGAATCCCAACAGCTCAGGGGAGGGGACCACCCGACTGGTCACATCCCCATGTAGAGGCACTAGGGAGGGGCTGGCCATAAGGCAGTCACTCTTTTAGTGTCCTGCTTGTTTGCAGGTGGGACACAGCCTGGTGGGGGCCTGTGGGTTTGGGCATTCGAGCCCAGTGACCTTCGTGTCTGCACTTGAAGCAAGCCCCTGGCAGAAAGGATTATTGGTCCCCCTTTGAAATTCTCACTGGAGCTGCAGGCCGCAGGGCAGCTACCAAGGCTTGGGATTGGAGAGTCACCTTTTTCTATAAATGAGCCTGCCTGGCCAATTTGGCCAATTCCTTTTGGGCATTATAGACTTTAAAGAACATTTTTACCAAGTCTTGAATAGGGATTTGAGGGCCCTCGTCAGCTCATTTGAGCTTTTTTCTTAGAGGCCGATTGAGAAAAGAAATGGGTTGCTAGCACTGTTGACCCAGAGGGAGACTCAGGGTTGTTTAGTATACTTGGTAAGGGTCTCTGTGAGATGAGTAAGGAATACGGCCAGATTTTCATCAGGATCCTGGGCAATTTCCCTCAACTTATCAAAGTTAACCACTTTGGACACTGCCTGCATGCCCACTATGAGGTATTAGATCATACAGGCATAATGGTGGTGACCCTGCTGGTGTTCTTGGCATTCCCAACCAAGTTCAGTTGTTGGGACTGCTGCTGTCCCTGTGGGTAGGGTTATGTCCATTAGGCGACCTTGGCAAGATTTTGTGCTGCCTGCTGGATGTGGGCCCATTTGTCTGGGGTGAGTGTAGAAGAAAGAACAACATAAACATCATGCCAGGTGAGATCATAAGCCTGAGAAAGGTATCTAAATTTCTTAATATAAGTAGAGGAGTCAGCAGAGAAAGACCTTAGGCACTTTTCAATCTGGGAAAGGTCCTGAAGCGAGAATGGGATGTGGACTTGCACAATGCCCTCTGCACCTGCTACTTCCCAAAGAGGACAAAGGAGTTCTGAATTGGGTGGGGGAGGGGCCTGATGAGATCAGGTGTGAGTGCTAACAGGAGAGGAAAGATGAGGAATCCTCAGGTGGGGGGGGGGGGAGTGGGCAGGCCAGGGAGTGGCACAGGTTGTGGAGGAGGAGCTCTACTGTAAGAGGAGGAGGAAGTTTGACCTTAGGAGGAGGAGGATGGGTGGGTGGAGCTGAAAGCAGCTCTGGTAGATCTTCAAATGAAGAGGACACTTACGAGCAGGGGGGGAGGTGTCTGGGGCCATCTCTGGCTGGGAGAACTTGGGCAGTGGAACAGGTAGAATGAAGGGAGGGGCAAGAGCACATATCCCAAAAGGCCTGGATGTAAAGCTTCTGTGACCATTCGTCTGTCCAGTGACAGTAATTGTCCAAATTAATGAGGATTTGAAAATTAAACATTCCTTTTGGCCATTTTGAGCCATTGTCTAAAAGGTACTGGGGTCAGGCCACATTTGAGTAATAGACCAGCCGCTTATAGTGTAAGTCTTGGGTGAGTCCTAATTTAGTGAAATTAAGGTATAAACTGCCCAAAGAAGTCTTGGGATCTAGGGAGGACCCGGCCTTTCCCATAGCCTTCCAGTATTACCCTGGGGGTGAACAGAAGCAGAAAGAGGTGTCCCAAGTTCTGGTCGTGATCACCCAAGGAATGGGAAATGGACAAGCCAGAGGCCAGGACGTCTCCTTGGCTTACAGGGGTCCAGAACGGAAAATGGGGCTAGCCAGAGGCTGGGACATCCCCAGAGTCTACCTGGCCCAAACAGAACAGGCAGGGGTCTGTGATGCATGCATGACTTACGGACAGACCAGTAACGGAGAGTGCAACTGGAAGGCCAAGGGAAACTCGAGGGAACTTAGCCCACATCTGTCGGCCTGGATGAAGAGAAACAGCAGTGCAGGAATCTCCTGGTTCATCTGAGGGAGAGGGTGGACCTCAACCCCAAAGGGGGAGGCCTGAGTATTCTCCCAGGTTTCAGCACCAAATGTAAGATCAGACTGGGGTAAACTGATCAGACAATGATAATTGGAGAACAGACATGGTAACTGGAGACAGGCCAGATGTGAATCAAAAAGAAACTTTATTATGGGAAAGCTCTTGGGTGAGGTTCACAGGTCTAGCAGGGTGCTGGGGTGGAGAAGTGGTAAGTGGCCCCTTTGGGGTTGGATTTTTCTAACCCCAGGGTGAGAGGGGGGAAGCTTGAGAACTCCGTGTCCTTCTGGGATTGGCTGGGGTTGTTTGTCAGCACCTGAGTGGTTGCTCCTATGGGCATGGGCAGGCTACATTGTTTCTCTGCATGTGTGTAGGCTGTTTGATGCCCTGCCTCCATCCAGTCACCCTGAACCACCCTAACAAAGTTAATATCTTCTAATGCCCTATGAGTAAGGGTAAAATTGTAAAATACCTAAAATTCACATCAGCTTCTAGAATTGATTTTAAAATCTCAATGCTCTAAGCAGAAAGAAGTAGGGAGAACAAAATATTCTAAAGTAACTGAGAATAATAATGCAAATACATAACAATGCAAGGTTCTTTTACCTTGAAGCAGTAATGTGGGTTTATAGGCAGAGAATAAGAGAAAGGAAAGACATAAAATTTCTGCCTTGAACTCATTCCAATTCTGCATAAATATTAGGTGTCGTTAGGAATATCTTATAAGAGGTCTCTATGGCATTGGGCCTCTGCAACATTAAATCATCAGTAATACTTAGCAAACAGTATTTATCAGGGCAGATTTTAGTCTTTCCAGTTCTGAATAGTTCTCACTTCACATAACAAATGAAGTGCAGGAAAGCTGGCTGTACAACAAATTCCCTTTTCTGTAATAAATTATCCTAAGATGGGCGATCTTCTTCCATGGGGAAGGTGGGGGAAGCCTCTGAAATTTGAATGCAGCCTTTCTGGATCATAAATTAATGTAGAAGTGAAGTTTGTGGCAGAAGGGACATGATAGTACTAGCCGTGTGTTTCTTCTTGTACTTCCTTAAAAGCCAGGATCTTCCTTTAGCTACCTCATTTGTTTTTCTCTGCGACAATTGTTTTCTATACTTAGGGATTCATCAGTTCACAAGAGCAACTCCATTAACACTGGGGGTAGGTCCAGTAATAGGACCTGGAGGTTCTCCTTCTCAGGACTATTGACTGTCACTTAGTTGACTTGTACTCCCCTCAGTTACTGCAAAACCACCTGCTTAATCTTACTGCTGCTGACAGAAGGACCCAGGAGGCAGAAAGGCCCTTCACAGTGTGATCCCATTCCCACCTCCCCTTGCTCCTGCTGCAGCTACATGAAGCACCTTGGAGTTCAGATGTGGTGTTTGAAGTTCCCTAAGAGCTATGACATATCCTGCCTTGGCTCAGTGTTGTCCAAGGATCCCCTGTGAGTCAGCCATGGTTCCAACAGAAACAGTTTAAGGACAATGTGATCCAAGCATCATGTATTAGAGTTCGGCCTGCCATGGAAAGCCACAGTGGATAAAGTAGCATTCTGGAGAGTATTGATATACAAAGGGGACAGGAAAAGAGCTGTCAGAACCTGCAGACAGAAAAACTGTGAAGAAAGTCAGTGGAATGTGCTGGGACTCTTACAGGAGGAAGCTACCACCTGGTAACCATGCAGGGGGAGTTGGGAACTGGGCCCCTCCCTCTGAACCCTCCTTCCTTCCAGTCTTTGCTGGTGCTCTTCATTGGCTGAACCCCATTAAAAGCCACAAGTCAAGAGAACTGATGTAGGCTGTAAAAACCCAAGACAGAATCAGAAAGGGCCAGCATGGCTCAGGAGAGTGAAAGCAGGATACCAGCATGCCCTGTATCAGTCACCTACAGAACTTGAAGAAGCAGATGGTTGACAAGACTTACCTTGCCCACCAACAGAATCCCTGTTTTAATTGGATGGTTCATTATCTCTGATACATGCCAAGAGCTTTGTCATGCTGTCATTTTGTAGAGTTGTTGGTGGAAGTTGACATACAGTCGGACTACCTTGTATTTAGATGGAACCATAGGATAAGTTTTTGTGAATGGGATGTCAGTGGACATGAATGTGTCACTTCTGGGGTGAAAGTTCTGAGAAATGGATGTTCATTTTAATCTTTCCTTGCCCCTGCCCATCTGGGTGGGAGAACTTAGCTCTAATGATTGTACTATTCTGTAGGACCTCTAAGAACTGCTGTTCCTGGAGCATCATGAGGAGGAAAGAATCCTTACCAACCAGGAAACTGCTCACGAGCAAGAAAAAGTCATAAAAATTTGTCAACATTATTAAAAGTAAAATAATGAGCCTAATTTCCCCATTACCTAGACTCAACAATTAAAGATTTTCCATATTAACTTAATACTTCACTATTTCAAAGCAAATATCAGGCATCATGTCTTTTCAACATGATATATTTCAGTATAAAGCTCTTGAATATTGTGTTCTTAACCAAAGTGGCAGATTATACCTAATGAAACTATGAATAATCCCATGGCATCATCTACAAAGTCACACATTACCTGTGTTTGTTGTCTCTTACATGAAGTGCTGTCCCTTCCCCAACTTTCCTCCTGCCATTGTCTTTTTGCAGTAAACAAGCTAATCCAGAATGGGAAACATTTTGTAGAACTAATCTGTTTGCTTCCTCATGTTAACTTGTTCCTCTGTCCCTGCAAAAGTTTGTTCTGAAGACTACATTTAGCTTCAACTTTTCCTGGCAAGAATATTTCACAGCATTAAATATTGGTATTTCATTTGTTAAAAATGTAGAGTATTAGAGTATTAGCTACTACAGCAAACAGTCCCAAGTGATCCAAATAGGCCATGCAGTTAAAAACAAACCAACCTGGAATAGCATTTTTTCCTCTTTTGTTGGATTCTTGTGTCTTAGAACTCGGCTCAGATGTTCCCTTTGTTAGAGGCTTTTATTAACACCTCCCCTTCTGTGTGAACTAATATTTATTGGATACAAAAACTTCTGTATGTCTTAGTATTCATTTGTCACATTAATTATATTTCCCCATATAACAAGGTAAGGCTAAGTGTTAATTTTATCTGAGGACCATAAAACTACCAAGTCTATGATCCAAGCTTCAAATCCTGGCCAGATGCAGACATATAAGCAAAGGTTAAGAATTCAGGCAGTACATTGGAACCTGGAAAAAAAAATTCTTGGGCTGGAATTATAGCTCAATGGTAAAACTTAGGCTTAGCATTGAAGCCCTGGGTTCAATGCCTAGCACCACCAAAAGATGTTGTTTCCTTTTGGAGAGTTATTAATATGCTGTCATTCTTACCTACTACATGGAAGATGAGTAGAGGGTTCTTGCCTTTTCCTTGGGCCTAGTTATTAGGGCTTTCCTCTGTGTCCCAAGTTGAGGGAAATTGAGGGGAGCATGTGAGCCATTTCAAATTCTGCCTGATAGAATCCCATGAATGGGTGGTTACTTCAACTGACTGATGGAACATCCAAAAGCCAGGACTCGAGGGAGGATATATGCTGACAGCCCAATACTGCCTTGGTCTGGAACTGATGCAAGATTATCCAAGTGCCAGTCAAGCCCTTTCCTGCCTCTCAGATCCTATCCCTCAACTTCATCCTAGGTCCAGCATTGAAAGAATCAGAGGCAGGTTGGTGGGTAGAAGAGGAGCAGAGCCTGAGGCAGGGAGAGGGAGAACTTATCCATACCTCTAGAACAGGTTCACAGTAGTGGAAGAGAATCTTCATTTTTAAATGAAATTGAGTTTGGATAGTGTATAAATTATGAAAACAAATCTTTTTGTCTCTAGAAATGACCAGAAAATACTATTTGGAGTTTATCAGAAAAGTCATGAGAGTTGTCCTACATTACTTTTGAGGGGCAGGATGAACTTTTTCATCCTTGAACAAGAATTCCAGGAGTGACAGATTCAAGATGGTGGATTAGAGGATGGCTGCATTCTGTGGCTTGGTATTCAAGCAGTGGGACTACTGCTTCTCAGAGAGGTGTGTGAAAGGGATTTCACTAAAATTCAATATTGGACAGAGTGTCTTAGAGACCCAATAACTTGGGTACATTAAACAAAGAAGGAGTATATTGGAGCCAAGCCACTTGCAGCAATGGCAGTAGTAGTGGTAGCAGCACTGGTTCACCACAAAGGGAGTGAAAGCACAGAAGCACAATGGACAGATTTGGTATGGAAAAACCTGAGATCAGAAAAACAGTCTGAACTTAACTGATCCAGGTCCTGCACTGTGCACTGGTGCTTGAAAAGTGCTGTTTCTTAATAGTCCAGAGAGCTGAGGCAGAGCCACCTTGAGGCAACCACACTGTAGCTGCTATTGTAGGAGCCAGGAGATCATAACAAATACTGCCATACTGTCCTGGCAAGCACCTACCATGTGCCCTAGGGCATATCTAGCAGAATGTGGGGGAAACAGGCACAAAGATTTTTACCTAGGGGGATTCAAGTTGGAAAAGCAAAGGTGAGGCCAACTTGCTTCTGAGTCTGGTATATCATGTGACCAGCTGAAGTGGACTGGGAATCTGAATAGGTAAGTGTGAATGCACTCAGGGACCAAGCCTGGGAAGACTGCCCTACTAGTGATAAGACTGAAGTTTGTTGAAATAAGTCTCAGCTTCCCTTCTATCATTCCAACTGGCAACTCAGAGCAACTCAAAAAGAGGAAGGGGATAACAACCTCCAGCCCTCTTTCAGTACATAGATCTTTATCCCTGTGTATGTGTATAATCTTGATGTGCTTATTTGTTCATTTTTAGCATTTCTAAATGTAGCTATTTACCCTTGTCTTTTGAGGGTTAGGGTTTGGGACGTGCATATTTTGGTTTTGTTTTCTTTTTTCTTCTCCTGCTAATAGTCAAATTCTTTTGTACTTTCTCTCTTCCTTTACTGTGTTTCTCATTTTCTTTCCTCCTCCTTTCTTATAGCTATCACCAGGGACCTCTCTTCTGCATTCTGTTACATTTTGAAATTGTAAACTCTTCTTCTGCCTTTCTATCATAATTTCTTTTTACCTTTTTATTAATCTACTCTATTTTTATCATCTTTTAGAACTAATTGGTTTATGTAACTCCTGCCTCCACCATTCATGCTGTTGTGATTGTTACTGCTGTAGATGACAGTTGACACCTGTTGGCTTTTATGCCAGATCTAGTTTATGGTTACTTGTTGTTCTTGCTGTTGGCAATTCCTGACCTGACCATTTCTATTTGTGTTTTCTTGTTTGGGGGGGGGGGGATTTGTTTTATTTTTTGGTAATATTGTAGATTTCATAGTAAGAACCAGGCATTTATTTTAATTCTGTATATTGTTTGCATAAGCTGCTATTTTCTGTTTCTCCCTATTCTGTGAAGTGATGGGAACACACAGGGACACTACAAGTTCATAGCATAGAGACTCTGCTGCTAAACTAAACCAGATCTCAACTTGCCATGCTCTACATACAAATTGACAATCTTCAGCTGTATTTCAACACAAAGAATACAAGAGACAAAAACCATGCTAACAACCAGGTCCCACATAGAAACAGTTAGGGATGGGCCCTGAGGTTCCACTCATGGACACCACTGCTACAGAAAACAGAGAATTGACACAATGTCTGTGGATACCTATAAGGGAGTCTCAATCTAAATCACACTAGAAAACTTTGGCAAGTGAAGCCAGTGCCCTAAAAAGGTCTATACATAGGAGTAGAAGAAATATCCCTCCCAAAAGATGCATAAAACCCAACAAAAGAATACCAGAAATATGAAAGAATAAGGTAACACCTCCTAAAGTCCATAATTCACCAGCAACTGACCTCAAAGATTTTGAAGTGGACTAAATCAGATAAAGAATTCAAATGCTTGGTTATAAAAATGACCATGAATTCTAAAAAAACACTGAACAGTAACTGAAAGAATTACGGATGGGAGTGTAGGATATGAATGAAAAATTCAATAAAGAGAGAGATTGAAATAGAACCAAACAAAACTTAGAAATGAAACACATAATAAGTAAAATGTTGAGTTGAAAGTCTGTAGTAGAGTAGACCATGCTGAAGACAGAATTTCAGAACTGGAAGAAAAAGAGGCAAGTTGTTTAAGTCAGCTTTTTCATTGCTGTGACTAAAAGATCTGACCAAAACAGTATTGGCTGAGGAAAAGTTTAAGGGCTCATGGCTTGAGGTCTCAGTCCATTGACAGATGACTCCATTCCTCGGGGCTCAAAGTGAGACTGAACATTATTGCAGAATAGTGTGGCAGAGGGAAGCAGCTCACCTGATGATCAGAAAACAGAGATTCCACTTGCTAGATCCAAAATATAAACCCCAAAGGCATGCCCCCAATGACCCACCTCCTCCAACCATGCCTTACTTTCCTACAGTTATCACTCAGTTGATCCCATCAAGGGATTATAACCCAATCATTTTCCCTCTAAACCTTCTTGCATTGTCTCACATATGAACTTTTGGGGAACACCTAATATCTAAACCATAACACCAGCCTTAAACATTCAGACAACATTAAAAAATAGAAAATAGTCATGATCAGAATTTACAAGAACTCTGGAACACATTAAGAGACCAATGTTAACAATCAGTGGAAATTAGGAAGGCTGTAAGATGCAGGCTAATGGAATGGATAACCTCTTCATTGACATAATAACAGAAAATTTTCCAAACCTTCAGAATGAAATGGACATCCAAATTCAGATACAGGAGGCATTCAGAACTCCAAAGAGACAAAATCAAAACAGAACCTCTCCATGATACATTACAATAAAAATGTCTAACATACAGAATAAGGATAGACTTTTAAAAGCTTCAAGAGAAAAATACCAGGTCACATTTATAGGCAAGCCAATCAGAATAACTTATGATTTCTCAACACAAACTAAAACCCAGAAGGGCTTGGGATAATTTCCAAGTCCTGAAAGAAAATAACTGTCAACCAAGAATTCTATAATCAGTAAAGCTATCCTTCAAAACTGAAGAAATTTCAAAACCTTCCAAGATAAGCAGAAACTACAAATCATGACATAGAATAATGTTTATACACTCTATTATCTTTCCTTCCCCACCCACCTCCCCTTACTTTCCTCTATACAATCCATCCTTCCTCCATTCTTCCTCTTCCTCCTCCTCCCCCTTACGTGCCATCAACTACTTATCAGAGAAATCATTTGGCCTTTGGGTTTGGGGGATTGACTTATTTTACTTAACATGATACTCCCCAACTCATCCATTTAGCTGCAAATGTCATTTTATTATTTATGGCTGAATAATACTCCATTGTGTATATATACCATAGTTTCTTTATCCATTCATCTATTGAAGGGCATCTAAGTTGGTTCTACAATCTAACTATAGTGAATTGGGCTGCTATGAAGATTGATGTGGCTGCATCACTATAATATTGCAGATTTTAAGTCCTTTGGGTATAGGCCAAGGAGTGGGATAGCTGGGTCAAATGGTGGATTCATTCTAAGTTTTCTAAGGAACCTCCATACTGCTTTCCAGAGTGGCTGCACCAATTTGCAACCCAACCAGCAATGCATGAGAGTACCTTTTTCCCCACATCCTTGCCAACACCTATTGTTGCTTGTATTCTTGATAATACACATTCTAATTGGGGTAAGATGAAATCTTAAGGTTGTTTTGATTTGCAATTCTCTTATAACTAGAGGTGTTGAATATTTTTTCATAAATCTGTTGATTGCTTGTAGATCCTCTTCTGTGAAGTATCTGTTCATTTCCTTAACCCATTTATTGATTGGGTTATTTGTGTTCTTGCTGTAAAGTTTTTTGAGCTTATTATAAATTCTGGAGATTAGTGCTCTATCTGAAGTGTGTGTGGCAAAGATTTTCTCCCACTCTGAAGGCTCTCTCTTCACATTGCTGATTGTTTCCTTTGCTGACAAAAAGCTTTTTAGTTTGACTCTATCCCAGTCATTGATTCTTGCTTTTATTTCTTGTGCTTTGGCGTCATGTTGAGGAAGTCTGGACCTAGGCCCTCATGATGAAGATTTGGACCTACTTTTTCTTCTATTAGGTGCAGGGTCTCTGGTCTAATTCCTAGGTTCTTGATCCATTTTGAGTTGAGTTTTGCGCAGGGTGAGAGAGATGGGTTTAGTTTCATTTTGCTGCATATGGATTTCCAGTTTTCCCAGCACCATTTGTTGAAGAGGCTGTCTTTTCTCCATTGCATGTTTTTGCCTCCTTTGTCAAGTATGAGATACCTGTATTTCTGTGGGTTTGTCTCTGTGTCCTCTATTCTGTACCATTGATCTACCTGTCTATTTTGGTGCCAATTCCATGCTGTTTTTGTTACTATTGCTTTGTAATATAGTTGAAGGTCTGGTATTGTGATACCACCTGCTTCGCTCTTCCTGCTAAGTATTGCTTTAGCTATTCTGGGTCTCTTATTCCTCCAAATGAATTTCATGATTGCTTGTTCTATTTCTATGAGGCCCATCTTTGGGATTTTAATTGGAATTGCATTGAATTTGTATAGTGTTCTTGGTAGTATGGCCATTTTGATAATGTTAATTCTGCCTATCCAAGAACATGGGAGATTTTTCCATCTTCTAAGGTTTTCTTTAATTTCTTTCTTTAGTGTTCTGTAGTTCTTGTTGTAGAAGTCTTTCACCTCTTTTGTTAAATTGACTCCCAGGTATTTTTTTTTTTTTTGAGGCTATTGTGAATGGGCTAGTTTTCCTAACTTCTCTTTCAGAGGATTCATCACTTATGAAAAAGAACGCATTAGATTTATGAGTGTTAATTTTATATCCTGCTACATTGCTGAATTCAATTATGAGTTCTAGAAGTTTTCTGGTTGAATTTTTCAGCTCCTGTAAATATAGAATCATATCTGCAAATAGTGATAGTTTCAGTTCTTCTTTTCCTATTCATTTCCCTTTTATTTCTTTAGTCTGTCTTATCACTCTGGCTAGAATTTCAAGGACAATGTTGAACAGAAATGGTGAAAGAGGGCATTCCTGCCTAGTTCCAGTTTTTAGAGGGAACACTTTCAGTTTTTCTCCATTTAGAATGATGTTGGCCGTAGGCTTGGTGTAGATAGCCTTATGATGTTGAGGTATGTTCCTACTATCCCAATTTTTTCTAGTGTTTTGAGCACGAAGGGGTGCTGTATTTGATCAAATGCTTTCTCTGCATCAATTGAAATGATCATGTGGTTCTTAACTTTAAGCCTGTTGATGGGTGAATTACATTTATAGATATCCAGATGTTGAACCAACCTTGCATCCCTGGGATGAAACCCACTTGATCATGGTGCACTATCTTTTTGATATGTTTTTGTATGCAATTTGCTAAAATTTTGTTAAGAATTTTTGTGTCTATGTTCATTAGAGATACTGATCTGAAATTTTCTATCATTGATGTGTCTTTGTTGGGTTTTGGTATCATGTTGATATTAGCTTCATAGAATGAGTTTGGAAGGGTTCCCTCCTCTTCTATTTCGTGGAATACTTTGAGGAGTATTGGAATGAGATCTTTAAAGGCCTTGTAGAACTCAGCTGAGAATCCATCTGGCCTTGGACTTTTCTTGGTGGGTAGGCTCTTGATGACTTCTTCTATTTCATTGCTTGAAATTGATCCATTTAAATTGTGTATGTCCTCTAGATTCAGTTTGGGTGGATCATATGTCTCTAGAAACCTGTCAATGTCTTCAGGCTTTTCTATTTTGTTGGAGTATAGATTTTCAAAACAATTTCTAATTGCTTTGTATTTCAGTAGTGTCTGTCATGATAGTTCCTTTTTCATCTCAAATTTTACTAATTTGAGTTTTTTCTCTTTGTTAGTGTGGCTAAGGTTTATCAATTTTGTTTATTTTTTCAAAGAACCAACTTTTTATATTTTGAATGTTTCTTTTGTTTCAATTTCATTGATTTCAGCTCTGATTTTAATTATTTCCTGTCTTCTACTACTTTTGGTGTTAATCTTTTCTTTTCCTAGGGCTTTGAGCTGTAATGTTTGTTGACTTTTCATTCTTTTATTGAATGTACTCCATGCAATGAATTTTCCTCTTAGTACTACTTTCATCATGTCCTGGAGAGTTTGATATGTTGTATTGTTCTTGTTTACCTCTATGAATTTTTAAATTTCCCCCCGATGTCTTCTGTTATCCATGCATCGTTCAACAGAGTATTATTTAATCTCCAAGTGTTGGCATAGTTTCTCTTTTGTGTTTTATTGATTTCTAATTTCATTCCATTCTGATCTGATAGAATGCAAGGTAGTATCTCTATATTTTTGTATTTGCTAAGAGTAGCTTTGTGGCATAACATATGGTCAATTTTAGAGAAGGATTCATGTGCTGCTGAGGAGAAAGTGTATCACTTGATGGATGGAATATTCTATATATGTCTGTTAAATCTAAATTATTGTGTTATTGAGATATATGGTTTCTTTGTTCAATTTTTGTTTGGAGGATCTGTTCAGTAGTGAGAGAGGTGTATTAAAGTCACCTAGTAATCCTGTGTTTTGGTCTATTTGGTTCCTGGAATTAAGGAGGATTTGTTTAACATACATGGATGCGCTATTGTTTGGGGCATAAATATTTATGATCATTATGTCTTGTTGATTTATGCTTCCCTTGAGCAGTATGAAATGACCTTTATCCCTTCTGACCAACTTTGGCTTAAAGTCTGCTTTATTTGTAATGAGAATGGAGACCCCCACTTTTTTACTGAGTCCATGCGCATGGTATGTTTTTTCCCATCCTTTCACCTTTAGTTGGTGGGTGTTTTTATGAGATGAGTCTCTTGAAGGCAGCATATTGTTGGGTCTTTCTTTTTAATCCAATCTACCAGTCTATGTCTTTTGTGTTTAGGCCATTTACATTCAGGGTTATTATTGAGATATGACTTGGATTTCCCGTCATTTTGGCATTTTTTTGGCTTTTAACTTAACTTGGTTTCTCCTTTTGGCTATTTCTTTAGGCTATTTCTTTAATTCCTCCCCTTGTTGACTAACATTGTTGTCTTTTCATTTCTTCCTCTTGGAATATTTTGCTGAGAATGTTCTGTAGGGCAGGCTTTTTCTTGGTGAATTCTTTAAGTTTTTGTTTATCATGGAAGGATTTTATTTCGTCATCAAATCTGAAGGTAAGTTTTGCTGGGTATAAGATTCTTGGTTGGCATCCATTTTCTTTCAGAGCTTGAAATATGTTGTTCCAGGCTCCTCTTGCTTTTAGGGTCTGGGCTGAGAAATCTGATATCTGTATTGGTTTGGAATTGGGCCATGGCTTTGGGGTACATATTTTTTATCTGGAGAGTAGAGTCCCCCCCTCCCCTCTTCCCCCCCCCCAAATCTTCTTGCATTGTCTCACATATGAACTTGTGGGGACACCTAATATCTAAACCATAACACCAGCCTCTCTCCTCCTCTCCTCCTGATGATTCAAGCTGCTCCCCTCTGCTATGCTCTTCCACCATGATGTTCTGCCTCACCTGGAGCGCTGAGGAATGGAGCCATGAATCCTCAAATAAACCATTCCTGGTTGGGTATAAAAAGCAGCTAAAAAGATGACTAAAACAGTCTATAATTTTGACAACTTACACTCCAGTAAGTTGGAAAATCTAGAAGAAATATCATACTTCTAGACAAATAATATCTGCCAAAACTGAATCAAGAGGACATAGAAAACCTAAACAGACCAATAATTTATAATGAGATAGAAGCAGTAATAAAAAGACTTTCATTTAAGAAAAACAGGACCAGATAGATTCTCAGTTAAATTCTACCAGACCTTTAAAGAAGAACTAATGCCAATACTCCTCAAATTATTCCATGAAATAGAGGGGATGGAACACTTCCAAATTCATTCTATGAAACCAATATTACCTCCTTACCCAAATCAGATGATGACACATCAAGGAAAGAAAATTATAGACCAATATTCCTGATAAACTTAGGTGCAAAAATAATAAAATACGAGCAAGTTAACGTTCAACAACATTAAGATTCTACATCATGATGAAATTGGTGTTATTCCAAAGATGCAAGAATGGTTAACATATGCAAGTCAATAAATATACTTCATCACATAAATAGAATGATAAAAATCACTTATCTCAATAAATGTAGGGAAGGCCTCAATAAAATTCAGTACCCATTCATGATAAAAACATTGAAGAAACTAGAGATAGAAGGAACTTACCTCAACATCATACTAAATGAAGAAAGATTGAAAGCAATTCCTTTAGAATCTGGAACAAGACAAGGATGTCCACTCTCACCACTCCTGTTTTAATATAGTGCTAGAAATTCTAACCAGAGCAATTATGCAAGAGAAGGAAATAAAAGGAACAAAAATAGGAAAGGATGAAGTCAAATTATCACTATTTTCAGATAATATTTTCTATATGTAGAAGATTCAAAATATTCCGCAAAAGACTGCTAGAGCAAATTTACAAAAGGAGCAGATTACAAATCAACAAAACAAAAATCAATAGCTTTCCTTCATACCAAAAATGAATTTGCTGAGAAAGAAAACAGGAAATCAATTCCATTCATAGTAGCCTCAAAGAAAAGACCTAGGAATAGATCTAACCAAGGAAGTGAAACATATCCACCATGAAAACTATAGAAGATTGAAGAAATTGAAGAAGACACAAGAAGATATAAAGGCATCCAATTTTCATGGATAGGCAGAATTAATATTGTTAAAATGACCATACTACCAAAGCAACATACAGATTAAATGAATCCCCATCAGAATCCCAATGACATTCTTCACAGAACTAGAATAAACAGTCCTAAAATCATTTGAAAGAATCAGACTCAAAATAGCTAATGCTATTCTAAGCCAAAAAAGCAATTACTAACTTCAAATCACAATAGCTACCTTCAGATTATACTACAGAGCAATAGTAACAAAAATTGCATGGTTTTGGCATTAAAAACAGACACATAGACCAATGGAACAGGATAGAAGATACAGACAAACCCACACATCTACAGTCATCTGATCCTTGACAAAGGTTCCAAAAACATACATTGGAGAAAAGATAGACTTTATAAAAAAAAATATGGTGCTGGGAAAACTGTTTATCCATATCTAGAAGAATGAGATTCAATCTTTCTCTCTCACCCTGCATAAAAATCAACTCAAATGAATCAAGGATATGAATTAGACCAGAATTCTGCCACTCTTAGAAGAAAATATAGGGTCAATACTCCAGTATAATGGCACAGGCAATGTCTTTCTCATAGGATTCCAACAACTCAGGAAATAATATCATGAGTTAATAAATGGGATGGCATTAAATTAAAAAGCTGCTACACTGCAAAGGAAACAAGAATATGAAGAGAGAACCAATGAAGAGAAAATCTTTGCTAGCTATTTTTCTGACAAAGGCTTAATATCTAGAATATATGAAGAACTCAAAAAACTTAACATACAGAACAACCCAATTGGTAAATGGGCAATTTTATTACACAGATATTTCTCAAAAAGGAAATAAAAATAGCCAACAAACCCATGAAAAAATGTTCATCATTAGCAATTAGGGAAATACAAATCAAAACTACACTGACTTTTCATCTCAGAAAAGTCAGAATGAACCTCATCAAGAATAATATTGGTGCAACCACTCTGGAAAGCAGTATGGAGATTCCTCAGAAAACTTGGAATGGAACCACCCAGTTATCCCACTTCTTGGTCCCAAAGGACTTAAAATCAGCATATTACAGTGATACAACCACATGAATGTTTATAGCAGCTCACTCAATTCACAATAACTAAGCTATATAACCAACATAGGTTCCCTTCAATGGATGAATGCATAAATAAAATAAGGTATACGTATACAATGAACTATTAGTCTCCATATCCATCCATTTACCAGCAAAAGTTATGGCTATTATGCTAAGCAAAATAAACCAATCCCTGCCACAAAGGCCAAATGTTTTCTCTGCTATGTGAATGCTAACACACAACAAGGATGGAAGGGGAAGAATAGAAGTTCAGTGGATTAGACAAAGGGAAATGAAGGGAAGGGAGGGGACAGGAGGAGGAAAGACAGTGGAATGAATCTGACATAACTTTCCTATGATCATATATGAATACACCACAGTAAATCTCCACATCATGTACAACCACAAGACTGGGATCCTAATTAGAATAAGATGTACTCCATGTTTGTCAAAATGTACTCTACTGTCATGTATAACTAAAAAAAAAATTTTTAAAAAAATACCAATAATAAATGCTGAAGAGAATGTGGAGAAAAGGAATACTTTTACACTGTTGGTGAGATTGCAAATTGGTACAACCACTATAGAAATCATTATGAAGTTTCTTCAAAAAGACTAGGCATGGAACCATCCTATGACCCAATTTTACCACTCTTTGATGACTTCAGTTCTTCAGGATAAATACCATATTAAAATGATACTTGCATACCCATGTTTAAAGCAGCAGATTCACAATAGCCAAACAATGGAACCAGCATAGGTATTCAGCAACAGATGAATGAATAAAGAAAATATATATACACACAATAGAATTTTATTCAGTCATAAAGAAAAGTCTTTTGCAGAAAATGGAACTAGAGATCATTATGTTGCAAAACAAAACTCAGAAGGTAAAAGGTCACATGTTTTCTCTCATGTGGAAGTTAGAGATGTAAAAGGAAAAGAAGCAGGGGTGGATCTCACAAAATCAAAGGGAATTAGTAGAGGAAAGGGCCCAAGGGGCAGGAGGTGAGGAGGGAGAGGGGAAATGCTGAGGAGTGATATTGGCCAAATTATTATGTGCATGTAGGAATATGTAACAACAAATTCCATCATTATGTCCAACTATGATGCATGAATAAAAAATATAGAAAAATGTGGTTTATACCTACAATGAAATATTCAGCCTTAAAGTAAGAAAATCCTGTCACATGCTACCATATGGATGAACCTTGAGGACATTATGCTAAGTGAAATGAGTCAGTCACAAAATAGACAAATACTGTGATTCCATTTATATGGAATTCTGAAATAGTCAAATTAATAGAAAGCAGAATCGTGGTTTTCAGGGCTTGTGGGGGAAGAAAATTCATTAATGGGTACATAATTTCAGTTTTGCAAGATGGAAAAGTTCTGGAAATCCATTGAACAACAATGTGTGTGTCTTCACAATGTTAAGTGTGTTCACTTAACCCTTGGCACTACTGAGCTATATACTTAGAAATTATACAGATGGTAAATGTTATGTGCTTTTGAGCTACATTTTTTTTTCCAAAAAAGAGGCAAAAGAATGTGTAGACTTAATCAGAGCAGGGGAAAAGAGAACAATTATTTTTTGCTCACAACTTTGAGACCTCTTGTTCAGCAGTGTTTTGTGTGTCTGATTGTTCTTCAGACTGAGTTCGCCTTAAAGGCAAGGACCATCTATTGAACTTTATGTCCTAAAAAGTCCTTAAAGCATAGGCATATCGTGAAGGTCTGAGAAAATACATACAATAGAAATACCTTATGATTTAATACTTACTTAATCCTGTAGATCTCAAATCAATTTCCTACTTAATTCCAAAGAAATGTTAAGCAAGTACCTGTGTCTATGCACATTGAAGAGAGAAAATCATTTATCAAGAGTAACTATTGAACAATATTTACTTGTAAGATTGAGTTTCATTTACGTATAGCTTTCTCCTAGTGTTAATCAATCTCTTTATATTTTCCAGATGTAGTACTGATAGGATTTTATCTTTTTGCCCAACTTTATAAGATAAGCAATTAATTTTGGAACATCCCTTAAATTTATTTCCCTCTGAGATACTAGACAAGACATATCAAGAGAATCCAAAGTTATGTTCGTAGCATGAGAAATTTTAGGCTTGGTATGTCTCTGAGGATTCTTTATCTCTAACTTCAGACTGAGGTACACTGCTATAAATATTATGCAGGCACATATGTGCATACACATTTCTCTGAGCAATTCAGAGTCCCAGTTGTCTCCCTTATAAAATGAGAGGATTGGACCAGTTGATGAAGGTCCCCAGGTCCAACAGATTTTATCTAATCATCTCTGACTTCTCTTGGCCTATTACATTTATTCACAGAATGAAAGGAGATATATGAACAAGTTGACTCTGCTAATGAGGTGAGAGGTTGAATGCGTCAACCCCACCAACTCTCTACTGCCTGGGTAACTTCCAGAGCTGTTGTCCATCATTCCTCTTGACACGGAGCAGCCCTGATCTGGAATATTTTTTCAAGTAACTGCCAAGGAATGTGTGTTGGTTGGTTCTGAGTTCCATATCTCCAAGCATAGTTGCTGGAGCACTGAGCTGTGGAACACACCAAAGATCTACTTCTAGGTAATAAATACAGGACATCTTGTCTGTCATAGTCTATTCATAGGACTAATTATTCAGCACATTTTCCTTCAACCAAGACTTTAAAAATCAACTAACTGTGAATCTGATTTTTATTGTTAGATTTTTCAGTGACAAATAGGGGAATTGATTAATTCACCAACTTATACCTCCTTTACTCTAATTTTATCCCAAATCAACTCTACTTATCAGTGTAGTGTAGTACAGTATTCAGTAACTTGAATGACAAAATTTGTAGTTGATTTTAGAACAATCAGGAAATGCAGAGGTTCAAACTGTGAATTCCCATAGTTCTGTAATCATATGTTGCTGCTCTTGTAACTTGCATTTGTTTGCAAGGGCTGCCAAAGCAAAGTACCACCTTCTGAGTGGCCTGAATAACAGGAATTAATTTTCTTACAGGTCTATATACTAGAAGTTCAGGGTATCAGTAGAGTTGGTTTCTTCTGAGGCTTCGCTCTTTAACTTATAAATGACTATCATCTCCCTGGGTCTTCACATGTTTTTCCCTCTGTGTCCAAATTTCATCTTAGTATAAAGACACCAGTAATATCAGATAGGTCCCATTATAATGATTTAACTTAATCACGTCTTTGAAGGCCCTATCTCCAAATACAATCACATTCTGAGAGACTGGGGATGAGAACTTCAACATATGAATTTGAAGACACTAGCCCATATGCTACTTTCATTCATATTCTTATGTACTTCAAACATATATAAACATTTTACTTTGACATTGAATCATATATCAGATAACATACATTAATACATTAAATTAGAAATTTTTCATTTTAAATATCTAATATCAGTAATAGCTTAATGCCAACTAATTGTGTAAATAGACCTTTCTACTATAGAATGTTTCATATTGTAAAATGTTTGTCTTGGCTTAACCCCAGGGATGGTGATGATGATAATTTTAAAAAGGAAATGATAGGAAATACATTCACAGTGGAGAATAAGTCTGTGATAGATTGAAACCCAGAATTATGGTTTGGATTTTTAAATGTATCCCATAGGCCAACATGCTACAACGCTTGGTCACCATCCTGTGGTGTTATTGATGGAGGTAGTGGAACCCTGAGGAGGCGAGTCTAGTGAAAGGAAATTACATCATTGGAAGCATACTAATATCCCCTTCAAGGGCATATCTACACCAGCCCCCCCCCATTTTTCTCTTTATTTGCTTCCCAGACTCTCTGAAGACAGCAGTCTCCCCTGTCATGTGCTCCCTGCCATGATGTACACCTGGTCACAGGAGATACCCCTGCGTCACTCTTCTTGCTAAGAATTCCTTTAGCTATTCTGGGTCTCTTATTCCTCCAAATGAATTTCATGATTACTTGCTCTATTTTTATGAGGTCCATCATTGGCATTTTAATTGGAATTGCATTGAATTTGCATAGTGCTTTTGGTAGTATGGCCATTTTGACAATATTAATTCTGCCTATCCAAGAACATGGGAGGTCTTTCCATCTTCTCAGATTCTCTTTAAATTCTTTCTTTAGTGTTCTGTAGTTCTCATTGTAGAGGTCTTTCACCTCTTAGATTGATTCCCAAGTATTTTATTTTTTTTGAGGCTATTGTGAATGGTATAGTTTTCCTAATTTCTCTCTCAGAGGATGCATCACTTATGAATAAGAATGCATTCAATTTATGAGCACTAATTTTATATCCTGCTACTTTTCCTGAATTCATTTATAGTTCAAGAAGTTTTCTGGTAGAATTTTTATGGTCTTCTAAATAGAGAATCATGTCATCAGCAAATAGGGATAGTTTGAGCTCTTCTTTTCCTATTCATATCCCTCTCATTTCTTTGGTTTAATAGCTCTGGCTAGAGTTTTAAGGACGATGTTGAGTAGAAGTGGTGAAAGAGGGCATCCCTGACTTGTTCCAGGTTTTAGGGGGAATGCTTTCAATTTTTCTCCATTTAGAATGATGTTGGTTATAGGCTTAGCATAGATAGCCTTTACAATGTTTAGGAACGTTCCTACTATCCCTATTTTTTCTAGCGTTTTGAGCATGAAGGGGTGCTGTATTTTATCAAATGCTTTTTCTTCATCTATTGAAATAATCATGTGGTTCTTGACATTAAGTCTGTTGATGTGGTGAATTACATTTATTGATTTTCGGATGTTGAACCACCCTCGCATCCCCGGGACGAAACCCACTCAATCACGGTGCACTATCTTTTTAATATGCTTTTGTATGCAATTTGCTAAAATTTTGTTAAGAATTTTTGCATCTATGATCATTAGGGATATTGTTCTGAAATTTTCTTTCCTCAATGTGTCCTCTGGTTTTATGGTGATATTAGCTTCATAGAATGAGTTTGGAAGGGTTCCCCCCTCCTCTATTTCATGAAATACTTTGAGGAGTATTGGAATGAGCTCATCTTTGAAGGTCTTGTAGAACTCGGCTGTGAATCCATCTGGTCCTGGACTTTTCTTTGTTGGTAGGCTTTTGATGACTTCTTCTATTTCATGGCTTGAAATTGATCTATTTAAGTTGTGTATGTCCTCCAGATTCAGTTTGGGTGGCTCATATGCCTCTAGGAACCTGTTGATGTCTTCTAGGTTTTCTATTTTGTTGGAGTATAAATTTTCAAAGTAGCTTCTTATTATGTTTTGTATTTCAATAGTGTCTGTTGTAGTATTTCCATTTCCATCACGAATTTTAGTAATTTGGATTTTCTCTCTCCTTCTCATTAGCGTGGCTAAGGGTTTATCAATTTTGTTTTTTCAAAGAACCAACTTTTTGTTTTGTCTATTTTTTGAATTGTTTCTTTTGTTTCAATTTCATTGATTTCAGCTCTGATTTTAATTATTTCCTGACTTCTACTACTTTTAGTGGTGATCTGTTCCTCTTTTTATAGGACTTTGAGCTGTAATGTGAGGTCATTGATTTGTTGACTTTTCATTCTTTTATTGAATGCACTCCATGCAATGAATTTTCCTCTTAGCACTGCTTTCATAGTGTCCCAGAGATTTTGATATGTTGTATCATTATTCTTGTTGATCTCTAAGAATTTTTTAATTTCCCCCCTGATGTCTTCTGTTATCCATGCTTCATTCAACAGCATATTATTTAACTCCAGGTGTTGGAGTAGTTTGTTTTTTATTTCATCATTGATTTCTAATTTCATTCCATTATGGTCTGATAGAATACAAGGTAGTATCTCTGTTTTTGTATTTGCTAAGAGTAGCTTTGTGGCATAACATATGGTCTATTTTAGAAAAGGATCCATGTGCTGCTGAGAAGTAAGTGTATTCACTTGATGGATGAAATATTCTATATAGGTCTGTTAAGTCTAAATTAGCATTTGTGTTATTGAGTTCTACAGTTTTTGTTCAGTTTGTGCTTGGAAGATCTGTCCAATAGTGAGGGGGTATGTTAAAGTCCCCCAGTATTATTGTGTTGTGGTCTATTTGGTTCCTGGAGTTGAGAAGGATTTGATTGACATACATGGATGAGTGGTTGTTTGGGGCATAAATATTTATGACTGTCATGTCTTGCTGATTTATGCTTCCCTAAGGAGAATGAAATGTCCTTCACTATCCCCTCTAATTTTGGCTTGAAGTCCACTTTATCTGAGGATGGAAAGCCCTACTTTTTTACTGAGTGTGTGTGCATGGTATGTTTTTCCCCATCCTTTTACCTTTAGTCTGTGGGTATCTTTTTCTATGAGATGCATCTCTTGGAGGCAGCATATTGTTGGGTCTTTTTAATCCAATCTGCTAGTCTATTTCTTTTGATGATTTCAGGCCATTAACATGCAGGGTTATTACTGAGATATGATTTGTATTCCCAATCATTATGGCTTATTTTTGGTTTTTATCTTGACTTGGATTCTCCTTTATTTGGCTATTCCTTTAGGGTAGTTCCTCTCTATGCTGGTTTACATTGTTGATCTTCATTTCTTCCTCATGGAATATTTTGCTGAGAATGTTCTATAGTGCTGGCTTTCTATTTGTAAATTCTTTTAGCTTTTGTTTATCATGGAAAGATTTTATTTCATCTTCAAATTTGAAGGTGAGTTTAGCTGGGTATAAGATTCTTGGTTGGCATCCATTTTCTTTCAGGGCTTGGAATACATTGTTCCAGGCTCTTCTTGCTTTTAGGGTCTGTGTTGAGAAATCTGCTGGTAACTGCATTGGTTTCCCCCTGAATGTAATCTGATTTTTTTTCTCTTGCAGCCTTTAAAATTCTCTTTATTTTGTATGTTAGGTACTTTCATTATAATGTGCCTTGGCGTTTACCTGTTATACTTTTGTACATTTGGTGTCCTGTAAGCCTCTTGTATTTGATTTTCCATTTCATTCTTCAGAGGTGGGAAATTTTCTGACATCATTTCATTGAATGGATTATTCATTCCTTTGGTTTGTATCTCTCTGCCTTCCTCAATCCCAATAATTCTTAAATTTGATCTGTTCATGATATTGCATAATTCTTATAGGCTTTGCTCATGAATTCTTACCATCTTCTCTGTTTGGTCAACTTTGTTTTCAAGAATATTTTGTCTTCAATGTCTGATCTATCCCCAGGTGATCTAGCCTGCTGCTTATGCTGTCTATTGAGTTTTTAATTTGGTTTATTGTTTTCTTCATTTCAAGGATTTCAGCTTGTTTTTTCAACATCTCTCTCTCTTTATTGAAATGATCTTCTGCTTTCTGCATCTGTTCTTTAAACTGTTGATTGGTGCGATCATTCATTTCCTCCATTTTTCTCTCTCATCTCATTGTTTGCTTCTCTGATCATTTTAATTATGTACATTCTGAACTCCCTTTCTGACATTTCTTCTACCATATTATCCCTGGATTCTGTTGATGCAGTTTCTAGGTTTGTTTGAGACACTTTCTTCCCCTGTCTTCTCATGTTGTTCATGTATCTTCCCTTCTGTCCATGAGAATCTGAGGTATAGCAGCTTCACCCCTTAAAACAAGTGGCATCCCTGCACGTTTCCAATTTCTCACCTCCTGGTCTTCAATAGCACTAGACCGTGGGCTGGGGCCAGGCTGGAGTAAGACTTGGCCTCTGAGCTCGGCATCCCAGCATGGGAGCCTCAAGTGTGCACTCTGTGCTCGTTTCCCCCACTCTGAAGGCTCCTGCTTCTACACTGTGCCTGCTGCCCCATCAGAGGTCTCACGGGAGCACTCTGGGCTTACCTTCCGGGTGGGGAACTCTCACCCATCTGCGCTGAGCTGAGCCTGATATCTGTCTCTGTGTCTGCCTTCCCAGACCTGGAGTTCTCGCAGAACTTGGCTGAGCTGAACACAAGCCTCTGGGCTGGGCCTCTGGGAGAGGATGACCCAAGTGTCCTCTCCTCAGTGCCCACTTCTAGTGCTGAAGACTCTCGCCTCTGGGCTGTGCCGGCGGCCCCTGTGGAGGACCTATTTCAAATAAGCCATGGATGCAGAGTCTGGAGAGAGTGAGCTTTGGTGTGCCACTTACCCCCTCATGTGATCTCCACACCTACAGATTAATGGCATTGAACCATAAACGGATTCTAAAATCTCTTTTTACTTCCACAATTCCTTGACCCAGTGAGCTATACATATCTGTGGAGCCATGTCTTTATCCTTGTATTTATCAAAGACTCTCTGAAAATCTTAAAACAACACTGCCTTCTGGGCTCACACCAGGAAAACCAGATCCTGTCACCCACCGTCCTGAACATTGCTTTGCATACTCCAGCAAGATTACTGGAATTGCAAAAGGGGAAATGCTAGGCCTTTCCTTTCCTGGCTGAAAACAAATGCCCCCGCCTGTGGTGTCCTCAATATCCGCTTCCAGAGAGAGGAGCTGGGTATGAGAAGTTCTTTGAGAGGTCACAAACACTGTGGTTGAGAACATACATCTTCACAGGAAGAACTGAGGGCATTTTAGGAACTGTTCTATATCTCTTGTTTAATACCTACTTATATGTTAAGCCCTGGAGATGCCCTGAATAACTGTATATAACATATTCCTTTTTTGACATTTTCATAAATTCTTCAATATAATTGATCCCCTCTAGAAGTTGAGCCATACTGATATATACAAATTCCTTAAATCTCAATCTTGTGAACCGTGGTAGTGTTTTCCAAAGTGAACTCTTATCCTATAAGATGAAGATAGTCTCTTACCCACTTCTTGCAATGTGGCTTTGACATTCTTTTCATGAAGTGGTGGAGTTTACTTTCCCTCCCTTTGAATCTGAAGAGAACTTGGTGACAGTCTTGACTAATTGCATGTGATGGAGGTAACAGGACATAAAAAAGCCACATCTATTCACTGTGTTCTTAGAGAGACTTACTATGGGAATGCAGCTGCCCTGCTGCAAGGAAACCCAAACTTACTCAGATTTAAGTTCTTACATTTGGAGAGGACACATGCAGATGTTTGGGCCACCCTCTCAGCCGATTACTAAAACCTGCTAATAGGCATCTGAGTAAACAAGTAATTCCAGGTAGCTGCTCTGAAGCCACCTTCAGCGTTTGGGTTCCAGATAAGATTCTAAACATAGCAAGAACAAAGAAGAAGAAGAAGAAAAAATCCCCACTATGCTCTGTCTGAAGTCCTAACCCACAAAGATTGGGTTAGGAATTGATTAAAATTAAATGGTTATTTTATACTACTGAATTTAGGATAGTTTGTTAAGCAATAATGGATTACTATATAGCTTGTTAGACTAAATACCCTTACCTCCCTCCCTCAGTCTCCTACTGTACTCCCCATTGATCAAACCCTATGGGGATCCATAGAGGAAGGAAGTTTATTGATGCAACACATGTCAGTGTCCTGGGGCAGGGAACATAATGGAGGATGGGGCTGGAGAGACTGGCAGATATCCAGTGCAGTTGAGAGTCCCATTCATACTGTCTTATTTCAATGATGATGCAAAACAGATGGGATGAAAGTTGGCATGCCCACATTTGGATTGAGATGGGATAAATCATAAGCTGCAATCATTTAACTATCTTTTAGATGAATCTGTCAAATGAGGAGTTGAAGTGGTTTCTAAGTGGTTTCTTTTCTTCCACTCTGTTGAAGAGCACAGGTTCTGGAACCAGTCTGCCTGGATTTAAATCCCAACTCTGCCATTAACTAGTTGCCTGTGTAAATTTGGGTGATCTCTCAGCCTCTCTGTACTTCAGTTTCCTCATCTGTAAATAGAGGTAAAAATATTGCCTACCTTATATTTGCATTGATTAAATGAGCTAATAAAGGTAAGGAATGTATCATGGTGCTGGGTGAGAGTAAACACTGTCAGCACCTATAACACGTAGGTGGAGGAGGTTACAGGTGCAAACTGTGAGGGAGAAACAGATGGAAAAGCAGTAAAATATCTTTCTTTTGCCTTTATTTTATTCCATGACACAGCAATAGCTGCTACCACTATCTCTGATGCTTGGATTTCTTTAAACACATGATTTTACCAGGATAGAAGGAAGAGAGTAACCACAGTGGATAAGAAGGTATGAAAACTACCTCTTATTTCACTTTGTATGACTGAGAGGTGTGGTCCCTTGAGTTTTTGTGACCTTACTAGGGAACTCTAGTTTTGAAGTAGGTCTGCTACATTGGTCTATTACTACCTTCCAAAAAATAAAATAAAAAATAAAACAAAAAATAAAAAATAAAAATCTAAGGGAAATAGCTTCAGGAACAAACAATCTTGAGATTAATACCACTAATATCAATAAGATTCCAGCAGGAAATAAAAGGCATGTTCCCAAGTTGCATTATGAAAGGAGTTTGAGATATTTATAAGAACAACTTAGCAAAATAGAATTCAGGTTTATTTTCGGACAACATTGTTTTAAAAATGTGTCAAACACATCAAAAATAAAGAGCAACTTCATAAGCCAAAAAGGGGGAGCAGAGGAAGAAACCTTTTGCCTTGGCCAATTTGACCATCTCACACAAACCAACCTCTTACAGTATAGCTTTACACCCATACAAAATGAAAGGTCCTGGATGCTAGAATAAGATTGTCGTATTAATGCTTTTGCATTTTTTTAGGTATGAAATTTATTTTTCTCCTGTAAGATTATAATGAGAATGGCTCCACCACAAATGAAGTAACATAGACCCTCCCATGCTGTTTGATTATCACAGATCATTGGAAGTGATGGACACCTAGCATACTGTACAAAAATATAAATAAAAATCAACATTTTTTAAAAACACTCTAAAGAAATAGAAGCAGGGCCTTGGAAAGTTTGGCCCTTTTATCCTCCCCTACCACCACAGGTCAGTGCAGAAGATTGTGCGGGGCCTCACTCCATGGGATGGCCATAACTAGATTCCAAGATGGGGAAGGCGGCAGGGTGGCGAGGTCACAGGATTTTTTACTTTTAACTTTCTCACTGTCTAGGCATCTGCATCTGTCTTCTGCTTGGTGTCAACCTTGTCGTCTGGTCACCTTTGGTTCCTGTCCACCAGGAGCCCTCCTCAGCCTAGGTTCACCTCTATCTGCTTTTCCGCCCCTTTGTCCTCCTCACCTGATGCGCGTTCTCATCAGCAGGCATGACCTCCACTGTCCTCTGCAGGGTCCTTCTTTCCTGGTAAGTCCATGGTGGTGACCTCAGCGTTGGGGTCACCCTTCTGAGGTGGGGATTGGAAGCAAACCCAGAGCTAGTACTTGGCAGTGAAGCTGCAGGGGTGGTGGAAGAGCCACATGGCTAAGATGGCAACAGCAAGTGGGGAGCTGGACCTAGGAGGAATGCAAAGAGGGGTGTCAGAATGGCCTAAAGGGAGTATCTGGAAAGACATGCATAAGGCCTACGCAAAGAAACCATAGGGAGAGCCCATTACCCTGAGACCTGCCATAGGGTACTAGGGTCACTCTAGACTTGGTGGTGCAAAGTAGAGTTGTTCACCTCCTCACTAGGACTCCTGAAGCACAGGAAGTAATAGCAAGATTTAGTAAACAGGGTCCTTCAAACAACAAGGGAAACAGGTAAGGATGTGAAGAGATAGAAGAACAAAAGTGAATGTTCAACAAATACATGAAAAATGTTGTACATCTCTAGCAATTAGAGAAATGCAAATTAAAAGGACACAGATTCTACCTCACTCTAGTCAGAATGGCAATTATCAAGAATTCAAACAACAATAAATGTTGGTGAGGATGTGGGGGAAAAGGTACACTCATACGTTGTTGGTGGGACTGCAACCATTATGAAAGGCAGTTTTCCTGCTTTTTTCAGAAAACTTGGAATGGACCCACCATTTGACCCAGTTATCCTACTCCTTGATTTATACCTAAAGAACCTAAATCAGCATACCACAGTGACACAACCACTTCAATGTTTTATAGCAGCTCAATTCACAACAACCAAGCTGTGAAACCAACCTAGGTACCCTTCAACAGATGAATGGATGAAGAAACTGGTGTGTGTATACATGCATGCACACACACCCACACACTCATACAATATGGAATATTAGCCTTAAAAAAGAATGAAATGCTAGCATTTGCCAGTAAAAGGATGGAACTGGGGAGTATCATGCTAAGTGAGATAAGCCAGTCCCCCAAAAAACCAAAGGCCGAATGTTTTCTCTGGTATGTGGATGCTAACTCACAACAAGGGAGGGAGGCAGGGGAAGAATAGAAGTTCTTGGACTAAATGGACACTTATCAAAGAAATCCAAATGACCAAAAATAGGTGAAAAATGTTCTGCATCTTAATCAGGGAAATGCAAACTAAAACTATATTCAGAGTTTCTCATTCTAGTTAGAGCAGCAATCATTAGGAATACAAATAATAAATGCTGGCAAGGTAGTAGGGAAAAGGAACACTTACACACTATTGGTGGGATTATAAAGTAGTACCACTATGGATATCAGTATGATGGTTCCTCAAAAGACTAGGAATGGAACCACAATATGACCCAGCTATACCACACCTTGGTATTTATCCTGAAGAACTGAAGTTATATTATGGGGATATATCCATTCAGCTTAGTGTGTAGGGTGATAGTACTCCAGTGTTCCTTTGGAAATTCCCTTCCTCCATTCTTGATCCATGCAGGATCCTGATTCCGTGCCATGGATTCAGGGTGAACATATGACTCAACTTGCCAACCAGAGCGTTTTCTGCCACTATCCATAGGAACAGACTTTATTAAAAACAGCCAATGAACTTCCATCCTGAAGCTTTGCTGCAACCATTAGGACAGTCTTACTTTAGGTTAAGTTCTGCTAAACTCACAGAATCTAATCCCAAACCTGCTGGTGGTCATTTCTGCTTCCTGACACCGAGAATCTGAGAACACAGGTAACAGAGGGAAGCCTAGATCAGTGATGGAGGAATGGGGTCCCTGAGTCCCAATGTAACTGACTATACACCTTGAATGCACTGTACCTAAAGCCAGGATACCTACAGATATTTCAGTTGTATCAGTTGATAAATTTTATACTACTTCATAGTTTGTTAATCAGAAGTTGGTTGGTTGCAATGAGATAGAAGGCAAGAAGTAACCAGGCCATAGGTTTAAAGGAGTCCTAGACTTGTGTCTAGGACTTGTGTTTGTCTAGGTATTGTTTACCAAGTACCTAGAGAAAAACTAGTCTGCTAACTAGAGGGGCCTAAAGCTATGACTGAATATTTTAGCCTCATTCTGCTTTATTTAATCTGGTCCTCTAAAGGATGCCAACTATATAAAGTATTTCTTTACTTTCAGCAAGTGTTTTTTTTTTTTTTTTTTGTTTTTTTTTGTTAGGGGGGATTGAACCGAGGGGCACTCCACCACTGAGCCACACCCCCAGCCCTATTTTGTATTTTATTTAGAGACAGGGTCTCACTGAGTTGCTTAGGGCCTCGCTAAGTTGCTGAGGCTGGCTTTGAACTCATGCTCCTCCTGCCTCAGCCTCCCAAGTGCTGGGATTACAGGCGTGCGCCACCATGCCTGGCTCAGCAAGTGTTTTTTAGCAGCATTCAAAGATTCTCTTCAAAGGGAATGATGGACGTTTTTTGGTTTCATCATGAAACAGTTCTTTTGTTGTTGTTGATAGTCCCAATCCTTGATGTGCTTTCTTTTTTAATTGGTTCTTTTGGTTATATATGACAATAGGATTCATTTTAGCAATTTTTAAAGCATGGAATATAATTTGTTCTAATTTAGTCCATAGTACCTCCTCTTCTCTTCCCCTCCTCCTCTCCCAGTTCCCTTTTCTCTACAATACTGATCTTTCTGCTATTTGCTTAGTTTTTTTTTTATTGTCTTGTGAATGTACATGGTGAGTTTCACTGTGTATATTCATATATGTACATAGGAAAGTTAGGTCAGATCCATTCCACTGTTCTTTCCTTATCCCATCCATCCTCCGTCCTTTTCAATCCCCTTCATTTACCTGACTGATCTTTCTTCTATTTTTACTACCCCCTAAGTTATTTTGGATTAGCTTCCACTTATCAGAAAACATTCAACCTTTGATTTTGGGGACTGGCTAATTTCACTTAGCATTATACTTTCAAGTTCTATCCACTTACTGGCAAATTCCATAAAGTCAATTTTCTTTATGGCTGAGTAATACTCCATTGTGTATATATACCACATATCCTTTATCCATTCATCTGTTGAAGGGCACTTAGATTGGTTCCATAGCTTGGCTATTGTGAATTGAGCTGCTATAAACATTAATGTGGCATTGTCACTGATTTTAAGTCCTTTGGGTATATACCAAAGGATAACTGGGGCTAATGGTAGTTCTGTTCCAAATTTCTTAGGACTGAAGTGAGATGCAAATTAAAGCTACACTGAGATTTCATTTCTCTAATTGCTAGAGATGTGGACATTTTTTCATATATTCATTGATTGTACTTCTTCTGTGAAGTGATGTTCAGTTCCTTTGCCCATTTATTGATTGGGTTGTTTTTAATAAAAAACTACTTTAAAAAACAATTGTTTTGTTTATATTTTTTCTTATGGTACTGAGAATTGAACCCAGGGCTTCATACATGGTAGGCAAGTACTCTACCACTGAGCTACATCCCCAGCCTGATTGGATTGGTTATTTTGGTGTTAGTTTTTGAGTTCTTTGTATGTCCTAGAGATTAATGCTCTATTTGAGGTGCAGGTGGGAAAGATTTTCTCCCATTGTGTAGGCTATCTGTTCGGGTTCTTGATTGTTTCCTTTACTGAGAAGAAGCTTTTTAGCTTGATACCATGTCACTGATTCTTGATTTTACGTCTTGTGCTTTAGGAGTCTTGTTGGGGAAGTTGGTTTCTAAGACAACATGATGTTTGGGCCTACTTTTTTTCTATTAATCACAGGGTCTCTGCTCTAATGCCTAGGTCCTTGATATGCCTCAAAGCAGTTTTTAATTCACATTTCTCTAATTGCTAGAGATGTTGAACATTTTTTCATATTGACCATTGTATTTCTTCTTTTAAGAAGTATCTCTTTAGTAATATTGATTGGGTTATTGGGTTTTTGGTGTTAATTTTTTTGAGTTTTTTCTATATCCTGGATAATAATGCCCTATCTGAGGAGCAGGTGGAAGATTTTCTCCCATTCTTGATTATTTCCTTTTCTCTCCACATTCTTGATTATTTCCTTTTCTGTAAAGAAACTTTTTATTTTGATGGCATCCCATTTATTGATTTTTTTTAAATTTTATATCTTGTGTTTTAGGATGGCATCCCATTTATTGATTTTTTTTAAATTTTATATCTTGTGTTTTAGGAGTCTTGTTAAGGAAGTGGGTTCCTGTGCCAACATGTTGGAGTATTGGGCCTACATTTTCTTCTAGTAGGTGCAGGCTTTCTGGTCCAATTCCTGGTCTTTGATGCACTTTGAATTGAGTTTTGTGTAGAGTGAGAGATAGGGGTTAAATTTCATTCTACTACATTTAGTTTTCCAGTTTTCCCATTTGTTAAAAAGGCTATCCTGCCTCTAGTGTATGTTCTTGGCACCTTTGTCTAGTATCAGATAACTGTATTTATGTGGGTGTGCCTTTGTGTCTTCTATTCTGTTCCATTAGTCTTCATGTCTGTCTTGGTGCAAATACCATGCTGTTTTTGTTATTATAGCTCTGTAGTATAATTCAAGGTCTAGTAACGTGATGCTTCCTGCTTCACTTTTTCTTGCTAAGGTTATTCCAGGATTGCTTTGGTTATTCCGGGTCTCTTATTGTAACAAATTTCATAACTGCTTTTTCTATTTCTGTGAAGAATATCATTGAAATTTTGAAGGATATTGCATTAAATCTGTATAGTGCTTTTGGTAGCATGGCCATATTGACAATGTTAATTTTGCCTATCCAAGAACATGGAAGGTATTTCTTCTATGTCATCTTCAATTTCTTTGTTTAGTGTTCTGTAATTTTCACTGTAGACGTCTTTCACCTCTTTTGTTAGATTTATTTCCAAGTGTTTTTTTTTTTTTTTGAGGCTATTGTGAATGAGATAGTTGTTCTAATTTCTTTTTAACAGATTCATCGTTGAATCTGTTCAATGATGAACAGATCATCATTCTCCACTGGAGTTTATCAATCGTCCATGAAGAGCCAATCCAGGAGCCATCTTGGTACTGCAGTATGGCGGAGCCAAGGGTACCTGGAAACACAGATCCATGAGTTTGCAGCTAGGTCTGCAAGGGCCTGTCTGAGCCTAGTAAACCTGTGGAAAGTCAGAAACTGGGAGCATTTCACCTGGGGAACACAGGCTAGAGAGGCTGGAGAAAGCCAGGCTCTCCCCAGCTCTGTGTGTTCTGAGGCTCATGGGGACTGAGATGACTGGCTATAGTGAGTAGGAGTTAGAAGGTTGGAAGAGGGTATGAGGGCATTTTGCTCTCAGCTCACCTAGCCAGATGGACTGGCACCCACTGGGTTTCCAGGGTCCACCCAGGTCAGCACTCATGGGGGGCCAGCACTCATGGGGTCCCAGCAGCAGTCTGGTCCCCGACTGCCCCTACATTCTGGCATCCACCAGTCCCTGGGTCCCACCAGGTCTGGCATCAGTCTGGCATCCAATGGGGCTCTCCACTTCACCAGTTCCCAGTCTCTCAACCCATCCCTGGCCCCTGACCCAGCCCATATCACTCATAGCTTCATGGCCAGCCCACAGTCCTGGCACCCAGCCTTAACCCAACCAGCTCAGAACATCTGGGTCCCCAATGTGGCTGGGCCTCACATGCCACTTAGCCACCAAACCAGGCCAGGCCAGCACATAGCTTTGCAATCAGCCTACAGATCCCAGTTCCCAGTTCTTAGGACCAGCTGGGAGAGAAGGAACTGATCAGAAATTTGAAAGGGCAGGGGTGGGAGAGATTGAGTTTGGAGACTGAATCAGAGTCCAGGAATCGGTTCACAGGCAACACAGTGGGTTCTACTCAAGTAGTGTAGGAGCCTGTTCTTACCCCAAAGGAGATTCCTGGGGTGCAGTCTTCCACATGGTCTGGGAATTGCTGTGTCCTGGAGGTGTGCTGACTTCAAATCTCCAGGCCAATTGGCATGCTACAAAGAGACTGCAGCATTCCTAAGTCTACACCTCACCTCCAGGAGTTCTTCCTCCAGGATTAACACTGTCACCCTAGCAACTCCAACCACCCTGAGGGTGGAACAAGCATCAAACTCCAGACAACCCCACCTAAGTGCTGAGAAGGCAAGCTGAGAAACCTTTGAACTCCAACAGGAACAATCATTCATTTTTTCATCAAGATCTCTTTTTGTCTTCTCTTTCCTTTTTCTTTCTTCTCTCTCATTTCTACCATTTTTGAAACCAATTATTTTTCATGCATCATTTTCTTGAGGACTAGAATGTTTGAATAGGATATTTCAGTTTTGTTTTGTATTTTTTATACTTTTTAAAATTTTTTAAAAAAATTTTATATTCTCACTTATGTTTCCCTTGATTCTTTCTGTTTTCCCGCTAACAACTAACTTCTATTATTCCCTCTTTCACTCTTCCTATAAGTTTTTAATTCTATCTTCTCTTCCTCATCAACTTCATATCCTATACTACTTCTTTCTCTCTTTGTCTACCATCTGAAATTATAAACTCTTTTGCAAACTTACTGTTTTTATTGTAGGAAATAACCGAACACATCATTTCTGTTTATCACAACACAACTGTAGACACTGTAGTAAGGGCTATTTGGTTTAAGGCTACATTTGTTGCTGCTATTATTTGTCTCCCCCATAAAGACAAGGTACTGGAAACCTTCAGGGACACTATAAGTCTATAGAGTGAAACTGTACTGCCTCAGATCCACACTGCTACATGGGTAGACACACAAACAACATGAAAAAAGGAACAAATTGCCCCAAACAAACCAAGATGTGCCCATAGTAGAATCCATTGACACCAAAGTGGAAAAAATGTCAGAGAAGGAGTTTAGAATGTACATAGTTAAACTGATCTGTGAGTTAAAGGGTGATATAAGGAGTGAAATCAGATAAAATTCAGGAGGTGAAAGACCATATCAATAAAGAGAGATCCTTAAAAGAAAGCAAACAAATCCTCAAAATGAAGGAATCAGCAAACAAATTTAAAAAGTTAATGGAAAGCATTTCCAACAGCCTATATTCCAAGTGGTTTAGAACCTCAGACAATGAAGACAAAATATATAATCTTAAATAAAGTTGACCATGAAGAAATGATGTTAAGAGAACATGAACAGAACTTCTAAGAATTATGGGACAACATGAAAAGACCAAATTTAAGATTTACCAGGATAGATGAAGGTGCAGAGATATAAACCAAAGGAATGCATAATATTTTTACTGAAATAATATAAAAAAAATCCCAAACCTAAAGAATAAAATGGAAAATCAAATACAAGAGGCTTATAGGACCCCAAATGTATAGACCCACACCAAAGCACAATATTATGAAAATGCTTAACATATTAAGGATAGAATTTTAAAGGCAGCCAGAGAAAAATGTCAGATTATGTTTAGGTTAAAACTAATCCAATCTCAGCTTTGAGAATCTGAGTTGAGAAATCAGCTAAGAGGTCTTAGAATAGCATATACCAAGCTCTGATAGAAAATGGATGCCAACCAAGAATCCTATATCCAACAAAAATAAGCTTCAGATTTGAAGATGAAATGAAAACCTTCCATGATAAACAAAAGTTAAAAGAATTCACAACTAGAAAGCCTGCACTATAGAACATCCTCAGCAAAATATTCCACGATGGTGAAATGAAAAAAAAGCAAAAACCAGCAAAGAGAGAAACTACACTAAAGGAGCATTCAATCAAAAGAGAAACTAATACAAATTAAACAAATAAACTAAAATGACTGAATATAAATTATATCTGAGTAATAACCTTGAATGTAAATAACCTAAACTCATCAATCAAAAGACATAGACTGGCGGATTGGATGAAAAAATAAGGTCCAATAATACGCTGTCTCCAAGAGGCTCACCTCATAGACAAAGACATCCACAGAGTGAAGGTGAAAGGATGGGAAAAAAATACACCACTCACATGGAGCACATAAACAAGCAGGGGTTTCTATCCTCAGATAAAGTGGACTTCAACTCAAAGTTAATCAGAGGGGAGAAGGAAGGACATTTCATACTGCTTAAAGGAATTATACATCAAGACATAAAAATCATACATTTATGCCTCAAACAATGGAACATTTATGTACATCAAATAAACCCTTCTTAATATCAAGAATCAAATAGACCACAACACAATGATACTGGATGACTTTAACACACCTCTTTCATTACTGGATAGATCCTCCAAACAAAACTAAACAAAGAAACTATAGAATTAAATGATACAATCAATAATTTAGACTTAATGGGCATTTATATAATATTTCATCCATCAATGATCAAATAGAATTTTTTTCTCAGCAGCACATTGTTTCTCTAAAATAGACTATATTTTACCCACAGAGCAATGCTTAGAAAATACAAAAAAATAGATAATACCTTGCATTCTCTTAGATCATAATGGAATAAAATTAGAAATCAATGATAAAATAAAAAATAGAAGCTACTCTAACACCTGGTGACTAATACTCTATTGAATGACCAAGAGATAGCAGAAGAAATCAGGGATGAAATTTTAAAAATGCTTAGAAATAAATGAGAATAGTGACACAACATACAATCTCTGAGATACTATGAAAACAGTTCTAAGAGGAAAGTTCATTGCATTGAGCTCATTTATTAAGAGAATAAAGTCACCAAACAAATGACCTAACATCATATCTCAAAGTCCTAGAAAAAGAACAAATTAATGCCAAAAGCAGTAAAAGGCAGGAAATAATTAAAATCAGAGCTGAAATCAATGAAATTGAAGCAAAAGAAACAATTAAAAAATTGACAGAAAGTTGGTTCTTTAGAAAAATAACTGAAATTGATAAACCCCTAGCCATGCTAATGAAGAGAAAGTGAAAACTCAAATTACTAAAATTCATGATGAAAAAGGAAATATCATGATGGACATTACTGAAATGCAGAAGATAATTAGAAACTATTTCAAAAATTTATACTCCAATAAAATAGAAAACATCGAAGACATCGACAAACTTCTAGGCATGTGACCTACCCAAACTAAATCAGAAGGACATACACAATTTAAACAGATCAATTTCAAGCAATGAAATAGAAGACACCATCAAAAGCATAACAACCAATATCCCTGGTGAACATAGATGTAAAAATTCTCAATAAAATTTGCATACAAAAACATTAAAAAGATAGTGCACCACAGTCAAGTGGGGTTCATCTTCATGCAAAGTTGGTTCAACATACAGAAATCAATAAACATAATTCATCACATCAGTAGACTTAAAGACAAGAATCATATGAGCATCTCAAAAGATGCATAAAAAGCACTCCATGTTCAAAACACCAGAAAAACTAGGGATAGTAGGAACACACTTCAACATTGTAAAAGTTATCTATGCTAAGCCCAAGGTCAACATCATTCTAAATGTAGAAAAATTTTTCTCCATTTCTAAATGGAGAAAAATTGAAAGCATTCCCTCTAAGAACTGGAACAAGACAAAGATGTCCTCTTTCACCACTTTTATTCATCATTGTCCTTAGCAATTAGGAGAAGGAAATTAAAGGGATATGAATAGGAAAAGAACTCAAACTATCACTAATTGCCAATGACATGATTCTATACTTAGAATATCCAAAAAATTCCACAAGAAAACCTCTGGAACTAATCAATGAATTCAGCAAAGTAGCAAGATAAAAAATTAACACCTATACATGAACACATTTGATTTATATCAGTGATGAATCTACTGAAAGACAAATTGGGAAAACTATCCCATTCATAATAACCTCAAAAAAAAATACTTGGGAATCAATTTAAAAAAAGAGGTGAAAGATTTCTACAATGAAAACTATAGAACACTAAAGAAAGAAATTCAAGAAGACTTAGAAAATGGATAGACCTCCCATACTCCTGGATAGGCAGAATTAATATTGTCAAAATGGCCATACTACCAAAAGTGTTAAACAGATTTAATGCAATTCCTATTAAAATCCCAATGACATACTTCATAGAACTAGAAAAAGCAATCATGAAATTCATTTGGAAAAATAAGAGACCCAGAATAGTAAAAGCAATCCTTAGCAAGAAGAGACATCACAATACCAGACCTTTAACCATACTACAGAGCCATAGTAACAAAAACAGCATGGTATTGGCACCAAAACAGACATGTAGACCAATGGTACAGAATAGAAGACAGACAAACCCACCTAAATATATTTATCTCATAGTAGACAAAGGCTCCAAAAACATTCACTGGAGAAAACATAGCCTATTCAACAAATGGAGCTGGGAAAATTGGAAATCCATATGTAACTAAATGAAAGTGAACCCCTTTCTCTTAACATGCACAAAACTCAATTCAAAGTGGATCAAAGACTTAGGCACTAGGCCAGATACCCTGTGCCTAATAGAAGAAAAAGTCGGCCCAAATCTTCACTGTGTCGGCTTAGAATCTGACTTCCTTAACAAGACTCCTAAAGCACAAGAAACAAAATTAAAAATCAATAAATGGGATGGATTCAAACTAAAAAGTTTCTTCTCAGCAAAGGAAACAATAACATGAAGAGAGCACCTACAGCATGGGAAAAAATCTTTACCACATGCACCTCAGAGCATTAATCTCCAGGATACATAAAGAACTCAAAAAACTTCAAAAAACAAATAACCCAATCAATAAATGGGCTAAGGAACTGAATAGATACTTCACAGAAGAAGAAATATGATCAATCAACAATTATATATGAAAAATGTGCTTTATCTCTAGCAATTGGAGAAATGCAAATCAAAACTGATTTCATCTCCCTCTAGTTAGAATGACAATTATCAAGAATACAAGCAATAAGTGTTGGTGAGGATGTGGGGAGAAAGGTACACTCATACATTGCTGGTGGGATGGCAAAATGGTGCAAACACTCTGGAAAGCAGTATGGAGATTCCTAAAGAAAACTTGGAATGGAGCCACCATTTGACCCAGCTATCCCACTTCTTGGTATATACCCAAAGAACTTAAAATCAGCATATTACAGTGACAGAGCCACATCAATGTTTATAGCAGTTCAACTCTGCCAGGTTTTTCAGGCTTATATAGTGCACCCACTGTAGCACATATACTTCTCCAAGACTTATTCTTGCTGTCTTCCATCTGCCAAGGCATCTCTGGAATTTTCACCTCAGTGTGAGCAATTGCTCTTTGTATACTGTTAAGAGACATCCTAGGAATGTGTTTGCACCATCTCTTGGCATCCTTGCTAGAATTTTAAATCTTGTATCCCAAGTTTATAAACTCACTTTTCAAGCAATATGTTCTGACTCTAATCCAGGCTTTCAGAAACCAATTCCATCTATACTTTCCAATCTGGTTTATAAAAGATGGCTAAGTCCATTAGGGTAAAGTCCCTTTTCTCCCTTATGGCCAATATGTCTCCAACTGCGTTTGCTGTAACTGAACCTGTTAGGACAAATGGGTAGATTGTGTCATATCCTGAGCTGGGCAGATGTTGTCTTGCAGAGAAAAGCCTTCTGCTTTGTCTTCGAGCTAGCCCTTACTAAGTAAGTATGAACTACTTCTGTAGGACTCCGGGAATACAGAGACTTAAGATTCGAGGGGCATTATCCTCAGTTTCCCCATTCCATATTTCAGAGTCTTACTTTGACTCAACCAAGGCCTTGACTTTGGCATTGTAGATCTCCTAGGCTGAGAGTTTAATTTCCTTTGGAGATTGGCTACTCTCAATTTCAGGACTTGATACTCAGCTTTCTCAGCACTTCTGCTAAAAATGATGAAATCGACTTCACACTAAGGAGCCCTCTCCCTTCCATCCCTAGCTACTCTTGTTTTCAAAGTCTTTATGGAGCTTAGCAAATCTTCCCAATTCTGTTTTCTTTTTAGTCTGTGGTTCCCTCATATTTTTCCAGTGGCACATACCAGCACCAGCTGATGCATTTTCTTTGCAATCATTGTGAGACCTGCACTCCCACCTTGTGTCAGGGCTGCATGTCCTCTGCCTACCAGCAGCAGTGCCAACGTCACATGTTGGACTCTCCAGGAAGCAGATTCTAAGACGGAGGTTATTATGCAGGATATTTATTGGGCAAAGTTCATGGGTTCAATGCCCAGGGAAGAGAAAGAAATCAAGATGAGATGTGGGCTAAATGAAGCTTTCACCCTGTGGAGAGTTCTGAATATGGAATTGCCCTTCAAAGAAAGTCAGAGTTGGAGGGAGAAGTCTGAGCCTTGACAACACCCTGAGAAGGGTGGCTTCTTCCCTTGGGTGGCACTCCCAGTAGCTGCGGCAATAGCTTCCTGGTCATCAGCACTGCTGTGGCCACAATGAGCTAGCTTGCTAGTGCTTTCTCACTTCCTCTCCCTCCATTTCTTCTCCTCTTTCATTGCTGCTATTTCTCCTTCCTGTGTTGGATGTTAATACTTTTTTTCAAACACTTATACATGTCCAACCCTGTGCTAAGGACTGCATGGATTACCTTTTGTGAATGATTTCATTTAATCATAACTTTAAAACTATTCAGCAAGCATGAGTAAACACTTAATATGAAAATACACTTCAGGTGGAATAGTGTTTCCAAATCAAACAGCTAGTTCTTATTGAAATGTGTGCAGATCCTACTCCAAATTCCATCTTCTTAGTGATGACACTACTGTAGGCCAGTTGCTTCTTTATATTCCCTGCCTCAGCCAAGGGTCAATCACTGTGTGTCACTGCTGCTGCAGGCAGCATAATCTTCTAAATGCCTTTTTGAGGCACATTTTTGGACAGTTGTGAAATGTATGTTTGTTCTGATATTTCTAACTAGTCGTGCAACTAATGAGAAATAACCAAATTATTTGTACATTATTTCTTCAGGACTGGGTTTTCAATGGTTTTAAATTCAGGATCTTCAGATTTGAAGTTAGGGAATACATTCATCTCTGCTTTTCCACACATTCACTTAGTATTAAAATGTTCTCTCTCCAGCCCTTGCTGATACTGTGGGCCAATATCAATAGTCCTCCAAGTGCCTGTCACTTCAATATTTTACAATCTTGTCCACACAGGTATTCTGTATAGGATCAAGTTCCTTACTAAATACCACTGCTGTTACACCCTCTTCCTCCACAAATGGATGGAGACTGCCAATGGAATAAGGCCTCTAAGTAGCCTCTAAGAGTCATGGCAGGAGAAAAACACTTGCCACACATGTGCCAGGACCTGGAATTGATCACCAGCACCACAATGGGAGAAAAAGATCACAGTGATTCCTGGAAACAGGCCATGACAGGGCAGCTTGAGGCATATTTTATAAAATCATTTTATTACAGTTGTGATCATTTCTCCATACATTCCCATATATTCAAAGCCAAGATGCTGCCATCCTCCCATGGCTCAGCTGAAGGCCCCCTCTAGGTGTATTTTCCTAGGTATTCCAGATCAGATTAACCTCCCTGGGCCCAGCAAAACTTTTCCTCATGTGAGAACCTTAGTCACATTTTTACTGCTTAACATCTTCAGGTGTTTTTCTAGTCCCCTCGACAGATTGTAAACATCATGTACCCTCTTTTACATCACCATCCTACATAATGTACTGTACATAGGAGATGACCCAAAGCAGATTACATTAATTTTGTAGTGTCTTGAGTTGCTTAGAGATATGTCTGTAGGCTCTCTTCTTTTTCCTCATTCTCTAATAATGATGCAATTTCCATCTTTTCTTAGGCTTCCCATGATGCTGACATCCTTATCTATCCTATATATTTTTCATTCTATGCTTCCTCTCTTGTGTAACTCTGCCCTGGGAACCCTCAGCAGTTAAGTTTATTAGCAGAGATTAACCCAAGCTGGTTATGCTCCATATAAGGATAACAGCTCTCATATTTATGATAATTTTTTTGTATGATTAGACCCAAGAGATCCAAGAAAATATTTTATGATTTAATTGTATATAGAGGCTAAAGAAAAATTTTAGAATGGTTTGAAATCTTGCTGCACAAAGTATATGGCTCATGGTTCTTTGTATTTTCAATGTCATCTCAGAGTTTGTTAGAAATGAGGATAAGTTGAAATGGAATCTGCATTCTAACAATATATATTCATAGAGATCACCTGCAGATCAACTGGGGCAGTACTGACTTAACAATTTAATGGTAGCTATGTATAATGATGGTTCTCAATCAGTGTCTGCCATGGACCAGGAACTATGTTGGATGTTTCACATAGTTCTAATCATCCCAATAATCCTGAAGGTTATTAGATGAGAAATGAGGACTTAGTTGTTAGCTTACCCAAGATTATTCTTATCAATAGTTCTGATCCTGGAACCCAGCAGGACCTACAGGCAAGACTTTCAGATTTTACATTGCAGGTGTTCTCTGTCTGCCTATGTGTGTCCCTGACTCCTTACCATTCCAGAGCACAGGCTGGATTTAACCTTGCTCATCCTCCACAGCTCTCCATCAGTGACCGAAGAGAATTAGTGTCCAAATGTCCAAGTGTCCAAGGAGCCAGTGCCCTGACTCCTTTAGCCCCCAGGTGAGGAACTGTGTGCTGTACTTTATGGTGTGACTCAGTTTCCTTGTGGGATGAAACTCCAATTGACCACTGTAGCAGCTGGCTTAAAAATGCACCTTGTATTGGTCCCTTCCCTCCTCTACTTCCCTGTGTGTTTCAATAAACTAAAATTAAATCTTTTTCTCAGGCTCTGCTTCTAGGGGAATCAGCATTAAAACAGCAAAAAAGTAAACTGGGTTCCTAAGAGAGTTTCTTTGAAGGACAAGGAAGGCCCTGAGAAATGAATGATTAACCTCTTTTGTAGATAGTGAATGTAACACCATTAGGAAAGGAGATTTTTATGAGGCTGATAAAAGTTGAAAGATGAGAGTCCCTGATGTTTATTAAAATGAAGTGCCATTGAGGAATCCAAGGGGGAAAAATTGAGTTCACTCCTTCCCCAGTAGACAGAAAGAAGGTAGGATTTTCTTCTACAGAAATGTGTTATACAAGAGTCTCTTTCTTTTGTTTACAACTATTTTCTGTGGAAGTACCTTTTGGGACATTCACACTTTCTGTCCCTCAAGTTGTCATGCATAAAATTAAGGGAAACTTTATCATGCATAGGGCTTTAGATATGCTGATGCAGGTATTCAGAGCCAGTTTTATGGGCATGTGGCAAAAGAAACCTGGGCTTGGTTTTAGAGCTCTTAATAATTAACAGGCACCATGTTTTCATTATGTACTCAGTCCTAGAAATTATATAACCAGTCCCCTTTGTACTAATTAAAAAGTGTTTGAAGTTTGAATTTTTCATTATATAAACAGAAGTCAAGTTAAAGAACAATAAGGGATGAAAACAAAGTATCATTTTGGGAAAACTAGATCCAATGAAAGCTGGCATTTCTTGAAGCTTCCAGGAACTGTCATCAAGACAAACTGCAGAGAGCAGGAGGAAAGCAGTGGCACCTGGGTGTTCTGCAGTACATGTAAGTGTGACATGGGGGTGGATGTCCATTGCAATGCCACATTGGACTCAGAGCCATTAAGGATTGTTCAGGTGACCCAGGAAATTAGGGACAAAGGGAACGAGCCACTTGAGAGTTGTTCAGCAACAGGCAAGCAAACAGATTCTGTTGCTAACGATGTATAGCATTTACCAATCATTTCCCTGACTCTGTTATAAGGGACTTAGAGTCATTATTTCATTTACTCTTTCAGCAATAGTATAGGTAAGACAGATCTATTATTGTTCCTATATCACCAAGGAGGAAATCTGAACCAAAGTAAAATCAATTGCCCAGGGACCTGCACCTGTCAAGTGCGGAGGCCTGGATTTGAATCCTGACAGTTGGGCTATAGTGCATAAACTCTTAAACAAACGCATATCTCCCTTACCAAGTAAATAGCTTTGTACTCCAAGAGGCATGATGAAGCAGATATTGTGCAGAAATGTCCCCAGTGGAGAAGTGAAAGTGTGGAGCTGTGTCCCCATGGTGCAATCCTTGTGGATCAAAGTTCCCCATTCCTGAAGGCATGGGGGTTGGGGTGGGGGCAGTAGAACATAAACATCCACAGACCTTGGGGCGTCCTTGTGGGGTTTTCCTGGACCCATCTTGCTTTGCAAGCACATTTCTCATAGATTGTCACCAGGCTGGGTCAGGTTGTCAGGAGTCTTCAAACTGTTCCACTGAGCCCGCATGGCTCAGATGCCTAGTAGGGTGAATGAAGGGGCTCAGGCTCCTATTGTTCCAATGTGCACAGCTTCATTTTCACTTGCTTTAATCTAAATACAGGCATTATAGATAAGAATCTCTAATTTTTTTCAAAAGGAAGATGAGGTTCTGCAGCTAAAAACACAAGTTTAAAAATCAATTGCTTTGGGTTGTCACTTCAAACCAATAAGAGGAACATGAATTAGTGTAGTTAGATCACAATGCCAATGTAACTCCTTCCTCCCTACCCTTCCCTAAACACACTCACATTCAACATGGGTCACTGGAATTTGGTGTTTGTAGAATTTAGTTAATTGTTTACAGTAGGAAAAAAAAAATCCTTGCTGGGCTAACTTAGATGATAGTGAAAATGACTTTGACCTTCCTTTCGTGCAGGAGCCCAAATCTCTTTGCTGGGCTTTTCTACAGCATCCAACAATTATTTGGATATGTATTAAGTGCAAAACACAATGGGATATTACTCAGCCATAAAGAAGGATAAAATTATGGCATTTGTAGGTAAATGGATGATGTTGGAGACTGTCATGCTAAGTGAGATTAGCCAGTCCCAAAAATCCAAAGACCAAATGATCTCTCTGATAAGTGAATGATGATACATAATGTGGGGTGGAAGGGAGGCAAGAATAGAGGAAGGGTAGATAGCATAGAGGAAAGGAAGGGGTAGGGCTGTGGGGGGGCAAGAATAATAACAGAATGAGACAGACATCATTGCCCTGTGTACATGTATGAATGCACAGATGGTGTGACTCTACTTTGTGTACAACCAGAGAAACAATAGCTGTACTCCATTTGTATTCAATGGATCAAAATTAAATGAATAAAAAAAACACAATGGGACCTTCCCTCAAAGTACATGCAATCTAGTAGATAAGAGGACCTAAATAATTATCTGTACCTGTCATGACAATTGTCACTTTCTCCTATGCTACAGAGATAGGTGAGAGTATAGACAGCTGCAGGGATGGGAAATTGATGGAATGGCAGCCAGCCAGGTTTAATCTCACAGAAATTGCAGTCCACTGGGTGAATATACAATTTCCAAGAGAAGATGAAATAACTACCACACAGAGGTACAGGCAACATGAACAAATCCTACAAACCTGGGAAAGACTTCCTTGAGGGTAGGAATTGGCTTTCAATATTTCCCCTGAAGCCCGTCTTAGCCCACATACTCTTCAACTCTTCAGGGCCTCAGTGTCAAATTCCACAGTCACTCCATTTATGATATAATGGAATTCTGTAGAATTCAGCTGAAGTTTGATGAAAGCACATCTCCCCATGATACAATTCTAAAAATGTGTCAGCAAGCAGTGTTTGTGGAGAGGCAAATGTGTCTGGCCGTCTGCGGTAATCTAATATTTACTACAAAGTATATATTTGTAATTTTCTAAAACATCCAGGACTAGAAATGTGTGTCCCTCTTGTTTATCAGCCCACTCAAGGTTTAAAAGAATGTGTCTGTTATGAAAAGAAACTGTTGGACAAAACTTTGAAGGAGTGGGCAGTACTCCTTCAGAGCATACAGATCAGAGACCAAGCATAATTTAAGACACGTCAGCTCTAATGCTATTGGTATGTTTCTATCTCTTGGACCATACCATTTTTTCCTTTTCTAAAGGAAATTTTTAAAATTTTTGTGTAAGATTTAAATAATACATAATTTACTAACACACTTTATTTTAAAGTTCTGAGAATGTGAAAATTAAGAAACTCAGAATTTGTTGAGGTTTTTTTTCCCCTGATGAATGAATTAATCCCTCGATGGGGATTAACTGAGTGGTAATAGAAGGCAGGTAGGGTGTGGCTGAAGGAGGTGAACATTGGGGGCGTGGCTTTGGGGTATATATTTTGTGTCTGGTGAATGGAGACTCTCTCTCTCTCTCTCTCTCTGCTTCCAGATCAACATGTGAGCTGCTTTCCTCCACCACACCCTTCCACCATGATGTTTTGCCTCACCTCAAGCCCCAAGTAATGGAGCCTGCCCTCTATGGACTAAGACCTCTGAAACCATGAACCCCAATTACACTTTTCCTCCTCAAAAAAAAAAAAAAATGGTTTTTTTTTTTCATTTGTACCTTTCATTTCTTCCAGTAGGACATAAAATATCAGTATACTTCAAACCCTCCGATCCTGACTCCCAATTTCAGATTTATTATCTGTCTCCTTCTTTCCTAAATTACCCTCTTAAATAGCAAGAAGTAAAACTTACCAACTAATTATCCATAAACTCACAAGCATAACCTTAAGAATGACTTTAGGTATTCAAACAAGTTGTGCTTATGGAGTTAGGTTACAAAATATGTCATTCACTAGAGTAGAGCAAGCAGATCAGGGGAGGAAGGAAAGGAGGGAAAGGGAAGGTCCTAGGAAATGAGATTGATCTATGTGCATACATATGATATTATGAATCCCACTATTTTGTATACTGATAATACACCAATAAAAATAATTTTTTAAAAAAATTGTTATTAAAAGTAATTTTGGAATTCCAGGATATGTCCCTGCTATAATTTGAACATGCCCCCCCCCCAAAGTTCATGCTTTGGAAACTTCATCCCTGAGTTCATATGTAAATGGTGTTTGGAGATGGGACCTTTGGAAAACAATTAAGATTAAATGAGGTCATGAAGGTGAGACCCCCAGAATGGCATTCGAGGCCTTGTCAAAGAGGAGCAATCCAACCTAGTAAGCTTGCTCTGACTCACCATCATACCCTTTGCCACATGATGATGCAGCAGTTGGGCCTTCACAGATGCTAAGAAAATACCTGGGCCACGTTTTTATACTTCCCAGTCTCCAGAACAGTAAGAAATGAGCTTATTTTCTTCACAAATTAGCCAGACTCATGTATTCAGTTATGGCAACAGAAAATGAACTAACACTGTCCCAAATCTTGATGTCAAGAATAGTTAACCATTCTCCCCACATTTCTTACATGAGTTATAATCTATACAGACACTTTCCAGAAAGTAGAGGGGCAATGCTTTCTCCTCTATAGCTGCAGAAATTGAAATAGTGTGAGTGGGCTATATCAAAGTAGCATCTCCTCCACCAAAAGGACTCAAGTAGAGCCAAAATAACCTGCAAGGAAGATGTCCAGAGGTAGAAATGCCAGAATTTATAGTCTTTGGGATTTGATTCAGATGGCCAGCATTGGCCAGTGACATGGCAATAGACAGGAATTACTTCCTTTGCATCTTTGTCTGCAGACTCTTCTATTTGAATCTGCTATCTAGAATGTGAATAAGCCCTCAGGTGCTCAGGGTCTTCTACAGAGTAGAGATGTCTTCTTCACCTGCAGAATCTCAGGTATCCATGAGGCATAAACACATACCCAGTTGGGAATCAGTCCTGGATTCTACTTACTTGCAGGTTATATAATTTCACAAAAGTCAGTCTTTCTGGGTCTTGTTATATGCAAATAGAAACAAAGGAAACAAGTTTAGATGTCCTCCACATGATCTTTCCTGGTCACCTTCTCTTTCTCATTTGGCATATTCTTCTAACCACTCCTCTCCTTGATGTTGAGACAATCTGACTTTTTCTTTCACCAAGATTAAAAGCCTTCCAAATTTCTTCATATTCTCATTTCTTCACTTTAAAAATACCATCCTGTAAGTAAAAGAATCCAGTTATGAAAGACCACATATGATTCCACTTAAATGTCCAAAGAAGGCAATCGATAGACAGAAAGGAGATTAGCTATCACTCTACTATTTCCCTATTCTCCCAACCACAAGCAGAGCTAAAGGGTCTCAGATTCCTTTTTGAGGTGATAAAAATGTTTTAAAATTATCTCTGATGATGGTTAAACACACATGTGAATTTACTAATAATAAATTGTACACTTTAAATGGGTGAACTGTATCCAAATTATATATCAATAAAACTTAAATACCATACCGGCAACTATGAGCTGATCTACAGAAATAAGATAAATATAACATAGGTTACTAGGTGGTTGTCAATTGACTGAATACTGGTTAATTTTGCTTCATTGCCATTTGTTCAAATAAGTTATCAAAATTTAAAAATGAAGAGATCTCACACACAAAATATCCAGTTTCTTGACATCAGAATCTCTAGCATTAATGACTCTATATTTCTGCCTGGGGATAAGTGGCTGGAAGTTGGGGCCCACTGACATGTGACCTGAATTTTTTCACCTTTCTGACTTGAGTCCTTTATTGCATTATTACTTCTTATGAGAGTTAGCATCCTCTGAATTAGATCCTTAATTCAAATTTATTATGTTCTAAGTTCCACATACCTTCTCTTTCCTCCTACCTCAGGACAAAAGCATTTCAAACCCTGACAGTCTTTTTCTACCACCTTCCCCCCTTCATGCTGTACACTTTTGTGGTCTCTATTGTATTTCACCCAGCTAAACAATCTTTTGTTGATTCTGCTACTTTCTCATATCAGCTATTTCATCTCTCCTGTTCGTGTTTACCCACAAACACAGTAAGTGTAATCTACATTCAGACATTTCTTTACCTCCTACTCTTTGAACTGCTGGCAATTTTAGATTCTAGTATCTACTGAAACTTCTAGTAAAGATCATTAAAAGAAATACAAAGTCATCAAATCAAATACTTTTTTCTAAATTCTTACTTTCTTCAATTCGTTGCCACTTTTCCACCTGGAAAATGCATTAAAAATTAAAAGAGAAAAGATCATCATTCTACTTCCCTGATAGTAATTTCTAAAATCTGAGGAAAGTGGGTTTTCTTTCTTTTCCTTGAATATAACTCTTCTGACATTTGCATATCTCCTTCAAGGACTAATACACTCCCCCACATATACTGGAGCTGCACTACTTATTCAGTAAATAATCAATAAAACTGGGCTCAGTAGACAAAGACCCTGTCCTCATGTATATTATTATATGTATTTTATTGGAGTATTGGATGAATGTATGAATCCAACTGGGCAGAACTTCAAAAGGAAGCATATAGTGTATAGAAACAATATAACATGGGAAGTTGACCTACATCAGAGAGGTTGTGGGATCAGGAGAGACATTCCAGAGGAGATTGTGTTTGTCCAGCAGGTTCTACTCATCCTCTGCTTCTCCTCTCAGAAGTAGAACACTTGCCTAAGCATGTGCAAGGCCCTGGGTTCATTTTCCAGCACCACAAAAATAAATAAACATTAATCCAAAAATATTTGAGGGGGTTACAATAGAGGGTTACGCTGATTAACATTTGCCTTTGCAACTTCTCTCACATCACATTTCTATTCATATCTTCTTGGTCTATTTGCCATTCCACCAGCACACTCTGCCTTCATTAGACAGTTAATGCAACTGAAGTGGGTTCATCAGAACAATAGCCTGATAAAATTTTACACTGATACTACTTCAATGTGCAAAGGATGGAAAAATTAATATGCTTTTCTCAGTTGCTACCTGAAATCAAAATAATCTCACAATGTGGCAGAAAATAAAGTTACTCCATCTTGTTTCAAAGCCTTCTAAAATTCGAAATATCTGTAGAAGTCATATTTTCAGCTGTTTGGAGAAGTTGGTTGGAATCCTTGACTGAAGCTGACTTCCTGGGCCCAAAAATGCTGAGGAACCAGCTGACAGGAGAAAATACATTATTATTGGTGAGAATGTCCAGGGCACTGATTGTTGGAGCACCTGTGGTCAGATGGAACTGCCTGAGAGAAACTGGGAAGTTAAGTCAGGAACTTCTGTTCCTAAGGTGAATGCCAAGAGCCAAGTTGGAAACTCTGATCTTCCTTTACTTTAGGTTTTGCTTAATAGAAGAAAGTAAGGAGATAAAACAGGCAGCACAATTCAAGTATATCAAATTCAGTTATCCCCAATCCTAATGTTGCTTTAATGACAAATGTCACTTATACCTGCCAGTACTCATCACATGCACTGAAGGTCCTTCCTTCACCAAAGACTTCAATGAAGCACTGACCATGCCCTGTTTCAAAGACTACTGCAAGTTTTTCTGAAGAACCCTGAATCTCACATCTCAGGGGGGATTCTACACATCACCACATCTCGAATTTCCTGTCAAATCACTGAAAGCAGAGGCTTTTATCAAATCCCTTCCCTGAAACCCAGATTTAAAAAGTCTCCATCTTAGGATTATGGTTGCTGAAAACATTTTTCCAGGTGCAGGTACTCAGGGGCAGGAGGTTGATGTGTTTCAGGAATTTTAATTTAAGAAAAATTATTGTATTTATTGTATGTATTTATTGGAGTATTGGTTGAATTTGTTTCAAAAAACGTTGACTCAGATCATGATAAATGTCAAGGTCTGCAGAGCAGTTTAATGTTGATGACATTGGCTGACATTTACCATCCAAGAAGTTAACTATTGATAGAATTGTGCATTCACAAGTAAGTTATAAAAATTAATTCAGGCTATGCAGCTCTATTATGGGACAATTGTATGGTTGCATGAAGAAAACAACAACAACCCTTCTTTCGCTGCTGTCCTGTATCTCTATGACAATGTCTCCAATTGCATTGGAAGTTAAGGTAAAAGTCTAAAATTGACAAATTTCATGGACTAGAGGCCTCAGCCAATCCTATCCTGGATGGATCATCATGGGTTAGGCTGTGTCCTCCTTGCTCTCAATAGGACACAATGGGATCACATTAACATTTTTTAAGGAATAATTAAATTTGTTGAAACAGGGCTTTTCTTAAAACCAAGATACTGGCAAGACTGTTCTTTATGTTTTTGCTAAAGTTTGTTCTGTCTTGATGTTTTTCAGCATAGTTTACTATGTCTCCTGCCAAGCAAGCTGAGTATGGGCTTAAAAGAATTTTGCAAAACAGGCAATATGCATCCTGATTTAGAATTCCCTATGGTCGTGAGGGAAAATATAAACAAGTGCCTTGAATGAGGCACATGAGCATTACCTCCATAACATGGTGCACCCTTAGCATATTCAGGACAGGCTTTCTGACAGTGAGGATATAATGGCTTTTGATAGATTGCTAGGAAGCATTTTCTCCTGGATTTGGTCAAATCCTTCATTTTTCCTTTTGGAAATAGAAGACTGAGACATCAGATTTCTATAAGCTTCATGTGGATTAGGGGCACTTTGGGTGATAATTTTGTAGCTTAAGGGGAATTTTATGTCAAGGTTAAAGTCCAGAAAAAAAAATAATCTAGGCACCATTTGCAAATTAGGTGAAAATGAAGTTTAGTGTGACACTGCAACTCCCACATATAAACTGCAAACTTGGCTGCAGGAGGCAGTACTGGGAGGTGAGAGGTGGCAGACTCCATCACCTTCAGCAGGTGACAGATAATGTGATATCACACTGCGTCTCAGTAGGATTGGACTGCTGCTTTTTAGTTACTCCTAACTGGGGAGCCCAATATCGAAACTCCAGGGCTTCCCTGCCTGGGTCTTTAAACACAGTCCAGACTTCCTCTGTTGAGCTAGTCAACAGTGCTTGAATAAAATCCAGTAAGTCTGGTGTATTACTTGCTGAACCAGTCAGAACAAGAAAAGGATGCTAAGTTGGAACATTCCTCTCTGCTAATGAAGGTCTCTAGTTTCACTTCTCTCCCTCACCATTGCTTTGTTTTGCCACTTGTAGCTTCAGTCAGCAGAGGTACTACAGGATATGAAAACTTTCACTGAGTGTACAGAATGTGCTAGTTGCACTATAAGGAACACAAAGCCCCAAGGTTTGTTCTCTTCCTGCAGGAAGCTCACAGCCTCGCCAGGGAAACACTTGTGTAAAGATAATTGCAATCCAATTAGGGGTGGATGCAATCATGGAAGTGGTTACTTGGCATAATGGGGGTTCAAAGGAGGGAGAGACAGGATCTGCTTAATTTAATCTTTCACAAAGGGTGCCACCATTTATTCAACTATCACTGTGTACCAGACACTGCTTCAAATATTTTAGCTATTTTACCTGATTTAACTCTCCACTGACTATTTTAAAGATTAGAAAACAACGAAGACCCCCGCAAAAGTGCATATAGCCATGAAACTTATGAGAGGCAGAGCCAGAACTCAGTCCAGTTCTGTCTTTTCAATTCTTTCATTCTTCACCATAAATGCTCAATTATAAGGACAACAAGCATGAAAATGGGAAGTGAGGTCACAAAAGGGAATGGCATCAGTGTGTAAATTGACTTCGTCCAGGAACAACTTCAGCTCCTGTTGGGTCAGCTCTTATCAGCATTTGTCACCAACCTACCTTTGCTACTTTTAAGAGATACTTGATCACCTACTAAACCCTTATCCTCATTTCCTAAAGGCCTTTGGCTTTTGACACCAGTACTGTGACCCAGAGAATTTTTATCTTGCATCCTTTGCATAGTTTCCATTTTTTTCTTTCTTGAACTTATAGAGGATAAAAATAAAAGAAAAAGGAAAGAAATGTCTCTTCTATTAAATGTTGTAACATCTACCTGAATTTTCCAGGAGGGCTCTTTCCCTATTTCCACCATTTCAGTCTTCAAATAAAAAGCTTCAGCTCTGTTTCCTTTTTGCCATGTCCTAAGCTGCTTTCCTCTGCCATTATGCTCAGCCTCACTCAGACCCAGAGCAATTGAGTCAACCATCTATGGACTGAGAGCTTTGAAACCATAAGCCCTAAATAAACTCCCCACTTCTCTCACAGTGTTCTCATCAGGTCATTTGGGCACAGTGACAGAAGAGAGAAGTGATCCCACAGTGAGAAGTGGGATCTTCACTATGACTAACCTGACCACGTAGTTCAAAAACCTTTGGAACTGGTTTTAAGGGGGAGGAATTTTAAGTAGTTTAGAGATGCAGCTAGAAAAGTTTCAGAATGTTGTAACTGGAGTTTAATGGGCAACTCTGGTAGGGGCTCAAAAGACCAGAATGCCCAAAAGAACTGTGGACAGTAAAGACGGGGCTCATGAGCATTCAGAAAAGGAGGACTCTACTGGAAATTGAATGTTACATTCTGGCAAAGAAGTTATCTATAGTTTGCCCATGTCCTGAGACTTTTTTGTGAGTTTGCATTTAGAAATGATGTACTAATTAGTATGGTGGAGGAAATGTCAAGGCAACACAGCATTCAGGGACTGGAGTAGTTACTGCTGGTAGCTTTTAGCCACATTTACCAAGATAATCAGGAGCAGAAAGACTTGAAAAACTTGAAGGTTGTCCAGAAAAGTGTGATTATAACAGGGGCCAAGGAAGTTGTGGCTGTTAAAGACATTACAGTCACTAAAGAAATGCTAAGACCTTTTCCCAACTGGCAATAGGAAAGATGGCTTGCAGGCATCCCCAGAATTGGCAAGACCACACCCATCTCAGACTGAAGGGTATAAAATTCCTTTGAGAAGGGACAATGGGGGCACCCTGCTTGCCACAGGGCAGCCTAGGAAGTTGTTTGTCTGTGTTCAACCACCCAGGCACTCAGGCTGCTATAGCCATGGTCTCAGGGAGGCTTGGCTATTGCTCAAGATCATGGAAGAACTTGGTGTCAAATGTATGATGCTGGTTCTGTAGGAATACAGGATGCTGGAGTTAGGGGATCATGGAGGTGTCCACCAAGATTTCAAATGAAAGCCTGGGAGGTCAGGCAAAGTATAGTGGGGTCAGAGTCCTTGTAGGCTGCCCCTAAGTGGGTGCCACATAAAGCTGAGCTGTAGTGGAGATCCCCCAAGATTAAGGGATGCTAATAATGTGGGATATCTGCCAAGAAAAAGCTTCAGGAACAGAGCAGAAACAAGTAAAAAGAGAGACAATGTAGGCTGCAACCAGCAAGGCCATAGGGGTGGAGATACATAAGCCCTTTGGAGATAATATCACAATGCCATATGCTCCAGATGCTAGACATGGAGCTACAAAACTTGTTTTCCCAGCAGGAGTTTGGTTTTGCTTTGGCCCCACCTTTTCTTTCTATACCCCTATTTCTCCCTTGTGGCATAAAAATCTTCCTTATGTGTCATTATGTATTAGGTATATGAGTAAATATCAGAAATTACATATATCTAAGAATTTGCCTTGAGTCTCAGAAGAAATTTTAGCCTTAGACTTTTGGTAATGCTGTAACTATTAAGATAATGGGAACTCTTGAAAATGAATTAAATGTATTTCAAATTGTGACATGGACATGAAGTTTTGGAGGCAAGGGTTGGAATGTTATGGTTTAAATATGCCTTTTCCCCCAAAGGCTCATGTGTGAGACAATGCAAGAAATTTTGGAGGTGAAAAGATTGGGCTATGAGAACTTTAACATAATTAGTATATTAAGGCACCAATATGGATTAACTGGACGGTAACTGAAAGTAGGTGGAGGAGGTAGGTCACTGAGGGCATTCTTTTGGGATTTCCATTTTGTTGCTGGTGACTGGAGCTCTCTGCCTCCTTATTGCCATTACTTGAACTGCTTTCCTTCATCATGATGCTCTGTCTCACCCCAGTCCCAGAATTGAGTCAGCCATCTGTCTATGAGTGAGACCTCTGAAACTGTGAGCTCCAAATAAATTTTCTCCCCTCTAAAAAAAAAATTAAGAAGAAAAGGTCTAGTGAACAAATTTACGATGTATTTGGGAAAATACTTTATTCTACTGTTTTTACCCCAACTCCCACCAGGAGGTATGAGACAAACTAAAATAAGGAAGAGTAGCTCACTCCAATGGGGGAGGATAAAGAAATAGAGATGGGCAGCAGTTGTGCTACCAGAATCTTTAGAGATTAGAATCAATCTAAGAATCATTGTTGTGGTAGTTAAGCATCATTGTTACCTTCGTTCTCCATTCAGCTTAATTAAGTTTGATAGCACATTGCTGACAATGTTGGAACTGTAGTGGAGACCCCCAAGATTAAGAGAAAAGAGCACTCCAGAAGAACTATTTTAAACTCTTTAACCTTTCCTTTTTTGTCCTTTGCATATGTACATGTTGCTGGTGGAGCTTTTTCCCATCACTATCTACTGGGCTGGTGTTCTGTCCTTTAAACACTCAGTTCTCTAGCCTGTGACATGAATCTGTTTCCATCTTTGCTGTCTTGATGAGCTCTCATGGATCTTCTTTCTCCAGTTCTCATCTTAACTCCATAGGTGTTTTCTCTGTCTCCCTCCACCCCCTCTCAGGGCTCTGTCTCTCTCTCTCCCTCTCTCCCCCTTTCCCCCTTCCTCCCTCTCTCTTTCTCCCCCTTCCTCCCTCCTTCCCTCCCTCCACACACACACCCCAGCCCTCCTTCCATACTTGGATCTTGACATTCCCCCTTGACATTTAGTCCATGTGTTAAAGGTTTGGTCCCCACGGTGGTGCTATTGGGAGGTGGTGAAACCTTTAAGACATGGAGCCTGGTGGGAGGTCTTAAGGTTGTTGGAGGCATGCCCTTGAAGGGGATTGTGGGGTCCTGCCCCTTCCTCACTGTCTTTGCTCCCTGACTTACCATGAAACAAGTGGCTTTGTTCCACCACATGCTCCTACCATGAAGTACTGCCTTGCCACAGCCCCAAAAGCAACAGGATCATGACTCTGGAGCCTCCAAAACTGTGAACCAAAATAAATTTTTCCCTTAAGTTGATTATCTCAGGTATTTGTTATAGTCATGGAAAACTAACTCCTTCCTGAACATAAACAAAAACAAAATTGAACACTCCCATAGCAGTCACTGCTCACTAATATTAAAACCACTCAATGAAGTTATGTAGGTAAATTAAACCCAAGAGACTAGGTCAGAAAGTTCCCTTTTACAATGATCAGAAATGAAAATTAACCCCATGGTTGATGCAATTTCCTCTCTATTTTCACTTCTATTTTCAGTCTGTCTACATTTCTATTTTAAGCTAGTGTGGCTGGAAAGGCTACAGATTATTATAGAACACATATATTTTGTAATTTACAGAAGTGCTTGATTATAGGTGGAGTGGAGGAAATTTGCCAAATTTGCATCAAAGCTCTATTTCCTGACCTCAGAGATGAACACCAAGTACTTGGCATCAAGGGAAATATTTGAGAGGGATTTCATGCTTCTCTGGAATCATGGAGCGACTCAGACAGGTGCTCATGTTTTCAACTGGCTCAAGCCATCCAATGCTTCTTCCCCAGCAGTTTGACACAAGATGATAGGAGAGGTTCCTCAATCCAACAGAAAACACACCTACACCCACATAGATATTCCCACACTCACATCTCCCATGAACTAGAAGTGCATGACCCATGTAAATACTCTAAAAATATTGGTTGGTGACTGAAATATATAGAAGACAATTTTTATTAAAAGATTATCACAGCCTCACAGGGTTTGCAGAGGAGTTCCAAGATAGTCAGAAGACTTTGTGTTGAGTAGCTCCAATAGAGGGTAAGACATGTCTTTAATTCAGAAGAGAATAACATCCCAGATTTATATATGTTGCTAATCACCTACCATACATGTTGGAAGTGTCATTTTAGAAAATGTCTCTTCTGTCTTTAGAAACTAGTTTCCACAGGAGGGGAAAGCAGCCTAAGGTAAAACAGTCTTTCTCTTCCAGCAGAGCAATAAGTGAGTTAAGGTCAAAAGTTCTTATTCAAGTTTAAATCTCACTTCAAAGAAGTGAAAGGCTATGGGGAATTCACAGAGGCAATTTATGGGAAGTTGGAACTCTTTGATAATTTCAACAAATGCAAGTATTATTCCTTTTTAAAAATTTTAAACAATTGCACATGGCAGCATAATTCAGTAAAGAAAAACACAGTATAATAATATTGATCATAAAGCCTGGTGTGGTAGCACACCCCAGTAATCCCAGCCACTCAGGAGACTGAGGCATGATGATCACAAGTTCCAAACCAGTCTGGATAACTTAGCAAGACACTGTCTCTCAAAAAAAGGAAAAAAATTAAAAAGGACTTGGGGCTTAGCTCAGTGGTAGAATGCCCCTGAGTTCAATTCCCAGTACTGAAAAAAAAAAATTTGATCACACACTCACCCCAAAAATCTTAAAAAACAGGTTTTCCATGGATACAAGTCACATTGCAATTCCTTTCTTTCCTATCCTGTATTTTAAACTGATGAGTGAAGAGAAGGTCTGTTGACATGACCACAGCCATGTAGGGAAATAAAAAGGGAAGGGGTGGAAGGGAAGGGAGGAAAGGGAGATCTCCGACACAGGTCAGCATGCAATGATTCTTTATTCTCCATTCTTATTCATCCTTCTGTCATCCTTCTCCCCTCCATTCTTCTATATCCTTCTCTCCCTATCCTTCTATCTTTCTATATCCTTCCCCCCATTACATATGATTTTAGCCTTTTATACCCCTACAGACAAAGAAGGCAAAAAGCCAACAGCCATGAATTCCCAGGCAAAGCAGACAAATCACCAATAGCAACCACTAGGGCCAATGTGCAACAGCCAGATAACCACTCCTTGAGCTGTTTC